>JAYKKI010000018.1:32825000-33440000 GCA_039881145.1 Druceiella hillmani | reverse complement strand
CCCGTACTTAATTATCGTTGTGTTGTCTTGCAACGATACGACCTTAGCAGATTTTTGCGTCCTTTTTCCTTTGTAAGTAATACCGTATTTTCGTTGTAGTAACACCCATTGTTTTGAATTCCTTCCTCTTTATCTAATAACCGGTATATTGTCTTGCAACGACTTATGATATTTATTTTCACATGGCTAAAATGATCAAGTACGATGTTTAAAACGGTAGTGATTTGATGAAACTATTTATGTTAATACATCGCTTTATAGAATTTCGTAGCCAAGTAGTCAAAACGAAATCCTTACAATTCCAGTCTTTCCGTCTGTCGGTCTGTCTATCCATATGTCACAGACATTTTACTCCGAGGCCGTTGCTGACTTGTATATATCTTTTACGGACAAATATACAATGTAACAGTGGAATTATAAAAGCAATAATATTATGGGTGGCCCTTCATACATGTAACTGAGAAATGAAAAAGATCCAGTGTAAACGGGCGTGTCGCATATCATAAAATAAGTCAAAAGATAATATGGAAGTTCCAAAATAACATTTTTATTTAAGTCAATACTGCTTCTAAAGTATTACTAATTGTATCCCCTCCTCATCTAAATTATCAACTTACGTGTATAAAATTTAAAAAAAAATAAACGTAGAACTTAAAATAAGATTTGAGCAAAAATTGGTTTAATTAAGATGTGTTGGGTAGTTTATATATATATGTTATCGATATAGACTGCAGCAATAACTTTTTTCAGTGTCTCAGTAATAAAAACTTATAAGTTTAATTTTGTTTGGTGCTAGGTAATCCTTCGAGCGTTAGTCCGACTCGAACTTGGCCGCTTTTTATACTTTACATATGCGTCTTTCAATAAAAATATTTCTAATTTTTCGATGATATCCAATATGAAGGCCAAGGCCTTATAAATTATAGTTTGATAATGCTTCTTATAAGTGATATCCATGTCACTCAATGTGGTTCGGGTAGATTTTTCGTTATCATTTTCGATTTGATGTTGTTGCAAAACTTGTTCGGATTGACACATTTAGGGTGCAATATGTCATAAACTAATAATGTAACAGGATTTATATTTTACTTACCGGCTCTTAATAAGTATCTAAGTTATATTTTATTTTATAGACAGACCTCAAAATTGGAAATAAAATCAAACTCAAAATTCAAACTCGCACATTCTCACATTCCACAAACATTTAAAATAAAAATATAAGAGACGTTTTTATTGCCACTTAAAAACTATTTTCAATGGTATTTTGGGACAAGGGTAATTTGAAATATATTATATATGCAACTAATTAAAAATATATTATAATTATATTATAGGTAATTTAATTATATTATTATTATTAATTTAATTATATTTAATTATATTATAGG
The DNA here is from genome assembly GCA_039881145.1 of Druceiella hillmani. NCBI lineage: Eukaryota > Metazoa > Arthropoda > Insecta > Lepidoptera > Hepialidae > Druceiella > Druceiella hillmani. The sequence goes on along the minus strand of JAYKKI010000018.1, from coordinate 33,438,612 downwards.
TAATTTAAAATATATTATATACGCATATATATATATGCAAATAAAGTTATCGTTTATTTCCTGTTTAAGTTGAACCATCCGAAGTGCAAAAAAGTAGGACTTATCTGCACTTTGTTCATTTATCATTCTGGGCGACCACTTTGGATGATTTTCCGTATACATAATTCATTCGCTGTTCACTTTTGATGAACTAACCATAATTATCGTCAAGTAAAGCGTCTAATTTCGACATCATTTATTTACATAATTCATAATTTTAGAATCTTATTTGTTGCTATGTATTTTCTCTGATATCGATCGATTAATCTTAATTTTACCAGCCTATAGAGGAAATATTTAGAGGCTTGAAAAATATAGATACTATTGGTGCGGACATTCTTCGTAAGTTACTTTTTTTCTTGGAACTGAAAGCCGCTTAATTCACCTTTAAACGTGTAATTAATTTGTTTTCCGTGCTTGAAATTTTGTTTAGTGTTATAAAATATTGAATCAAAATATATAAAAACGTATCGTAACTTAGTGGTTTAGTCACACCTGTTACACCAACATATTATAAATCTCAGAACCTTTCAAATGATAAAAAGAGAGAAATTATTCACGGGGATCTGAAAGTGAATGTATCGACTAAATATATTATCTACATTTCTGGTTACTACTGTCGAAAAAACTTCCAACATGGAAAATCTTTGATATAACCCAGACTTTTAAGATAATGAAGCATTTCTGGAAAAAATGTGTAAATTTTGGATTTGTCAAGAACCTATAATTTATCAAAATAACGATAATATCTCATCCAGAAAACACGTAGAACCCGAAAAGAGATCAAATGTCAAAATTTGAACAACACTATGTTAAATATTGGGGGATACGTTGAAGGAAATAGCTGTTATATTAGGCTTTAAATAAGTCTGTATTTAATTTTTTATAGGGTTTATTCAACCTTTTCAATGTAAGCTTCTGTTCTCTGAGTATTTGTGACGATCAAAAACATACTAATTGCGTCATATCGGAGCAGAGAATAGCTGAACTCAAAGGTTTGCCTTATATTTCACTAAATAAATCTATTCATAAATTATTGAATTTATTACCTCAATATAAAATACTAACAGGTGAATGAAGAAGCGCGGTAAAAAGGATGGTCGAAGTTGTAAATCTTTCGGCATTGGATATCTCAATAAGTTATTTGAGACGTATGAAATTTTCAATTGGATTTGAATAATGGAAAACTTTATTTGAATGAATGAAAATAATGGAAAACTTTATTTTTGTGAAATCATTTAGAATTAATTAAGACTTACTGTAGTCTTAAATAACAAGAGAGTTACCATACATTTCAAGTATAATTTAGAATGTAGAGCTCCAATTTTGACAATTGGTTGTATTAATTCATGCATCCGTATCTTCCCGAATATAATTACATGCACCTCACTGATAACATCAGACAACTTTCCACGAAGACACTGACCGAAGATTTTTGAAGACTTTGATGATACCCTTCATCAGATATCCCAATAGTTTAGTTTTAAAATTTTCGTGTGAATGGCAGTATTAAGCTAAGTATTTGATATCATTTAAAACATATTTAGTTACTATTGCTTAACATGATCTTATATTTATTTTTACTACTTGTCCAACATACTACTGGTTACTTATTATTTTAAAATTTACGTTATTGAAACAATATTCATAATTTGTAGTTTTTAATTAAATATGTATAGTATTATAAATAAAGAAGACTTAATCTACTGTAAATTTATTTAGTAAAATACTCATAGATTTCCATCATTTTACTAGCAAAGTAAATGTAGAGATATTCCAGCTCTAGTAGAAAAAATAATTGAATAAAGTTTATATTATTTTCGTGTCGACCATTAATGATTTTCAAAAAGAACCACTAAAGCATCAGTTACTTTATGTAATTGAAATATGGAATAAAAAATATCATCAATACAATTTGTAACTGATCATAAATCGTTAATGTTATTAAATTTCAGTAGACAACGTTTTTGTAAATTATTTTCAATAACTTTTTATGTTATCACCAAAACAAGATGGAAAATACTATTGGGTACGAAAGAGGGACAGAAAGAGAGAGAGAGAGAAAGACTGAAGCAAAAATTAGGCTGTATACCATAAAAACTAGATAAGATCAAGACATGATACGTTAATATAAAAATACATTTTTTACGCACAAAATCCAACGAATAAGGAGTTCAATTATGGTAATTCAATGAATAAACCAATTAAACTAATGAAATAAAAAATCTCTTAACGAAACATATAATTTTGTGGTACAGAGTTTATCAAAAAAAAAAATAAACCTTTATGATACATTCAAATTATTTCACGTTTTTTACGAATTAACAAAACATGACATTTCCATAAATTTAGAATAATTACTTTATGAAATCACCATTTATATGCTTTAATTCCTTTCTAGTAGTTTAATATTATAGTTTATTGCTATTTACTCTATTATAGATTAAACATTTTTAACCTATTAACAGTCTCAGTGTTTGGTTGTATACAAGGTCCTACTAGAGCAAGAGTAATATTTAGTAAACGAGATAAAAAAATTCAAAAGAAACTTTCAGGATTGCTATGATTTGGCTACTGTCAATTGGACAATCGACTTACATTTATTAATTTCTTTTGAATACCTTTAGTTCAATACAAGATCGGGGTTCCTGGTTACCACTGAATTTGTTGACTAACTATGTCGTCATGATAAAATAATCCCCGATGATTTTATATGTTGATATCGATGAAAATGGCAGAATATAAAATCTGTTTCGTAACCTTTTCTGTTCTTACCACTTAAGAATTGCCAAGAAATCGAGCCACATGAAAGCCACGTCACCATAAAGGTGCAAGTGCGAACGGAACCAAGCCAGTAAATCGCGAACGAACGAACGAGAAGCCCAGTCAGTGCGTAGGCACCTGCGACTCGCTGTAACAATAATTCATTTCTTACTCACTCACATACTAAAGCTCGAACATAACACATCGTCGGTCACGGCGCATATTATAAAAGCATAAATCTTAAAAATGCATTATATTTTATACTGATCAAAATGTGTTCAGCCATACCTTAATCTACATAGCAAATAGTGGCTGAGCGTCGAACAACCGACTTGCCCACAAATTGAAAATAATTTGCAATACGAAAGAGCGGAGCGGCGTAATGAATTGCTCACTGACGACTTTGGTACCATTTATATTTATTATCAATTCATCTAATTCCTTATTTAGCCCAATTTAACAATGAGTACGAATATAAGAGATGATGTATCATTAAATGAAGAGGGAAAATAATATTAAAAGTTTTATTTAAAAAACGGATGCTATAAAAGGTCGTTTAACTAAACTTAAAGAATATATTTCTATTTTGTAAAGCATATTATTTCAAAACTTATAAAATTTCCTGTTGAACCAACTTATGCAAAAAAAATTACTTTAAGGGTGCATTTACATTTTTGACGGAAAACTGGATAAAGTGTTTAAGTTAGGCATGCGGATACCACTTGCCCTAACCACCGCTCAGTCAGACAAACAGTATATTTATGAATCTTCTTTCCCTGACGCACCCAACACTTGCTTGACCGATTGGAAACTGGAGACGAAAAACAATTACACTAAATCCCGATACAGACTCACTCGATAATCGAACTAAGAAAGTTTTGTTATCTGTATAGTTGAATGAAAAACGAATTTTGTATTGGGAGCTACTACCAGAAAATACTATAGTACACCCAACAATATACTGCAAACAACTTAACTGACTATAGAAAGACAAAACAAACGTAAAGAACCCTCAAAAGAGTATTTCTTTCACGATAACGCCCGGCCGCATATAGCTAAGAAATCAGCTACTACACAAATCTTTAGATATTGAAGTATTCTGCAAATTTATTTATGTTCGGAAATGACATTGTATCGCAAAGTCACAACTGTATACTCTTATTTCATTGCTTTATATTTTTCAGTATGCCTCTTATCTTCAAATGTCTGCGTTATATTTATCTCCAGGAAATGTTTATGATATGAACACATATATACTCAGAAATGATAAAAAAGAAATAAATGTATTTCTTTTTTATATTTTTTGTTTCTATTTGTGCTTTGATCGACAAACTACCATTATGCCGCCACGTGTTTTGTCTGACCTTTGATATTTAAAAGTTAAATAAGTTCTTAAATAATACTTTTGTAAAGAGATGAAATAACAGCGCAGAATTGTTTTTGAAACAACGAATCCTCCTGACTTAATTTCAGTTAGATTTATTTGATTAATACTAATAGATTTTTGTTGTGTCGATATTTAAAATAAGTACATAAAACTTTCATGAGTTATTATAACGAATAAGAGAGAACTCGCCTTTATTTTAATAATACACAAAAGTATCGTTTTATTCAGAAATAATTAATATTTTGCTGGAACGATAGTTTTAACTAATAAATTGTGTTTTTGGAGATAACTTGTGCATTTTTATACGATCAATTATGAAGTAATTTTTCAGAATATGAATTCAAATTCGTGTCATTATAGGCAGAGCCTGTTAAGCAATTTTATTATTAGATAATTTAATTTAATTTTTTTAATTAAACCAAATTTCACTCCATACTTAAGCTAAATTTCTAATAATGAAATATGAAACTAAGGACGTCGAGATGTAAAAATAGAAGAATTACTTAAATAATATTTTCTATATAAATTATCGAATCGTCGCTGCCTTAGAAGAATAACGTCTTGTATCTACAATGGCCACATTGGTTTTATGAGTATCGCTATATTCAATCTTTTAACCACCATTTGTTAAGCTTTAGTTTTAACACCCCTTTTATAGGAACTTTACATTTTGTTTATTTGTAAGTACTATTTTTAATGTAACCATTCACATAATTATACGTTATTGCTTATCCAAAGGGAAACACTTGAATTTGATATTGATAATGAGCATGAATACAACTACATATATTTTTCTCCCTGACAGATATTTTTACGAAAATAAAACAGGAACCAAAGCGATTCTTTTTTATGTTCTATCACGACTTTGATCTTCTCCCAGTTCAACACGGATGATCGCGTGCCTCCTTGTCTTAAGTTCGTCCTTTGATATTGAAAAGTTAAAAACAATTTATGCGAGGAGACAAAATAGCTTCATTAACTATATCTTTTGAAGACAGAATCTTAATAATTAAATTATGTTAAACTTTTTCTTTGAATGGTGGTAAATTATAATGGTAAATTAGTCACTTCAAATATAAATGAAAAAATGTTCTTTATCCTCATTCTCATTACACGTGTCGTCATTAAAACGATAAAATTTAAAAAAAATTACTTTTAATGAACATTTTATTTATTTAATATAATACTATCTTGTATCTTGTATCTTAACAATTTACAAATTTATTATTTTAATGCCAAAAATTTTCTCATAATTTCTTTACATTCTTTCACATATATGATAATTTGATTAAACTTAACTCATTTTGCAATTTTATTTTCTTCGGAGGATTTCACTATTTTTTTGGTTCTGCAATTCTTATTTGAATAGGTTATAATTTCTTTATTATTTTCGAAGGTGCATTTTACCATAAATTGATTTACGAGATGTGAAAACAGCATTTCCGTTTAAAAGAAAACATTCAAATAATATATTATATATGTTACGTTAATCGTCATACAGACACGATTTTAAATACGCAATTCGTTTAAAAGGGAAAACGCCTGTTTACCTGGTGAGTACCTACCTCCATTTTTATTTCACAACCCCAAATATGTGTGGTCATGGAGACTGCGAACATATTACCATCTCCATAATGAAATCTATTGTTCTATGAATCTATGAATGTTGCGAAATGAAATAAAAAAATAAAAATCAATATATTTAAATAAATTAAAATAAAATAATATTAGTACTTGTTAAAACAATTAATTTTTTTAATTACAATAAATTTTAGAAACATGAGTGTCTTTGATAAATTGGATACACTGAAATTAGAACTGTACATTATAACTTTTTTATGTTTGTCGCTAATGTACTTATTAAATAAATTGAAAAATTAGTAAAGAAAATTTGTGTTTGTAACATTGAAATGTCCATATATTATAATATATCGTGGAAATTAATGTTACAATTTATGTAACCATTAATATTTTATTATAAAACACAAGTAATATTTTCTTTTTTGATTCGCCAGTTTCCTTGCATACTTTTAGCTTATAAACTTCAGAGTTGCTCAGTATTTTCTTTCTCATCCGCAGAACTCGAATATTATTTTTCTGTACACTTGTGCATTTTTTTCACGAGCTTCCATACGCAAATTTCTACCTTAGTTGTTCTGCCAATTTCCAAGTGAATGTGATCGTGTTTCAAGCACTTTGTTTTTAGTTCTATGAGTTCATGATATATTTATTTGAAGAAAATATATCGGGTAAACTGTAAAATATAATCAAAAGCCATCATTGTATTCGATGAGCAGTGGATCAATTACATCACGTTGATCAGATAAATCAACTTAAATTTTTACTTTGTTGGTTTCTAATGGTTTAGGGATTTTTTCTTTGCTGCATATATCTCTGACAGACCTATATCTTGACTACTAAATCTGACTAATCAAATACAATATCAAGGAGGAGTGTTAAAAGCGCTGCAAATATTTTGGTTTACTAGTTTTAATTAAAAACCTTATATTACAATATAATACTATTGCGTACTCGAGTGAAAGATCTAGAGTTTTGATAACAAAAACTATTCTGTCTAGAACAATTGTTTTTCTTCGCCTCGATTAGAAAGGCCTAAGAAAATCGTCATCATAATGAAGAAACCAGCTCAGAAATAATTGAAGACCGATTTAGTTTCCTAAGCTGGTTGCTCTATTTTTCGATTTCTGATTAATCATCGTAGTCTATTTTACAATTAGTTTTACAAACCTCATCAAGCTGACGATCTACTTGAATATTAGATTAAATATTCCTTCAATTTGGAACCTCATCCTCATGTGACAAATTGATGTACTTTAATACATTTCTTTAAGATACTTTCATATATTGAAGGACATAAAAATATTAATTTGTTACATAATATTTATTTGAAAAAATTTCTCCATTATTATAGATATATGCCAATATTTTACGTGAAAGTTATGTCACCAATATTGAAAAGTTAAAAATGCAAAAAATATTTCATTTAGTCTTAAATATTTGTCATAAATTCAAATCTTTGGTATTGTGGCTTTTTATTAATAAACAATATAGCTGGTGAATTTGGAGCATTTAAGGTAAAAACAAAACAAAAAATTGTGGTATAAGAAATTAAGGTATGAGCCTTATTCCCACACGCTGAATGAAATGAAAATATAATTATTAATTTATAATTAAGACTTTTTATTACTAATCTACATAAATATAATTTTCACTTGAAACTATTAAATAAATGATACTATTTTACGTATAGATATTTGCCGATACTTGCCGCTTTGTTCCGAAAAAATTATGAAAGTAATCTTCCATCGCATCAATGGTGTGTGCAAATAGGATATTTTTGTTATAATTAAAAAAAAATATCCACAGCGATCGACTAACACTCATATACTAGGACATGTTAAAGATTTCTGCATTGCTAAAAGCATAACTTTTACTAATTCTTTCAAAACTATATATTAGTCATAATATTTCATTTTCTGCCAGACTGAACCGACAGGGGATACCACCGAGATAACTTTTTTTTATTTAAATATTAATACATATTCAAATGGTATTATGGATGATAAATGTATAATCAGTCAGGAATAAATATATCATTTAATTTATATATTTCAACGAATATTAGTTCATCCAATTTTTGCTATGTAACAAATTATATTAAGCTTGAGAATAGTTTAGTGTCTCACAAAAATGATTTTTTTACTTCGAATTCCCAGATTATGACTTGAAAATTATAAAGGTGGATTTTAAAATGAGTGATGGAAATTATATTATTACTGCAGTTCATTAAAATATTCAGAATTATTCAGGTAAAGAACACCATGAAAATTTGTGCTTAGGGGACAACTCTATTAATGTATTGTGTTTGATGGAAAAATGGATAAAAAAATGAAGTCATGGCTTATTAAAATTACAGGTATTATAACATTGTTAGTAGTGACCATCACAACGAATTTATTAGGTGGGAGGTGTGTTTATTTTGGTTAATCGTGATTAAAAGTCAACGAACAGGTTAGATGTTGCAAATATATCAGCAAAAAAAGATCTTGAAATAAATTGTGCTGAATTTGATAGCTTTGACGATTTGATTGTTTATAGAGCACATGGACTTATTTAAGAAAAAACATGGAGGTTCAAACACCTCTATATATTTTCTCATTTTGCCTCGTTAAATTAACACAAAATAATAAAAAGTGGAATAATTTTATTTTAATTAAATACTGGAAAATTTATGTTAGAATCCCAACATATATTTTCCGATTGATGGACACCCAAAAACCCAATTTTCGACATCTTAAACAGTTTTCTCTTAAATTAAAAATTCTTTGAATATACAAGTGTCCAGAATAACTGTGCAATATATATTGAAAATATATATACACATATAAAGATAGAAAATAAACGCTTATATAAACACATAGAGTTTGATCACCATAAAAAAGTACACAAATTACGAACTAGTTCTAATAAATTAAATATACGCAGAAAGTAAATTACAGGACGGCATGTAACAAGTAATATTGAGCGTCTTAAGGCGCACGAGGGAATATTTTTTTAAATAGAAATGAAGTAAATCACAAAGATAAAACAATATTTTTTAAGAGCAATATTTTAAAATATTATTCTTTCACACTAATTAAATAGAAAAATAAAACATACATACGGCCATGTAAATCACTTAACCTCTTTTGGGTTTACCCTTGTTAATAACTTAAGCCTTTATTTACTTATACATACTATGTGTCTACCAACTAATATCCTATTTACTTCTTTCTTTTGTACATTTCTGTCCATACGTACTTACCTGCCTTCTAATATGCTAGTTTTTATGTGTCCTTGTATGTACCTCTATATACCTACTTACCTACCTATGTACTAATGACTAGTTAATTCATTCATTTCTCTATACGTGTATTTACTTATTTATCTACCTACCAGCTGATACTTTAGTTGCCTTTTGCCCTTATATGTACCTGCATATTCTTACCTATCGATTTCCTTTACTAGTTTCTTGCTTATGTCAAGATCAGTGAAGCTAGTACAAATTAGATGAGGTTACTTCCCATCAAGAAATTATGTCGCTACCTCCTGGCTCCATCATTGCGTCCAAATTTCGTTAACGAGGATATTTATGCTGCGTTTAGTCGTAACATAACTTTAGGGACTTTATTATTAGAATATTGTTCGGACTATATAATTCAAACTCGACTACGCCCTCTGTGTTATTCAGTGTTGAAAAATTTTGTGGTACGTCTTCAATTTCCATAGTCAAATTTTGACCATTTTTTTTAATGAATTTATCCTGGAAATATTCCAAAGAAACAGGAATTATCCAAATTGGTTGAGAAATGTCAGAGATATGAGATAAAATACACAATATATACGATAAAATTTATAACCTTCTTTTTCTAATTTGATTAAAAAAATTGCGTATTGACGTAAATAGAACAACTTTCGTACGTACGATATATTAAACATCACATGTCGATAAGGTAAAGGCGATCCCATACTTAATCCATAACCCATTACTTGTTTATTTACGGGTAATTGTTTTTTGTGAGATTATTTTTATTAGCGCAAATTGTCACGATATAGTGATGGGAAATATTCCCAGAAAATCTGCGTGATATTTTAATATTTACAGTCGATCTGCAATTTTCTGTTAGTGTTTTCGATTTGCGAACAAACCCTAGTATTTTGTGTGGTAAATGTGTAGATCGTATTAATATATTGGTTATCGACCTAATGTGCTAATATTGTATTCGGTTATATAAATGTGTAATAGCTAGGAAATACTACAGAATATTATTATGGAGAACTATAATGCGTTGAAATTATATTAAAAATAATATGGGATGAAACTAGAGATGTCACTAAATTATAATATGTTGCTAACGAACTAATGGTCGTGAGACAAATTGGCGTCTGTAAGGCTGATATATTAATCTCGTGTCTCTTAGATTTATTAATTGAACATGTGGATAAATTTAAAAAAATTATGATTCGGTTTTTGTTAATTTGTTTTCTTTATTTCCTTGATTCCGAAATTTAAATAAGCGTTTTTTGGTCGCTGATGTTTTAGTTAATATTTATTATTCCATTCTTTATATGGTCAGTATAAATATGCTGCATTAAAATTACCGTACTGCAATAAATATCAATCATTAAAATTATCTATATATCATGAATATCAATCTGTAAAATACATAAAGAATATGACTAGTATTTTGACATATTCTTTAATTATTTCATTTTTATTGCTTTATATTCCATGTTAAGCTAGAAGTGAATAACTTGAACTAGTCCCCATTTATTTAAAATAATTTAATTTTTAATTCTATAGAAACACAGAATATTGCGGTTACCATTGTGCCGGGAGACAATGGCGGGCGAAGATTCACTTGGGATTTCTCGAGTAATTAATTACCACGATTGGAAAAGGACAGATCTATATTTATGCAAGCAAATTTCGATTTATTCCGCCATTTATTCAGTAAGAGTAGTCATTTTAATCTCATCTATCGGTATTTAATTTTATCAATTATCGTAATATTTATAATTACTGTAAAATAAAATGTGTAAAATTTTTGGATACGATAATAAAATATCACATATCTCGATATGAGATTTAACTGAATAATATTTTGCAACCAAAATTATTTATGTGCCCTAGAGAAAGAAATAATAACAAAGACAGTCATAAAATTTATGGCTCAAATATTATATTATCCATAAAGGTTATAAAACTTCGGCTATATACGATTAGATTTTATTTATCGTATTGAAATGTAAAATAAGTAACACAACACATGAAATATCTGCTTTAACAAACTTCCGAAATATTATTTTTGATAATATTATTTTTACTTTACAATAAAATTTATTACAATGTTTAAAAAAAATTAGATTAAAATGCTGTCGTGAAGCTGAAATGTTTTGTATATTTAATGAAAATAAGACGAATAAAAAGACTGGAGTAATTGTTAATCCTTAATTTTCCTATAGTTTGATTCGTTCTCATTAAAAAGAAATATTATAAATTAAGGTGGACATAGAATTATAATAAAATAAAGGAAATAATGTTTAAGTAATTTTTCAGATAATTTACTTGGATAATTACTATTTATTAAATTGGACAGCTTTTATGGTCCTCAGGTTTCTAAAAATAAAATTATAAAATTTAAAGAATATCGAGGTAGAAAAAATATCGAAGCACAAAATTGTCACATCTTTTTAAGGATTGTGTGAAAAAAATATTCCAGCGTAACAACCAGAGAAAAATACATTTAGTTAGTTTTAAAGAATATGAATTTTGTTAGTTTTAAATCGTTTCACTCTTTAAATCTTTTAATCGTTGTGCAATTGCACAATATTTAAAGAGTAATAAAGTAAATAACGATTCTCCATTCAATGATCCGTTGAAAAAGTTACTGCAGTTTTATGTTTGTAAATATAACTCCTCTAAGCGACGATGGGAATGGTGAAAGAAAAAAATTAACAAAATGGAAGAAAAAAAACATTCTTATTGCTCTAGATCGGAAGGGTGCTCTCTGCTTTCAATCGTCTTTCGCTTTTTAGGTTTAAAGTATCGAGTAATGACTTAGTTTGCGTGTCGATATTTGATAGTTTGTCGTTCATACGAAATTATTGGAAACATGTTGGTTGACATTTTCATAGAATTAAACTATATAGAACTTAATTTATATATTACTTAGTCAAAAATTATATTTTAGTGTAAATATTTACGCTTTTTGAACACATTTTATATAATTTGTCATCATCGGTCATGTGTTGTTCTCGATTACATTTCATTCGACAAAATCAAACAATTCTTAGGTCTGAAGTTTACAACAATTTAACAGACTACTTAGAATTGAACATGAATGCCAGGAATGTTGGCCGTAGAGTAATTTTACCATCTTCATTCAATGGATCTCCAAGAAATATGTACCAGAATTATTTAGATGCAATGTAAATTGTACAACATTTCGGAAAACCGTCTTTATTTATTTCAATGACTTGCACTCCAAGTTGGCCAGAAATACAAAAGTTATTATAATAAATAATAGTTAACAACATTGGTGTAGGTGAAGCTGCTAATTTTAGACCTGATATTATTGTGCATGTATTCAAGTCAAAGTTGAAAGCATTCATAGAGGGCCTTATACAAAATAATATCTTTGGTAAAGTTGAAGCACTCATTTATACAATTGAATTTCAAAAAAGAGGATTGCCTCATGCTCCCATTTTACTCACTTTAAATGAGCAAGATAAAATTGTTAATGCTATAGATATTGATAAAGTTGTATCTGGGGAGATTCCTCACATTGAAACACATCCAACATTACATAAATATGTTGTAAAACATATGATGCATGGTCCACGCGGAGTACTTAATCCTAATTATGTATGTATGAGAGATGGAAAATGTATAAAAGAGTATCCAAAACGATTTAATGAAAATACATGTGAATCGTTAAATGGGTATCCATTATACAGAAGACGTGATAATGGTATTAATTCAGAGGTTCGTGTTAGTTGCCTTGACAATCGGTATGTTGTACCATACAATCTATATTTACTTGCTAAATTTAATTGCCATATAAATGTTGAAGTATGTACTATAGTCAAAAATGTCAAATACATTTATAAATATGTATATAAAGGCTATGACAGTGCATCTGTTGAACTAGAGTCTGGTGGAAATGAACAAGGTCAAAATATAGAAATTAATGAAGTTACCAATTTTTTAGTTGGTCGTTATGTCGGATCAACGGAAGCCATATGGCGCATCTATGAATTACCAATGCATTTTCAGTCACATACTATAATCAGACTTGATATTCATTTACCGCGTCGACAGAATGTATACTTCCGAGAAGGGCAAGAACGTCAAGTAATTGATAATGAAAGACAAACAAAATTATTAGCATTTTTTGAGTTGAATCGATCAGATCCATCAGCCTAATTCAGTGAAATTCTTATGCATTATATGTGGGAAGATTCCCGAAATAAATGGAAGAAGAGAAGCCGTGGAGGTGATATCATTACAAGGATATATGTAGTGTCACCAAAAGATATCGAACTTTTTCACTTACGATTGCTTTTATTACATGTCTGTGGTCCGAAATCATTCGAGGATGTTAGAACATACAATGAATTTTTATACCCTTCTTTTGTTGAAGCGTGCCATGCTCGCGGAATAGCTTCAAATGATAATAAATGGCGGGAATGTTTAAATAAATCAAAAGAATTACATTCACCAAAACAAATGCGGAATTTATTTGGTTACATTTGTGCAATAAATGTGCCAGCCAATGCATTATCGTTATGGAATGAATTTAAAGTATATCTTAGTGAAGGTTTTCTAAGACTTTACAACGAAGAAATATCCTTTAATAGAGCTCTATTAGAAATTTATGATATTTTGAATGTTCATAATTTGGCCTGTCAAATTCTTGGTTTACCAGTTCCCACATACTCGCAGAGAATAGAAGAAGAAAAACTATTGATATAATAGAACAAGAGATGCTGTTTTGTGAGTATTATGAAAGTGCAAATATTGAACAGCGTAATCTCATTGATCAAGTTATTCGTGACAGTTTGTATCATAATACTGGATCCAATGTTTTTTGTTTAACCGCTCACGCTGGTTGTGGCAAAACATTCACTCAAACAGCATTAATTCATAAATTAAATTCGCTTAATCCTCGTTGTATTCGAACTGCGTTTAGTGGCATAGCTTCAACTTTATTACTTGGAGGTAGGACTTTACACAATGTGTTTAAATTGCCTATACCCATTTTAGAAAATTCTGTATCAAATATTACTGCAAATACGGTAGCTACGGTAGTTTCATAAATTCATCATCATTGATAATTATTGATGAAGTTTCTATGTGTCATTTGCAAGTGTTGAAATACATAGATAGAATATTGCGTGATCCATGTGATGAAAACGATAAACATAGAGTATTTGGAGGAAAAACTATACTTCTGTGCGGTGATTTTCGGCAAATCTTACCAGTAATCCCACATGGATCATGTGGAACTTTAATTGAAAATTGTGTTACAAGTTGGCATGAATTTCCTAATTTTCATAAAGTTACATTTACTCGAAATATGAGAGCTTTACCAAATGAAATAGAATTTGTAGAATTCTTGAAAAAAATTGGTAATGATGAGGCCCCACAATTCCCTCAGTTTAGTAAAAATGTTATTGAGATACCTCATCAATTAATAGGAGATAAAAACAATATTATTGATGAGATATATGGAAATATTTCCAATAACATACTCTCAGAAAATATATTGAACTCTGTTATTTTAGCACCTACAAATGACGATTGTACTTTGATTAATACTGATATACTTAATCAAATTCATGGTGAACAGCGAACATATCATAGTTATGATAAAATAATTTGTGATAATGACAATGACATCAATAACTATCCGGTAGAGTTTTTAAATTCTTTGTCTATTAGTGGTTTACCACCGCATAAGTTAGTATTGAAAGTTAATTGCATAATTTTATTGTTCAGAAACTTAAATTCTAAGGGCGCATTAGTCAACGGTAGAAGAATGCGCATCAAATTTATGCATCGAAATTAAATAGATTGCGAAGTTTTAACTGGGACCGCACGCAGTAATAGAATTTTGATTGCACGTATAAATTTAACGTACTCTGGAACTATTTTACCGTTTAACTTTCAAAGAACGCAATTTCCTATAATATCTGCATTTGCGATGACAATAAATAAGTCTCGAGGACAAACATTCCAAAAGGTTGTAATTTTATTGAATCGGCCAGTTTTCACACATGGGCAATTGTATGTCGCAGCAAGTAGAGTCCGTTCATTCGATGGTTTAAAGTTTTATATTTCCAAATATAACGGTCAAAGACGTTCAGCAAAAGATGAAAGAGTTTTTACAAAAAACATTGTTTTCAGAGAAGTTTTAAATCGTTAATTATATTAACGCAATATGCGATAAAAAATTATATTCAATGGAGAGCATTTTTTACCGCATAATTTTTTTATTTCGCATCATCTTACAGCATCTTCTGTTTCAATAATTTTTTTTAAAATAGATATTCTTTATTTTTTTCCTTTTTGAATTCCATATAATTTATTTTTTTTAAATAGGAAAATAACAGCGTTGGCGAAATCTGTGGTTATAGTAGTATATAGTCTTTGACAATAGAACCTTAATAATGTTTTAGCATTATATTTTCATAATTTATATTAAATAACTTATAATTTAAATTTATTATGGTCGAATTTCGACCACTGGGCGACCACTAGTTAAAATAACTATGGAAATTCGGAAAATCCAATTTTAGACATGCGATATTCTTATCCTCTATGCACGTTGATCTCGCTGACTTATTTGGCAACCGATCTCTATGACGCCGCGGCTTTATGTACATATCAGATCGGCTGATATAAAAACGTAGCTTGCATAATACCCACTTCTCGTTTTAACGAAACCGGTGAAGTGGGAAGAGATTGGAAGTGACGTGCGTCGAATCGAGTTATCGAAGTGAAATTGACTGTTGGGAGGCAATTTCGGAAGTGTTTTATATTTTTTATTCTCATTGTTTTACGATTTTTTTTGTTTTTTGTTTTTTTTAAGTTTTGTCAGTACGTAAAAATTTATTACTTCGAGATCACTTTTTGTTCGTTTTTCCGTCTATCAAAATCGTTTTTCTCAGAAAAAGCTAGTAGTATCAAGTTAAAGTCTCGATGAACTGTCAAATGCATTGTTTTGCAAATAGATGAAGCTCTAAATTCGATCTTATTAAAAGGTACATTTAGTTGATAGCTTTCAGTTTTTCTTTCGGGCTTTTCAAATATCCACGTACCATAAAACTTACTCATTTTTATTCACTGTTAATCCACTCAATCCCGTTGACTTCGAATCTTGGAATTTGTTATGGAGGAAGTCTCATAACATAAGAATAAGAAAGATATTAAGAGCATTTCTAAATGTACCTGAAATTATAACCCGACAAAATAACGTTTTCGTTTTTTTGTTTTTCGACCCTGTCGTAGCGTTTTTCGACCCTGTCGTAGCGCCATGTATAAAATATTCTCAACAAACTTACAACCGAATAAAAATGTATATATTGAACACACACCATACGAAAAGGGTGAACAGTAATTAATAAAGAACTTCAAATCCGCGATATGGCCGTGATTGATCACCATATATTCGCGGTGGTAACCCTTGGTCTGTTATCAGCCATAGTTTCAAGAAAGTTATAATTTTATCATGTAGAAAAAAGAAAATACAAACTTTATATTAAGAGAATTACACGCTTAATACAAATTAATTACTAGTGAATTACAAATTAATGAAACCTTTCCAGAGCATAAGGGTTGAAAAATAGCAAAAATGCAAAATAGAAAAGCTCACATTTTAGGGGATAAAAACGTAACATCGGAAATTTTACGAAAATATCGGATAAAATTATTTTATTCATAATAATGATATGTTATGTCGTAAATTATACAATACTACTTAATATTTGTTATGTTTCTATGCACATTTTTTAGTTGAATTGACAAATTAATGCTATTAAAACAATGATGAAAACTCTAAAAAACGATTATTTGATGCCAAAAAATCATATGCGTATGACGTGGTATAGACTAGAAATCTCTTAGATTATTTCTTAGATATTACATAAAATAAAGCTGAACTCAGACCCCGTCGCCACGCACCCTTATAAAATCCTATATGTTTAAACCGAACTTTTATTTACGGTCATATACATATCTGACAATATGAGAAAGATTAAGTGTGTTTTATCGTCCCATTTTAATAAAAGTACGTTTTTGAAAGTTATTTTTAATTCACCCTACAAAAGGTTCCATTGTTCTTAAAATTAATGGTCGCTTTTAATTAGCAAAGTTAAATTCCAAGTAACATATCTCGAAATTTTCAAACGTAACGACTTGACAACAAACAAAAGGGCAGATAAGGAAACAATTAAGGTCTCCTAAATTATTTATTTGAGGTATAGAACATTAAAGAAAATTTTCATTCCAGAAATTAGTAACGGGTGGTGAAATTTGTTTAATTTTTTCGTGCTATTGTGTTAATGATTTTGACACAGTGTTAACGATTTTCACTACATTGTGCTTTCGAGAAAATAACGACAGTATAGAGGAAAATAGTGTTTACTAGATATAATTAATAGTTTTTTTAAAATTTTAATTGATTTTCAGAAACCTATATAAATATTTTATTAGCCCTGTGTTTGAGATTCAGAAATACGTACGAAGACGATTCGTTTTCTAATGATTTTGCTGATAAAAATGTAATTTTAAGAAATAACTCAGTTTAATTATTACCTTCTTGCTTTGAAAGACACTTAAAAACATTGAAGGAAACTTCTTTTGTGAAGCAACGTAAGGTTAAAAATTAAATAAAGTAATAATTGGATACCGATGTATTTTCGTAACGTTCTTGTAATTATTACGCCGACCGCACATTGGCTACTATCGCTTGAACAACTGGTAGTTAGCGCGATTAAGTGGTGGTAAACGTGACTACCGATCCCATCTCAACTGCTGCTCGGTTCGACACAGCAGCTTACGCATATACACAGACGCGTGGGCGATCAATCGCTTCACATTTATCTAAAGAAGGCAGTGTTGTACAACCCATAATTACTTAATTATGTAATGGAGGTAAATTAATTAATGTAATGGAGAAATTAAATAAATAACCACGTTTGGGAATAACACCCCACTGATTTAAAATGCGTTTGTGAGATGAGATACTAAATTAAGAGAATTGTTTCTCTTAATATTTAAAATTCGTTAAATTCTCACGAGTTCCTGTCCCCGGTAATAAAAAAACAGCTGGTTAAAATATTCGTATTTCCTTTTACAGCTGGCTTTTTACAGCCTGGCTTCCTGATTTATTCTCACATTTTTGTTTATTTTATTGTCTTTTAAAATTTTAAAGCGTTCCGACGTTTTTGAAGCTTAAAAAGCTTGAAAAATAGATAATATTATAAGTAAAGAACATTCATTTTTCAGGTATCTTTTAGCGGGCAAATATTTCCAATTTATCCACTATGAACATTGCCTCGGAAAAAGCACCGTAAGAAAAAATTTTAAACATATATGTCAAGTAAAAAATTGCAGTATCCGACATGAATGAATAAGAAAAGTATAGTAGTCAGACTATATTTTATTGATTATATTGTAAAACCTAGTAGGAGCAGTACCGTGGTAGTATGATTCAATTTAAATTAATAAAATTACTTAAAATAAAATTACATACCAATTTCACGATTCTTCCTATTTCCAAATCCAGTCATTTGCTATATATTTGGAGACAATTCCATTCCACAGCTTAGCCTTGTTACTACAGTTACTGTATGCTGGTAGAGATAGAATATAAAGAGCAGGTCTTTCCTCAATATCACTTATTAAATATTCGATATTTACTATGATTGACAAAGTACTTCCACTGTCTTCATTACATATTTTATTATTTTCCACTTCCTCTTGGCAATCGGTATTTTTTTTATTTTACTCTACTATGCGAATCAATTACAATAAATTATTATACTTCCACGCCAGCAATCACATTAAAAACAAACCATTGGAACTTGTACAAGCAAGCGCCGCTCGTCACTCGGGCGACGGGATAGTCGCTTATGCTACCGGCTAGTCACTCAGACGACAGAATGGACATCTGTAAGATAGCAGAGCAAGACAGCGATAGATTAAGTAACCAAAGGGTAGCTTAAGCAATAATCGCTCATGCGATAGTAGCTCATGTTCGGTCAGCTTTGGGATTCTGTGGATAATGTGGAATTTATGTTTTACAATCTTTAGTGGTGTGTTGACTTATATTTATCTATTAGTAGACGTGACAAAGTGCCTTGATTTCAATAAATCAAGACAAAAAGTTAGGATTATAAAAAATACAGGGAAAAGAATTCAAAGAATATTTCGAGGGAGAATTCTCAGTAGTTGGTACATAGACGTTTACAAATGAAAGCTTCTACAAATAGAATCTTCAATCATAAGAACATTGAGGATAATTTTCACTGTAGGTTGACACGCAAATGTTTGACTAATCTATCCGTTGCAGAATTCCTTTTTCCTAAAGACATACACAATCTTCGTACTGTGGTTCAACTGGTATTGGTTTGTGCGTTCTTGGTTTGTGACCAAAAAGACTAGCGCAACTAAACAAAAAGTATTCATCCTAATTAATCTATTGTCATCAGTTGAGAAGTTTCATTATGCGTCTCCAAAGTGCATCATCAGATTTTGAACAAGTTACCATGCTGAATTGAGAACATCCATCTTTATTCCAAGTCCATTAAAAATGTCTATAAAATTTATATCATCTGATTTTTTTGAATAAATAGCAACATTTGATTTCAATTATACCCGTTGTTTATGAGCAACTAATATGTGACATTGTAAATTATACAATAAATTTAAATAAGTCGATAGATATATGAAATATATCCACTGACCTGCAAAGTGAGCTGGTTGTTGATTCTTATATTTGTAAAACAAAGGCAGCGATTTCGAAAAGTGAGGAAAGTCATTTTGTCACTGATATGCTCAAATTCAATTGTCAGTCATTTTTCATTGTCAGAAAATTGTAAAGTTTACAAATTCCACGCAGTGGAGCCCCGAAAAATTGATAAATAATTACAGTATTTATGACATCTACCGCCAAGGAGCTGTAGTTGTCATAAATACTGCATATACTTCCTGAAAACGGTAAATATTTGTACGAGTATAGAGCTCTATAATATCAGATGTTTTTAGAAAGAAACCCCTTGAGGGTATCAGTTTTGTAAGTCAGTCAACTATAATTCTGCATGTTTACCTTTTAAGCATTCTCGTCTCGGAATACTTTCGTGTATTTTAATATACCTTGTAATTTTAATGTTAGTCGTCGACCGTAACTATATATTTATAAATTACCGTCTCTTTCTAATTTTCCGCAATTTTCCTTCTTTATTTCCATATGATTCTACAGACGAATCATCGTATGATTATCTCCTATCTTTAAGTTTCCAATACAGTATCTCCTTCTTGATGTATTTTCAATTTTGAGGGTAAAATATTTGAAATAATTTTACACTTTTTAAAAACCGTATTGACAAAATTTTTAAGAGAATGAATTCAAGTATCCCAAAGTTTACAAAAAAGCCACCAATTTTTTTTTGCTCAATCAATGGTTTCGGTAATTTTGTTTTTATCCTGCGAACGAACAGATAGAAGGAAAAATTGTTTCTCTAATTACTGTTAGCTAGTAATGCCATCTCCTCCCATTTCTTAATTTTTTAATCAATGAAATTCTTTTTCATTTATATTATTCAGCTATCTTCAATCTCACTTCCATCTCTCTTTCTATTATAACTTTTATTGACAGTTTATTGCAGTCTACTTTTACCGTTTATCATTCTTATCTTTATTATATTCATGAAATTCTGAAACTCAGTTAACTGACCAGAAAGTTAAACGCTGGGCTCTTTATAAGTGAGATGCTTGCTGACCGGTAATGACATACCGATGCTAAGTAGATTTTAGTGAATATCGCTTAATGAAATTAAAACGCTTTTAAAATTTCTACGTTAATTGTATTTTGACTCACAAAGCGTATTTGTTTGGATAAATAAAATAGTTTGAAAATGTTATGATGTAGTATTTCTATTACCCTTTAAAGTTATATAAATATTAATATTACTTCTCATGTACATTGCCTAATATATATTATTAGCGGGCGCAAAAACGATGGAGTCTGCAAAATTTTCTTGTAAATTATTTTCCGTTATGACTTATGTAAAGTAAAATATATAACTCGAAAAATTGAGAAATTTTAACGCACAACTTAAGCTGGATAAGTTTTAACTAGGTATGAAAGGAGATTCTAATATAATGTTCAGTGAGTCATTAATTTATGACACATCTCGAAGAAATAGATATACTGATTGTAATAAATGGTAGTTTAGGGAGAAACAAATTACTTTTTTTATGGAGTTCTTTTTTAAAATTTCTTTACGAAGACTTTAATACGATGAAGTTATAGCAGCTGTAAAAAACTAACTAACCTAGAAATTTTAAAGGCACTTTAATTTCCTTAAGCGATATTCACTAAAATCTATTTAACGTCTGTATGCCTCTATAACAACACTAAAGGAAAACAAATTTGTTATTTGCAAGTAATATTCGCGCTACGCAGATGGCGTATTTGTTTAGATAAATACAAAAGTTTAAAAGAGTATGTCTATTACTCTTTAGAATTTATGTAAATATTAATATTACTTCTCATATATATATATATATACATATATATATATATATATATATATATATGTATATGTATATGTATATGTATATGTTATATATATATATATATATATATATATATATATATATATAATTAGCGGGAGTAAAACTTATGGTAACTTTCTCAAAAACGATAAGATCTGCAATCGACGATAAAGTTTTCTTGTAAATTATTTACCATTATGACTTATATAAAATAAAATATATAACTCGAAAAAATAACTCGCTAAATTTATAATAATCATTAAAACTTTAACTATTCTACTTTGCATATTTATTTAAGAGGCTGTTAAACTATGTACAAATAGTTGAAATTTAAACGTGAAATTTAGCATTATTCTGTATTTAGATTTTGTCGTTGTAAATTTCCTTTACGACTATGTGTAATATTTTAAGCCTTTATCGGAAAGACCTTATTGAACAAATCAATTATTATTAAGGTGCCTTCTTAAGGCTTCCATCTCAAATATAGCTACGTTGTTCGCAAATAGGTGCGACAACCGTTTTAGTCAAGGAATTATAGGCCTGACTTAGCGGTGCTTTATGTTTAAATACATGTTCATGATAAACAAGTTTGTATGTTATAAATATAGATTGTGTCAAAATATGAGTTCGTAATAGAAAATAACTTTCACTAAAACCATTAAACATACGGTGATCGACGATTTATAAATATGCGTAATAAAACTACAGTAAAAGGGAATATTGACTCTTTAACTATATTCTCACAAATTTGACTCACCGCTGCCCCTATTAAATAAGAAAAGTCGTTGGATAAGATATTACTAACAATTATTTTATAAACATCGATGGAAACTTACTTGTTTAATGTAATGGGGTCATCTATAAATCTTCTCTCGCTGGTAAAAAATATTTTTCAAATTTGTAGGCCTAATTAAAAGAATACTGTTTACGAATGAGAGTAGACTGATTAGCTAGTACTTACGGCATAGGACTTATAAGCAAAATGCAGATTTTTAACTAGTTTCAGATAATGAAATTTGGTACTATGTCGTCATAATATGAATGTGTTTATTATAATTGTGAACACAAATAACCTCTTTATAAATATATCGTTCCGTGACGTATACATATTTATATCAGAAGATCTAGGAACACAAATGAATCTGAAAGGAGATTGGTAATGAAAATGGCGATTAGTGGCAATATTATTGTGACGACTAGTGAATAAACAATATTTAATAATTATAATTATTAGAAATAGAGGATAATTCTTTACGGCATCACAAATTAGGTATTTGTTTTGAAATAACCTATTTTATACAAAGAAATTTTATATTTCTCTTTTGAATTACCACCTATGCTGCATATCTCAGGATAGTAGAGAAAATCAGAGAAAAAATTGAAAAGATTTCAATTTTTTCATTCAAAACTTCTTGCCTTACGTTTTGCATTTAAACGGAGAAACGAAGAAACTTAAAATTTGGCACAATATTAAAAAAATATAAACCCGTATATATTTCTAAAATTAAAACAGTTTAAATTTGAAAATACATGTTTAAAAATGCATATTAAAAAATAAAAGTCTGAAGGGTCTCAAAAATTGCCATGTTTACTTTTTTTACTATTTTATTGCTATTAAATATGACATATGTTTCCACAGATGCATGACTAAAAATTATATAGAAACATTTCTTGTGCCATATGCGAAAAAATGAACAGCCTCACAAACGAACGAACAATCATTCTAATAACAGTATTTTTGTTTTCCCTTTTACTATATTCCCCTTAATCACATTTTGCGTAAATATTTTCTATTAAAATACCGACACGCCAATTCCACAAGTTTATTATACAGCCATATACGCAAATAGTACATAAATATCGTATAGTCTAAAATTCAAAGAACCGAAGTAAATAAATTATAAAAAGTTACAACATCGAAAAATATTATATGTTGGAAACCATCAAAAATGATTGTGTTTGGGATGCTTACTCTTCCCGCACCGCCCGATATATATATATATATATATATATATATATATATATATATATATATATATATGGGGGTAAAACATTTTATTGCATTATTTAAAATGTACGTATCGCCATCTATTGATGCATACAGTTATTATTATTATTGTAATTACAACACGTCAATTATACTAATACAATGTAACTGAATTTTCCAAAATATAAAATTAGCTTCCGTAAGTAAACCGATCATGAAGAAATAAAAATTAAATATTACATTTATTTGATCCTTAAATTCTTCTTAAATATCATTCAAATTGGTTAAGTAATATTTACTATTACGTGCATAAATTTATTATTTTATATTTACTATTACGACGAAAATTTCACAATAATTTGTGTTCTATTACTTTTGTTTTGTTTCCTAAATATTTTTTTGTGAATGTTTTTATTATTCAGACAGATTTATATTACATTTTTTTTATTTGCTTATACCATAAAGTATGTAACACATACAATTTTAAAAGAACTAGAAAAACGAATTAAGTTTATATATATAAACAAATTAAAAAAAACAGCGGCATTTGCCCGCCTTGGGATCGCTTACTTAAGCACCTATCCTCCCGCATTGTTCCACATTACACCTCTGACGATGTTCGGATGCATATTGTTTATTATCTTGTTTTAAAAGCACAATTGTATCTTTACTACGTACCGAGCAACTTGGCACTTTTCTCTTTTATTACAAAATGTAAATAATAAGTTGTATAAAGGGGCTCCACAAAAGATTAGCACCTTGGGAGTACTCGTACTGTTATTAAAAAAAACTATTTTGAAATAAAATAGGCAACAGAAATTCAAGAATGTCGTTCGCATTGGTGTCCGCGAATGTGTGTATACACACAGACACACACACATATACATATGTGTGTATATATATATATATATATATATATATATATATATGTATATATATATATGTATATATATATATATATATGTATATATATGTATATATATATATATATTATTTGTCCTAAATTATCTGTTGAGAATAATTTATCATATACACGATATTTCATGAATTTAACTGTTTGTGTTAAACTCCTTCTATTTAAAAGGACAACAATTCAATAAAAAATAAAAAAATAAGCATGGTTATCATCCAAAAATTCATAGTAGTCATAAATAGATAGTTAATAAAGATTTAAACTAATTAAAATGTCGCAAAAGTGCAGTACAAAAGGAAGTCCTATTTTAAACCGAAATGTCTTATTTACTCGATTATTTTAATAATAAATGCACGAAACCTTAAAAGCCTCTTCATTCATTGATTTGTGAATATTGAATTTCTACTAAACACCGCCAAATATATTTAATATTCAAGCCTCTTCATTTACAATGTCTATTGTATACAAGAGTCAAGTTGCCTATTTAAACCAATGTTCTTACACATTAATTAAAACGTGAAAGTGACGCATTTTTTTGGATAAGGGTAGCAAATTTATTCATGTACGTTGTAATAATTATGTATACGAGTATATTATGTGAGGAAACTTATTATTTGATTTAACATGTACGAATAAATTCTATTACAGCGTAATAATTTAGCCATCGAATTCAATTTGCACAATTTAGTGAAAAAGATTATGAAGATTAGATTATAAAGATGAAATTTGCCTTTTTAATTAAAGCCTTTTTTGTATTCAGTGCCATGTAAATTTAATATTGTTATATTACTTATATTTACATTATTAAGTACAAATTTATCTCCTTTCGTATTTCCTATAATTGAATAAGGTATTTATAAAAGCCCGTATCGAGAAGAATCGAATTTTCTGACCCGAGGGCATTTTTTAAGATTTTTTTTTTTGTAATTTAATTTATTATCACATTATAATAATGAATACCGTAAAATGTCAATAAGGATTTTTTTCTTGTATCTACCTACCATTGTCCTTAAGTGGATTAATATTTCTAGATTCATCCACTCATCCTATGTGAGCCTCATTTTTTCCTTCTTTTGAGAGTTTTCCAATTTTGTTTCATTTGTAATGTAGCTGCCCTATTAATGTATCCAAATGTTGGGTATTCTTTTTTTATGGGAATACAAATAATGACAGTTATAAATGTTACATTTTTCTTAGTTTGATGATATTTTAACTGATGGATACTTGAATACAGCGCTTTCTGATATAAAAATAATACAAAAACTGAGACATAGCGCCATTCTGTCGAATTATTTTTTAATATTTCAATTTGACAATAATAAAAAAACAATAAAACGGAGGTCATTAATTTAACACAAACTTAATTAAATATAGTGATGTAAGTTAATAAATACCATTTGATATCAGAAATATACATTCTTAAATTAATATAATTTTTTCATACCATGGAACTATTCCATATATTTTTTATATTTACCACAATTTAAAATCAATTTAAATTTTTTTTTCTAAGAGAACGAAATGTTTAACGATTCTTTAATTAATCTATTACTAACATCAACCAAATATAATGTCTTAAAAATATTTAGTTTATTTATTTATTTAATACTTTCTGGAACCACATCCGTTCCACTTTATATGTATAGAGTTATGGAAACTTACGGGTATTTAGGATACTTGATAGATACGATAATGTAAACTGTATCTGTAGTTTCAGAATTTTTCTTCATTAATTTCTTAAATAATATACGATTTTTTGAGGTTCTACTTTTTTGGGAGGGACTTATAGGTTTTGATGTCAGCGAGTGAACGAGTAAGTGTATATCTTACGAAATCGACGATTTTGCTTCAAATATCTTGAAAAGTAATATAGATAACAATTTTTAACGCGTTAATCCGTTTGTACATGTATTATAAACGAAATTTTCTACATCATTCAAAGTTGAATTATGGAGGTACCAAAAAAGCTGTAAAGGCCTTTGGATAAAGGCTGCAGTGTCCGGTAGCGCGGTCCGAAACTTGGTGGTATGGATAACAGTAATAAATTTGTTAATAGTGCACTTGATGATTTTATATTCCTTCTTTATCACAAAGTACGAATTGCGCTTTCGTCATAAAGAAAAAAAAATTGACTTTCAGGCGAAAATTGTTTCGATGTTTGTTTGACATACATTTCATTACAGTCGTAAAACATGTGCGTTGATAATGCATTACTGTGTTATTAAGAAATCAAAATTTATATTATGCAGCAAAATAAACATAAATTTGCATAAAGTAATCCAATTAAGTCGCATCTCATTTCAAGTAAATAAATTTTTCTGCTTATTATTTTTCACGAATGATTTAGTCTAAAGTTATATGCATTATATATGTAACTATTTATAGTTTTAAGTAATATATGCATATAGTTTTTTATGATAGTTTAATAATATATGTAGTTTTAATATATGTAGTATAATTATTTCATAATGTTACACAGTCAATTATAATAGAAAAGTACATATAAAATACTGCATACGAGCTATTTCTGGAAGCGAATCAATTGAAATATTTAAAGCATTTTTTCCAAATTTCTGTGAAATAGATATAAAATAACATAAGCCAATGCTGCAAGGTAAACTGGAGCACATGGATTAATGCCATGATTTTTGTATTTTTCAGAAATATGTGTTTTGTAAACATATCGTATTAGAGTTGTTAATTTTCCTTTTCGTAACATCAAACTCCTCGTAACCAAGGAACGTGGATGTGGTTACATAACATTAGTTAAACTATAGATGTGATACAGACAAAATAAAATATTTAAAAATAATGTCTAGAATAATTTAACAAGATATAAAAAAAGGACAGTGAATTGATTTGAGGGAAATAAGTATCATGTAAAATGATATTGGAATAACTAAATTAAATATTATGCTACCTATTTTACAAAGAAGAAAATGTTATTTGTTCTGACGCCCAACAATTTCACATTTCAACCATAACTTATAAAATACAAGTTCTAACAATACAAGTTCTTAATACAAGTTCTTAACTTCACGCAATGCAGAGTGGTCTGAACAATGCTCTAAACTAGGTAATATAAACTGTTTTGCAGTTACGAGCTATGCCGTACTATGCAGCCTTGTATGTTTAAACACTATTTCAATAATTTCATTATTTAGGGATAAGTTCTACGTTTGTATAAAATCATTCACCCGCACACCGTTTATACGAGCCATTAACTGTTCTGTAAAAATATTTTGTGGTCGGTGTCTCATCTTATTGTAATAAAATCAACTCTTAATGAAAATAATACATCTTCCTCTTTCGAGCTACTTGTTCCATCTAGAAATTGAATTACTCAATGTTTTTTTCATCTGATGGATGAGCTGAAGCTTCTGAACCTGGGCCACTTAGCGTTGATTCATACTCTGGACTTTCTTCAAGGGGGTGTTTGCACTATGACGTTATCATTATAAAACATTGTTTAAAAAAACGCACACACACAATAACACGAATTTTGTTATATGAAACAGCAAAAAACTGACACAATGTGAGTCGCGCGTCAACTTTTCGAAACCACGCATTTCATACTTATACGGTCAACATTTCTTATTGAAGTTCCTTGCACATACGAAGCCCATTTTGTGATTTTCTTCTATACATCATCTTTACTAAAGGATCACGGAAAAAAGGAGGTTTAGAAATAATTTGGATCTGTAGATTGTGCGCAAGTAAAATAATTTTCAAGGAATTAAGTAGATTATCCCACTACACATAACGAATTATGGTCATGCTCAGTTTTATAATATAAAACCTCATAATAAAAAAAAAATTTAATTAATTTCGTGGTCTGGTTCTAAACAATTATCCAAGAATACAAGTATTTAGAGATAATATTTTGTTTATATACTGGAGGATCATGATAGTATTATTGACTTTAGAATATAAATGAAAGCAATGGGCTGAAGATTTTTGGAACCTATATCGGAGACATAAAGAATTGAAATGAAAACAATTTAACTTAGGTTTTGCCTATCTTGAATTTTGCTCATATTTTTATGAATAATAAAAAAATTATAATTTTTTTGAGTTCATTTATTAAGATTTATATATATTGCTCATCACTTGCATTAATTTAAAAATCTATCATTTAAAAGTAAAGTATATTTCAAAGAACAAAAATAATTCTGCTCAAACATCTTAAAAAGACATCTATTTTTCTTTAGAAATTTTCCGGAAATTAAATATAACATTTTCTTTTCCATTTACTGGAAGGAAAAGATTTTAACTGTACAATTATTCACTTTATTTTTAAGGTTATGTAACTAAACTACCAACCCATGTCCGTCCTACAGTTTCACCATATCCGTCTGTCAGTACATCCGAATGTCAAAGCCGTTTTGCTCACCGACTATTGGTACTATAACGGTAAAATTGCGTGTGTTAAAAAGCGTGCTTGTACATATTAATACTGCCTATAAAATCATTAAATAAAATATTTAAAGAAAATTGTTTAGAGTACGTCTCCTACGTCTACAGTGGGGTAAATTTATTTTATCCGCATTGTATAGGATGTTGTTCAATGGGCCTTCAAAAATATGGACGTACGTACGTTTAACATTAAGAGGACAGTATACCAGAGGTGAACAGCGTAATGTATACGCTATTTACTTATGGAAAATTACTGTTATTATTTTTTATCTATGTAATTACCTATGTACGTACGAAACCCGTCTAATGCGAGTTCTCTTCGTACTTATGTAAACAGATGTATTTATTATAATTATTTACATTCATCAGAAAAAAACGAGTAGTTCTTTACTAGAGCCAAAACATCTCTTAAACATTAGGTACATCCAAATTGTGAATTACGGCCTCGTTGATCAAATAATATAAACAAAATGAAAACAAATATAAAATATAAATTTTACAATTTATGACATTAATATTTTGCATTGTTCACTCAAACAATTTACTGCCTGTAATTATAAAAGTGTGATATACGTGAGAATTATTGGCTCTCAAAAATATTTTATTTGAAACTCACTTCTAAATGATATATTCATAGACTACATTTAAGTACATTTTTATTTAATATGAGCTCAGCGATCATTTCAGATCTGTGTGAATGAATGTTAAACCATTCATTGACTTAACTAAATTATTTTTACGAAACGTTATGTATAAAGGTAATATTAGCAAAGAATATTTGCTAATATCCCACCTGAAGATGTTATAATACAACGAAACCTAGGTCGTGGTAAAGAAATTAAAGAAAGTAGAAATAATACTACATCACTTAGTTTCATTTAATTGTGAATAACGAATTTCTACAAAATTAACGCCAAATATATTCAATGTTTTACCCGTAATTAGAAAAAGATTAAAAGCATATTTTGTGTATTTTTTGGTTAATTCTTTTTAAATTATTGTATGTTAAGAGTAATTTCTTTCCGACTAAATAAATGAATTTGAAAAATTTATAAAATTATGTTATTCATAAAAATATGACCGAAATTTAAGAGTGACAAAAACTAAATTTAACAGTTTTCCTTTCAATTCTTCATATCTCCAATAATGGTTCCCAAAATTGTCAGCCCATGGCTTTGAACGAGCTTTAAATGATACTATCCTAATTTTTTAGCATGTAAATTGATTCTATAACAAGTCAACAATGCACATCAAAATGCTCATTTAAACATATACAAAAATAAAAGACAATTTTTCGAAAAGAAAAAATAAATTAGTAGTTAAAAGTGATGTGAACTTCCGGAAAATAATTTGTCGATTTTGTTCTAGAGATGTTAAGCAGCGGGTAGCTCTACCTTCATATTAAAAGGTATCATAAGCAAATCATAATAGTTATCACAGATTATATGGATATAAGCTAAACCTTCATGAGTAAACACTCAAGATTTACGTAATGCAGATGGAATTACATAACAAACAAAGCAGATGGAATTAATATTTGACACTACAACGATGGTTATTCAATTTAATCAGATTTATAATGTTATAACATTCATTATAAATCTGAATGACTTTGATTGTAGTGTATACGATATATTAAACGTACATTACGTTTTTTTCAATATTGCTTAAATAAATTTTAATCCTAACAAAATCGTTTATTAAATATACTGTAAACAAAGGTCAAGTCAATGTCCGAACAAAATTTCCCATAAATTATGTCATTAAGTCGAAATATAAATTAATATAAAATGACCTTTTTTTCTCTATGAATTGTAAATAAAACAATCATTACTTTATTCAACCAGAAGACATAACATATGTAGGAATGGAATTTAAGACAGCGATTTAAAATAAATGAAATGAATACAAGAATCTACATACAGTTTGGAAGTACAGGGTAGATAATCTGATTTCTGCTTTTAAGTTGTCAATCGTAAGGTAATTTCATAGATATAAGAAAGGTCTTGCGTCTCTTATTTCAGAATTCCTATTTTGTTAGTGTTATTAATCATACCTGTTTTAATAATTATCATATTTATTTAAATTATGTTCTTTCCTAAGCTGCATTCAATATTCGATTCATCTCCCAGATAATCCATTTTCCATCATTTGTTTGCATTACTATCAAATCCTTTAAGTTCGAGTATTTATGATATAAATTGGTAATTTTAAATTCTTAGAAAAAATTAAAAGGATATTTTATTTCTATTGAGAGTACTAACCGCAGGGATCGATCACGGCTAGATCGCGAGTCTAACAGACTATCCGTATTCTATTAATTATATCACGCTTTTTAATTTCCAAAATATCTAGCATATATACTTAAAAGTGACTCTTACTACTCTAAGATGATAGTAATAAAGAAATAAGGAGGCGTCTTCATAGCGCAGTTAAGCATGTTTCTTAAGAAAATTCTGGTAATAAAAGCGAAATAAAACCACGTTACTGAAAGGGATTCTTGCTATTTTTGTCCGGATAAGTTCTATATGAAACGAAAGAGACTTCTTAAAGCTTGTTGCGGGGCACCTTCTTCTCCAATACACTTACACCTACATTACATAACTGGTACATTACATACTGTTGTTTGTTGGAAGTGTATAATGGTTAGCGCTTATTGTTGCTGTCACTGAAGCTGATGCGGGTTCGTGATTTCCCTGTATCTTTATTTTATTTCGTTATATTTGTATGAGAAAAACTGCGGATATAAAAATTATTTGCGTGTATATATTTACATATATCGACTAACATGACTCAAACTCCTTCTCTTTTTAGGAAATCATTTAAGAGTTAAGCTTTGTAATTCTGTCAATTAAAAAGAAAATCCCAGTGCTACTTGAGGTACACAGTCATAAATATTTAGACATTTCTTGATTGGTGCGAACTAGTGATAAAATTAAACTGAAGTGTTAAACTGAAATGCCACTATCATATTTGCATACATACGTTAAGATAATGCGTATTACTTTCATACTATTTCCACAATTCCTAGCATCTCGTTAATAGATTTTCTTGCAATAATGGCTCCATGTGATATTTATGACAGAATATTACAGAAATACGTTGGCTGAAATTTTTTAAATATTACGTTTTAAGCATTTTATATTTATATTATTTTATATTGGGAAATTTTACAGCATCTTTTTTCAATATTTTATGTTCAATTAAAATAATTTTATAAATTCTTCAATGTTTATACATTATATTTATCGGGAAAATAGTTATGTCTTCAATTTCTTAAAATGATATTCTATCAAATATATAAATATTAAAAAAAATTTTGTTCCATCAAATATATAAACAAGTCCACTTCATTTCATAATACTTACCGGAAACTTGCTATTTTTTTTCAATAAGTACTAAAATAAAACTGAAGGCTATATGTATTTATATTTTTATTTGTTTAACTTAACTTTTAAATTGGATAAGATTTTAAAATGAAATTAAGTAAAGTGGAAACAAAATATATTATTGTAAAGTTCATTTAACATTACTCTCC
The DNA here is from genome assembly GCA_039881145.1 of Druceiella hillmani. NCBI lineage: Eukaryota > Metazoa > Arthropoda > Insecta > Lepidoptera > Hepialidae > Druceiella > Druceiella hillmani. Next base: position 33,406,222 of record JAYKKI010000018.1, on the reverse strand, counting down.
ACCAGGTTAAATTGTAACTCGTTGCGTACATAAGCGTTCATCTTGATGTTTAAAACCTATCTTGAGTTAGAGGAGTCTTAAAAGCTGACCTAAATATTTCACGTAAATAATCACATGGTATGTGTACAGTTTTTGAGAAATTGCCCTCACACTGCCGCGCGCTTAGATTGAGATATAATTTCCTTGGTATGGAATATATTCACGCTCTACAACGTATTTTCTTTAAGTATACCGCAAGATAATCTCATTTTTATTTTAAATCTAGAACTTTTAGAGAATCGTGATGTCTTTCTCTCTCCTCAGCAGAAAAAGTCAACTAACACTTGAAAAGAAATGATATCAGATAATACGCTGCCTAATATTATTTGAATTGGATTTGATTTCTTCCAGGTACCTATTTTAGTGTAACTCTAATCCTACAAAAATATTCCCGGCAAGGGAGGAAGTAATTATATTGCCACCGGTGTAGTTCTCAAAGTTATCATAGAATACCATTGGAAGAATGCTTCAGGATGATCAATTTATAATTTATAAAATAGATAGTAAAACAAATATAGTTAGGAGTGGGCATACCAAATTCTGGAAATTATTTTTGGTTTAAGGAAGTTTTACCAAATTTAAATATATAAAGACACTTATCTAATAAATTTCAAATAAATATACTCATCTAATCACTGCAGGCAGAAATCTTTATTTTCTTTTTGAAAAAAATCAAGATAAGTTAAAAAAAAAAACAAATAAAAAACAAGAAGAGTTTTACTTATTTTCTTTTAAGTTGTCATTCAGGTAAAACTCCAACATACAAGTCCCCGTTTAAACAACTTCTCAAAATCTGAAAAGGTTAATTAGTCAAATGTCCGTCCTAAAGAAGACTGCATGCTTTTATTTGGAAATAAGTTGAAATTTAAAATAATTACTTCATTCTGAGTTGGGGTCGACATTAAACTAAAAAGCAAATCTCTATCTTGTTATCCGTAGTTAGATAGTTCAATAGGTAATGCTTTAATTCCATTAGTTTGCATAAAGTCATCTATATTAATAGTTTCTAACGAATATCAAGGGTATTATATAAGATATATTCACAACTTACCATAAGGCGATCTTGAATAACCTCAACTTGTGATGTTACGTTAAGCCGTTAATTCACGAGTTTACTTTCAATTTACCGCCATTATAACTTAGTGAATACTAATTGGATGGCGTATGTTTGATTGATTAGGCGGGAGGACTTAGTGGGAGGATTCGCAATTTGTCTAGCGGTACACGGTGTATTTGTAAATACCTTCATAATTTACTAAATACACTTCAATTTCACATCAGAAGTGAGGAGCCGAACATTTAATACAAAATAAAATAGGTTTTATTTTGAAATACGTATTATTACGGTAAAAACACATAGTCGATCCACAAATACTCTTTACTAGAATCATCGGCAAACACATCGCTTACCACTAAAGTGGAAAAGAAATAAAGGTAGAAAAATTTTTAAGTTATATATTAATTCAGAAATATAGTCGCTTAACAATGATTATTGCTCGCACTAATAGCGTGCGAAATATATATATATATATATATTTCGCACGCTATTAGTGCGAATATATATATATATATATATATATATATATATATATATATATTTATGCAATCAATGCTCTCAGTGCGATGCACAGTATAAGTTGCTGCTAGTTTCAACGAGTAAATATTTATTTGACGAAAAAATGCTTTTAGTTTTCACAAATAGATAACGTTATCGAATAGACAGCGAATCAATCAAAGTCAATTTTATGATTTTTTTCACTTTTAATACGAGTAATTTGTCATTGATAGCTTAATTTAATAAGAAATTCGGAGTTATTATGTTTGCGTATGTTAGTTTATTTTAACATGAATGTAACAAGTGTCAGCGTTTTATAAAACAAATGGGAAACACATATAATTGATTAAAGTTCATTATTTGCATAAAAACAAATTTCTCATTACAAAACCGAAATTACGTTTGTTGTCTAGCTAGCGATATTTGATATTTATTTAAAATATAAATATTACCAAAATACATATACGAAAGGTTGATACTGATATAAATAGATGAATACATTATGTTAAAGAGAGTGAGAATGAACATTAAATAGATATTGTCGAAAGCTTATATATATGTACATATATATATATATATATACATACATATATATATATATATATATAAATATATATATATATATATATATGTGTGTGTGTGTGTGTGTGTTTCTTTGTGTGTGTGTGTGTGTATGTTTACAAATACATACATATATAAATTTAAATTGATTAAATCATTGCAGGCCGGTAGAATTACGTGGCAATAATATTTAAAAAGGTAAGTAATTACATCACTTCATTTTGAAATTTCTTCATGTAAAATGTTTAGCTTCATCTACACAGGTAATAATTAAATAGATGAAGGTGCGGGAAATGCCTACGTGCGTGCGTGTGCCTATGTGTTCATATGGGTGTATGTGTATGAGTGTCTATACAGGAGAGCGTCCGCACGAGTGAGTGTGTATGTAGGCAAATGTATGTACCTTGGTGCATGCGTTCGTGCATCAGAGGGTGACTACGTGCAAGCTCGGACTTATACGCGCTAGCGTATCTGGAGATGTACATGAAAAATAGCCCATGGACTTTCTTATATCGAGTGCCTACTTGTGTGCGTGCAAGCTTACATGAATCATTTCGGGAATAAAAAAAAGGCTTCAAATTGCTGCTTCAAGGTCATTTCACAAATTAATATACTATAGATCCTTATCGCACTTCAAGTTATTGTCTCCTAAATTTAGAGAAAAGCTTGCGAGAGCTTGTGAAAAATTCTTAGCAAGCGTATTTAATAGGGTTTATGTCTAGTCTCTACGTTGGATGCCTTGACACTATTATGCGGTTTGCATGTAAAACTTGATCTGTAAAGGCAACCGTGTAAGTTCTAGCGTTATTTCACACTGAAGTAACTTGGTTTCGTGAGCGATTTAGAACGACATGAACATGAGACTCCGGTACTTCGGTAATATGTATTCTTATAGTCAGAGATGTGATACTATCAAAATTGTGCGAAAATGACACACGACTCTACTCCAAAACGTGATCAAAGCTTTTGTAAATGCTGGCCGGGTAAAATTGTTCTGGTCTGGGAATAATAAATTTTTCGAACTTCTTATAATAGACGCAGAGCGACATGTTTAAACTCCTATACGCTATAACTATATATATATATATATATATATATATATATATATATATATATAATATATATATATATATATATATAAATATATATATATATATATATATATATATATATATGTATATATATATATATATATATATATATATATATATAAATAAATATGATTATATAGTTACTTGGTAGTTCACGTTTAATAATTTATTTTATTTTTAATTTGAGTTAGCGTGTGTTTTTTCTGCTTTATTATTTATGTTATTATATTTATTGCAAATAGTCGCCTTGAAAAAACCTGTAGGTTGGGCATAATGTTTTTATGATAAATAAATGAAGAAACAAATCGTATATGTAACACAAAATGCAATCTTTTAACCGTTTAGTTACGCGTCAGAGGAAAGAAAATTTTTATATTCGTTCAGCTTCAAGAAAAAATTACAATAAATTTATTAAGTTTGAGTGGTATTCATATTACAGGATTCATACACTCGTATAAACCATAATTAAACAATATACTTTATGTATTATTTCTATTATACTAAGTGCAAAATATATGGCTTAGCTTGTTTTTCACAGGCATAAGATAGAGTAATTTTTTCAAAGATATTTGGGATTAGTCACCCATAACTGTTAGGAATATATAATTTCCTGCCTGTCAACCCCGGACACTCTACTGTCAATGTCTAGTTGAAAATACAGCTACAATAGCTTTTTATGTTTTTCTATTTATATCTCTTTAGTGTTTTGTTGTCAAAATACAAGTTAGAAAAAATATTAGCCCCGAATTATAGTTGTCTGCACAATGGAGTTTTTAAGAAAGGCAACACCTTCGGTCTAAATACCTATCAAGTACGAGTGGATCTCGAAGTACGAGAGTTCTTTACTTATAAAGATTCTGAAATCCACGTTATTTCCATTAAAATATTTACAAATATTAATTTTTCAAAACGCAAATGCATTCTGTATGTTTCATGTTTTATCTATATATAATAGTACAATACCAAATCTTTGACGGGCGTAAAAGCCTGATGCATATTTCAATAATAAAAACATATAGAATGATTGCTATCATTTTCCTACAACCTTCGAGCCTTATTCCCTAGCTTGAAAAAACTTATTTTTTCATAGTTTTAAGTTGAATATATTTGGCAATATGGGAGGGAGATGTATTTCTTGTACATTTTTCAATATATTTACTAATAAATACTTCCTAAAATGATAAAAAATTTTGAAACTCGTTCAAATGATACTTCATACCCCATGAGAAATTGAAAAAAAATTGCCTTTATGTAATTTGCCCCCAGTAATATTTCTTTACAAAAATTGTTAAGTATTTGGTATTGGGATTAATGCGATTAAAATATTGTAATGCCTTGCCTAATTTAAATTTCAAGTTTATACATCAAGTGCTTACTTTGAAAATAAGCTGTGACAAACAGACAGGTGAATGATCTTATAAGATTTCCGTTTTTGGTTTTGAAATTCAAAACAGCAAAAACAGCATTTTATTCTTCTCAGAATCCCGCCTTTCATTATCACACTTGTGCATTATTCATCTCCCTTTGCATCATAGAAATATAATTTTAACACACTTTACATATTTTTTGTCAAAGAATTACGTAGTTTTGTATCAAAGAATTACGTACTAAATAGGAATTACAAATTCCTGTTTAATCCCATTGACAAGTCCGAAGCTTCTGAAGGATAGATCGACAAACAGAAAGACCGTACCATCACAACAGTATTATACCTTTGTGTACGGAACCCTAAAAACAGATAGAATTTTACCTATTATCTCTACGGTTCTGCGCGATAAAGTAAGCCACATAGACACTCTTCTCCATATCGTAAATAAAGATATTATATACTTATATATCTCTAAATAACCGCTATATCATTTTGTCGTGAAATTTAAAATATTTCTGTGAATTTTAAAATATTTTTTGATTACTATGTTAAAGTAGAGTCCGAAATCCTTTAAGCTATTTCTTTAGTAGGTTATAAAATATATTATACTATTAAGAAGTGTGAAATTATTAGTCTAATGAATTTCCAACTTTTAAATTGTTGATCTTCTAAGCTGAACTTTAATTATCCTGAACGAAATAGTAATTACACCTCTAAGTTCCCGTTTGTCCATTTATCGAAAAAATTAACACTTCGAAAACTCAAACGACACACAATAATGAATATTTTTTTAATTAGACTTCATGTCAATTTATTCAAGACGTCTAAACCTATTAACAATCTTTGGTCAGCATCGACTATTCTATTTATATGAATTTATCAAATACTCCTCATATATATTTACCCACATAGAACTTATCTGAGCACATACAACTTCGATACATCATATATTAAAGTCGAAGAATGGAGTTTTGTTTTTTATAATATTGAGGTATGTAATATGAATTCTTCGTGAAATATAAGCTGAGAATTTTTAATAACGAAGGAACGGAGGAGGTATATGCGTTTAGGGTGAGAGTTTGTGTGTGCAATCAAATGTTCCCATTTATCTCCAAAACGGTTTGACCAATTTAGATACGCTTTTCTGTGAAATGTTTGTGATGGTGATTAGGTAGCTGTTACGGTGATTACTCACCAGAAGGCGTCGCAATAAACATTTTGTTGCAAATGAATGTTCCCATTTATCTCCAAAATGGTTTGACTGACATAGCCTTTTATATTTGTCTGCACATACTGGGAACTTTTATAATAAACAATCTACACTGTAACTGAAACCGCATGAAAATGAATTCTACATTCAATTTAAGTTATAAGGGAAAATATAGAAAGACTGAAACTTACACAGAAGAAGCTACATTAAGCGACAATATTTTATTGAAATCACACGCCGCTAAATATCCTCTGATGTCCTCCTGAATGTCCTCTGATGATATACTAATAGTGATATTGAATTAAAACGTCAACGTGAAGTAACATCACGCCATAAATATTAATTATGAACAGACTTATTACAGTTTTACTAACTATATCTTTTCCAATATCTCCCTCAATAAGAACCAATCTTTGTAAGAGGTTCCGGTGTCACAGTTATAAGAGAAGATTGCAAGTAGATGAAATAATGGATCAATAAATATATGGATGAAATGGTTTTAAATTGGCTATTTCTTCAGTATTTTGAACAAAACAAGTTTTATTTGATGTACACACAGTTTTATAGGTGTTACGTGCAACGAGCATCTTTCTATACTCTATTTATAACTTCTTCATTTAGAACAATTTTATCGTTCTATATGAATAGATTCTTCCAAAACTGCCAAATATTCTCGCGTTCAAAAATCTTCTTCCGTACATATTTGGTAACAAGAATATTCGACTTTCCCTATTTTTGTTTTAAATTTATTTTATCCTCATTTCTCACTTAAAAGAATCCTTGGCTAGTAAGTACTCTATGAAATGTAGTATTTTAGTTTATTTCGTCATTTGTAATACAAGCTTTAGTGCCTTATATTAATCACTGATATTCAATTTTATTGGTTGTCATCACTTTAACACTTGAATACTTAAGTCTTCAATCGTTATTTAACAATCTTTATTCATGTCTTAGTATATGTTTATATTAAACAGAAGAAAATAAATATGAATACAACATGAGACGAAATAAACTCTTTCATAATGACAGCTAAATCAGTCATACAAATTGTAAAATGCATATATTTTGTGAAAAAATAACTGTATTCACTTTTCTTTAAACATTACGCTATAATGATTACAATCGGACAGCCGCCGACAAAGAGCGGCCGACGAAGGTGAAATGACCCAACGCCATTAAAAGTTTGTCTATGAGTAAAACTTGGTCCCTGTGTGTTAGGTAAAAGGTGAACCAAGTGGGATAAAACGTGAAAATGAGCGTTAAGAAAAACTTTCATAACACGATGAGTTTAATTATTAAGTTGACAGAATTTTAAGTTTTCAAAAGTGTTTGACGTGGCTGGTTTTTATAACTTCCATGTATTTCAGCTCGAGGTTTTGTCATCCTTGTCTCCGGTAAAATTCTTGTATATTGATTACGTTTAACGTCGTAAAATGACTTCAAGAAAATTTTAATATTTTTGATCAGAAAATATTAAACACCTTTATGGTTCGATATGGTACTTGTACTTGGTACATGTAATGATTTTTTTGTATTAACAAGAGAAGTTTCTCGTATCGTTTGCGGAGTGAAAGAGCACTGTTTACGTGAAATTTAAACTAAAATATCTTCAGTGTTCTCGCAAATTATTAAAAATAGTAGTTCGTTTTTACAAAACACACATATATATATATATATATATATATATATATATATATATATATATATATATAAATATATATATTTTTTTTATATTTACATATCCACATTTATTTGTATATCACCTTATTTTTTTCAAATTGGGACAGGAATTCGATCAAACAATTAAAAATACTTGTATTATAAAATACGTCCATGAACAAAGGAAGTGAAATTTGATCGCCCCCTCCTAAATATTTACTGAAGTATTTGTAGGAAGTTTACATAATATTTACTTATTCTGTTCAAGGAAGGTCAGACAGTTATCCACCAGATGGCGATGGTTATACGAGTATACAGCAATGAAATATTTTGTCGACGTACGTTGGACACATAATCCACAAGTAACGAGTAAGTTTTTATAAAACCTTTAAGTTGTGTTCTTGTGAATTAAAATGAGAGTTATGTAAAAAGGATTATAAATTAATGTAAAATGTGTATCTTTCCAAAAACCTGCGCGTGATGGAAGTTCGTTATTTTTTTTAATGATTATGTTTATTTTAATTACTGATATTTTTCTTAATACGTGCTTACTACGATAAAAATGAAATATCCCTAAAAAGTAAAGTGCTCATTCTACGTAATAGTAATAAAAAAAAGTTTTTTTCTCGTAGGCCAAATATAAACCAATGTGTCTTTTCTAACCTTATGTTATAAAATTATTCGTTGATGTTAATTTATTTAATCAATAAAATTATATTAAACGTCACTTGCAAAGTTTTTCTTCACTCTACTTGACTCGTTTAAATTTCCGTAAATAACTAAATTGAATAACAGTAGTCTACTAGAGCGGTACAGATATCAATTGTAATAAATCGAGTATTAAGTATTGAGAGAGAACACCGCTTTGTTTCTTATATAGCCTACAAGCTTTTTTTTAACTTCTTTAAATTTCTAATAGAAATGTGACATTAAACTGAGATATTAAATACAGATCCTATTTGATGTCATATAAAAGTGAAATGTATGGCATACAATTAATGTTGATTTTAAATATTACAAAATATAATTATTATAAAATGATAATTTAAAATCTATGTCGGGTGTAACAACACAAAGAACTTGTCTATTTTCATACAAGTAATTTCGCGTACATTTGAGCGTCTTTCAAAATATAAGTACTTTATTTCTTCGGGATCGAAATGTTGTCAGTAACTTTTTTCTAAACGGTTATAAATTATGATACAGTCCCTGCACACTATCACCTTTATGGAGGATGGGCATATGTCGTTTATGACTCACACCACCGATTTCGAAAGACATTTATAATTGTTTAATATAACTGCTAGCTTAGAATTTTATAAATATGTACGTAAAGCGTAACATAATTGATAAATACATGTTTCTTTATATGTTTCCGCTAACTTTTCAAACTAAAATATTTACGCTGTAATTACAATTGTACGTCATATAAAATTTTCTTTATTAAACTAAATGTAAATTTCATACAAAAAAATATTTAAAATAGTGTTTTGGATAATGCAAGTTATTCTATAGATAAAACACAAATATCGTATATCTTGACATGTCAGTCTTAACCGGATACTTGTTAAAAATGTTCAACTAGGATCTTCAACGAAGCCTATTTATTCGATTGAACACTTTCTTTTCAATTCGAATTCACTCTTTTAAGTTTCTTATTTTTGGTTTAAGTTTATTATTTGGATTCTCCAGAAGCTCAAGCTAAAAGTGATATCATAATGTTTAAACTAATAGAAATGGAGAAAAAAAAATTATGTATGTAATTTGAGAAAGATCATTATAAAATTTCATTTAATAAGGATTCAAACACTTTTTCACAGCAAACTCCAGAAAATTTATTTTGAAATTGGTGTGTGAATTTCATGTATGTACATGAAGTCGTTATTGAGAAGAACAATGCCTTCCATGTAGCTGTGACGAATTATGTAGTGCACACTAAGATAGCTCTCTCGGGAAATCTTCTTTCGCTTTCATTGACATCCACTAATCACTTGTTTTCCTCTCCATTCTAATCGAAATATTGATGAAATAAAAATACATTTAATACTTTCTTGGTTCTATAACAACTTGGTTCGATAACACAAATTGCAAAGTGCAGTGCAGGGCAATGAGCTGATCTTGACTAATAATATCTTATTTAAAACATGGTATTTTCTGATAAACATGTAATTTAATATTTATTAAGACGTTGTTATATGTAGAATAAACAAAATTATGAGTTGTACTAAACATGAGAGGTTTTCCTTATATCCGCAATTGACATTAATGAAACAAAAGTCAACGTTTTTAATATGAAAGAAAAAGAGTAAGTTTAATTTCACCGAATTTATGCACAAATATTGGTAGTAAAAAAAAACTTTTCTCATTTTCTATAAAAATAATTTTTTCTTTGCCATTAGTAATATTTTTATCATCAGTATATAAATTATATTTATCATAAGTTTACATAGCCACCCCCCCCCCCCCCTTCCATTAAACTTAAGCTTACGCATCGTTTTATTTTTTTGTGTGTAGCTTACGCATCGTTTTGTAGATAATATACAATACGTCTAAGTTTCTATTTAAATAGGTACTGAAGATTTTAAGTGATGTATTTGCAAAGAAGCCAATGAAAAAAGAAGATAAATTAGAACGTATGATGAGTTTCATATAAAATATATTTCACAAAGATTTTAAATAAAGTTACTTGTTGCTATAGCAAAGACATGTTATAATTAATAAAATACAATAAAAGTGCGTTGTATTAAATTGATACCATAAAACAATTCTAAATAGTCTTTAATAGCGTTTGCTGTTAATTAAACTTTTAGTGTAAGCAAAACTTACATTGCGAGGATATAGGCATGTACACATTCAGGCATTTACGGCATAAATATTTATTAGTACATAAACAAATTGCATTGTTCTTAATATATTTCCCAATACGTCTTTTACTTTTATAGTACTTTTATAGAAATATCATGAATTTCCCAAAAACTACGAGATTTAGAATAGTCATTTTGATCGTTCGAAAAATTAGATTTAAAATAAGCTATGAGTTTTCATATTTCAAATTAGGCTGTTTGAGAATAGGGGGGGGGGGTGACATGGTTTTGTGAGCATTTTTAGAAATATATCTAGTTTTGTTTTACATTAAATGTGAAAAAATAATTTTGGAATTTTCATAATTCCACTTTAAATTGTTGTCCCACTCTGTATATGAAATCATAAAAAAAACCCAAATAATATATTTATCCCTTTTAAAATTTTGTGTGAATATTTTTAAAAATTAACCATTGAGATAAATGTATATCAAAAAGGTATGTTACTATATCCAATTTCAAAGGATTACGTCAAACCATTTCGGAGAAAATCGATTGTAACCGACACACATAGGGATGAAGATGTAAATGATCTTATTAGGTTTCCGTTTATCCTTAAAAACATTGTTAAAACATAAACATTATTTTACAAGAAAATGAAGGTTTCCCTATAAAGTAGACTTTCATTCCTGTACATGTAATTAGGGGTAACATTACCGCGATAAACTTTTCCTTTAAGAGCTAAGCTTCTTCATCTTTAAGCTCGGCTTATAACTTATCCAAGTATGAATGGCCCAAGTCCCTTGCGGCAAAGCGGTTTGACTTAGCGTTTGTCTTCATTGTATCCTTCAAAAAAAAGTAAAGTACGTTGCTTATTATCATTTAACAGGATCCTAAACTTCATTGCCTCATTGTTTTTTCTTGATCCCTCCATCCAGCGCTGGAAGTTTAATTTAATTTTATCCGTAAAATATTTGCCTGTCGTAATACATCATTAATATGTGGACACTACTCGTGTGAATGTTCGTATTTTAATTCTATTCTTTCTAACATAAACATGCTAATAGCGTGAGTTTTTCTTTCTCCATCGTGTATTAATTTGCGATACTATTGTTGAAACGACACGCTACTAATTCATTAAATGCTTAATTTATTTTATGCCTTTAATTGACCTAATTTTTTAACATTTTTGCACATTTGGGAAAAAAACATTATGAATCTTTGTGCCCATCACGCACATATCTAAGAAGTTTCTTTGGTCTTTAAAATGGAGAAATATTTTAAAGTGCCATTGAATGAATTCGAAGAGCAAACTGATTCCACGAGTATAAGTACATCAGCAAAAAACTGAAACTTTCTCCGTGTGTATCAACAAGTTCAATGAGAAATCTGAAAACTTCAGGTTCTAGATATGTACACAGGTTTTATTGTATGTGTATATAATTGTGACTCGACGTAGAGATAATTTTATATTTTCGTCAAAATCAACGGCTCTTCAATCCAAATCTAGCAACGCCCAGTAAAGACATGCTCGTCTATAAGACTTTATCGCTGTCATCTAAAATGAAACTTAAAGTATTTAATTGAAATTTTACAAGATAAAAAATTTTATATTTTGTTGAGTAACAATAATGTTGATATTGAACCTCATGAATTTGAAAACATTACTTGAAACTTACATTCTCAATGCTTCCTCCACATTGTAACTTTAATGTCAAAAACTTCGCTTTCTTAGATTTCATTCGATGAAACGTTTACTTCCATCTATTGTTGACGAAGCACAAACGTTTTCAAATAGATCTATAGAATAGTAATTTTGTCTATTATTAGAATAGTAATCTTGTCTATTATATATTTAAAAGTATTAAGTTCTTAATATTGTTTTTCCTGAAAAAAAAACAACATAAATAAAGAAATTTCGCCGGAATAACTCTGAACTTTTTTCAAATATTACAAATTTTAAGTGCATAATATTATATTAACTTAAAGTACAATAATTCCTTTATATTTAAAAAAAAAATATTTTGTAACTTCAAATATATTGCAACATATTTAACAAGGAATACCATAATGTCCAGTCTTGCCGTTAGTTGGATTATAGATTATGATAATTATATAATCCCTAATTGGTTATTTTCCTAAAATATCCATTAACAGAATTATACTATAATACCTAGAATATCCTATCTTGCCTTGAATGTTGCTATTTCTTAATTAAATTTTGGAGGAACTGGAGTGTTAGTGAATTTCAGAGTGAACGCTTAATAATAAATCTGGAACTAAAGGCAAAGAAGAATTGAAAGTATGAAAGAATTAGCTGTAGGGTTTTGTGTTAACATTTAGTTGACATTAAGTAGCTTTGCATCAACTTGTTAACACTGATGATTTTATGCAAATGTGTCAAAATGGACAAAAGAAACAAAGTAAAACCTCAGCTCACAAGGTTCCGCGTAGGTTTTACTCTCTGCTGTTGATAATCTCGTTATGTTAATCTGGAAATACCTGGATTATAATACGATGGAAAATATGGTCATCAAATAATCGAAACTATTTAGTTCGTATTTCCTAGTAAAACCGTTCTCTAACATGACCGCCGTGAAGTTGAATGAGTTACAGGTATAAACCTTTCATTACCTGTGATTTCGATGAATTTTAAACCAGTTTATTTTCCCGTAATCAAGAATTTTAAAAATACTTTCTTGAAGAAAAATCTCGATTAAAAAGGAGATCTGATAATTTAATTTTAATATTTTATTGGTTTTATTCAGCTCACTCCAATACAAAACCATGATTTGCTGAACGGTTGAAAGATCAAATACTTGTCCACATAAAAGGATTATAAACAAAATATCATATGTATTATGAATAATTTCATGCTGTAAATCTTCATAAGTAAATATCTGGGACCTGCATAGTACGATTCGATCATCTTAAAATATGAAATAATTTAACACAATCGATGATAATCCAACATATTAAAGATATGTAATAAATTGAATTTGACGCTTACATATCAAACCTTAAAGAAATTATTTGATTCACCGGCCGGATACATATTTTCTGTATTACACGATGGATATAACGACTTATACCTGAAAAATGGTGCAGTCTTATTAAAGTTCGATGAATATATTATTTACAGGATATATATAAATCGTATAACAAATTTTTTGTAACGAAATAGAAATTAATTTACTTTCATTGTGAAATCATCTTTACTAAATCCTGTAAAGTATATTTGTACGATAGAAATAGCAAATAAATAAAATAACGACTGTCTTTGGCTAGACGATATAAAATGTATTGTAATACAGTTATCAATCCAGACATGCTTTAAAATTACAGCGTAGGAATCGTAAGTTAATTTTAAAGTTACGCGGTATAAAATTAGAAATTAATTCTGGAAGTTTTGTATCTTCCACTGCATAGTCTTAACAACCTATCGTATTATTTACTTATGCCTTATTATGTCAATAATAAATATAATAATTTTTAAATTTTTCTTGTAATTATTATTAAACTCTATTCTAAATAAAGTGTTTTTAATGAAATTTTAACTATTATTCTCTTAAGTTATTTTCTTCACTGACATGCTTTAAATATAAAATTAACATTATCAATTCAGTCCTTGTCTTTCACTGTACTTGAAATTAATAAATTGTTACTTTATACGTTGTCTGATAACGGATCTGGTTCGTGCAATTAAGATAAATATTTTAACATTTCATTCATTTAATAAACTGAGGTATTTTTGGGTTTATAAATATTTAGTGTATATGTATATAAACAGGATTTTGAAAGGAGTGAATAGTTTTATAAAGAATTCTCTGCACATTTATATTTCCCTTGAAAAAACTGGATAGGTTTCACGAAATTGTTCGCGTTATATTTGGGAAGAAGTCATCGGCCATTCTTTTCATCGTTTTGTTAAAGTATTACTGACTTATTCTTATATAACGTATTTATTATTAGTATAACTCAAATATTGTTTTAAATAACTTGTTTTTTTCCACTTATTTCAAAACAAAAATATGACTTGCTGTTTAATGGCATAAAGACAATTTTGCACATAATACATTTGTTTTGGTCTAACCTACATATAAAGGTATAACAAATGTTTACATATATTTTTTTGCACTATAAATTTAAAGGCCATTATTAAAAGAGTGAAACTGAATCAAAATAGTTAGTACAATAAAAACGACTAATTATTTTAGTGTTACCGAATTAGAAAAAAGAAAAGCACATGTTGAATACGCTGCTGTTATTAGAGAAATGTTTTTATATTCTAATATCCAGAGGGTATTAAAATACAAAGGTATTTTTGTAGGCTTAAATACTATTATTTAATGATTGTATAAACTAATTTCTGTTTGAAGATACTGCTGAGTCAACTTAATTCTCTTATTCTGGTGCTAAATTTAACAGCAGACTGAATATAACAGTTAAGATTTTAATTTTTCTTCAGTCGACTCGTAATACTTCATAAAGGTATTTGTGCTCGACAAACCTTTTTTATGATTATCGTTGATAGTCATACTCAAGTGAAATACATATCAATGTGTGCTCAAATACCAATACATATTATTGTGTGCTCAAAATTATCTCGTATCGAGTATATTAACACAATTAAAAACAATATATAAATTAGGTACCACTTTGGTGCCTTCTAGCGATCTTGATATTTTGCCTTTGAGAAAAATGTATCTATTGTTTTTTGTTTTTGATATTTATAGTTGTTTTTGTTTTGATGTGTTTGTTATAGTTGCTTTTGATATTTGATTTGTAGGAATAATAATTTAATGAGGATAGTATAAGTTATAGTTTCAAATAATTGTATGTTTGATACTAGTTTCGCAATAATTTAGCAATATATATTTTTATCAAAAACTTTCTTAAATCTTGATTTTATACGTATATTGTTACACATTGGAAAAACATAGAGTATTATTAAAAGAACAAAATATTCAATATTTTTCGAAGAAAATGGACTTCTAATGATTAAATTTAAATGCCAGTATTTGGTTTCATTACTCGAAACAGAATATGCTTCTACCATAGGTAGAAAATTAGGTAGAAAATAAAGATATATATATATATATATATATATATATATATATATATATATATATATATATATACATATATCTTATGTGAAAAAGGAGTAAAAGTGTTTCCACTGATTATAAAAAAAATATTGAATTGTTAATAAATGCTGTGAAACACTTTCGATAATATCTCATATTTTTTCTTCTGCTGTCCTATCAGCATATGGGTAACTAAAGAGGCCACCGACAACAGTGTACCGCAGGAGTCAGGCGGGAGGTGAAGTTACCGGAGAGCAGAAAAATTAATCGTTGCTCTCTATCTTTCTATATGTAAATAACTGAATAAAAGAAAAACTGAAACAAACGTTATTTTTATTACAAATCATTTATATTTTGTATAACGATGTGATAATTAGTATAACTTTCATTTTATTTGATACAAGGCAGTTCGTAGCTTCATTAAAAATTTAAATTTAAAACACAAAAACTTTGTAATCTCAACTTTTGTACCCAAATTGGTGTAGACTTGATTTGATATATAATAGGAATTATATCATATTTGCTAGTAGATCTCATTTATTTCCCTTTGATATTACATTGAATTAATAAGATTATAAATGTTTGTGTAATGGTAATAAA
This sequence comes from Druceiella hillmani, assembly GCA_039881145.1. Taxonomy (NCBI): domain Eukaryota; kingdom Metazoa; phylum Arthropoda; class Insecta; order Lepidoptera; family Hepialidae; genus Druceiella; species Druceiella hillmani. The sequence continues at coordinate 33,390,250 of JAYKKI010000018.1, read as the reverse complement.
ATGACAGCGATAAATTATTAAAAATTGACCAGTAGCATATCTGAAATATATATTTTCTTCCTTTAAATTTAGCGGTAAAAAATTTTTAAATAAGATAACAATGTTTCCGTTAGAAATTTAATATTTTTAGAAAAGTTAAAATTTGCCTAAAAGTCTCTACGTGATGAGCTTTTTTATATTCAAGTGCTTTTTAGAGTTCCGTAGTCAAATGGCAAAAATTGGACCCTTATAATTTCGTTTTGTTCATCTGTCTGTCCGTATATCACAGCCATTTTACTTGAAGGCTATTGACACTATACAGATGAAATTTGAATGGTAAGTGTCTTCTATGAACCGCTACACAATGAAATAGTGAAATGACGAAAAAAATAGTATTAGAGGTGGCACTCCACATATGTAAATGAGGGATGAAAAAATTCAGTGTACATGGACGCGTGGGGTCTCGATAGGTAGGTCACAAAAATGATGAAGAGATTTTTTACTTAAGTTTATTACTGGTGAGATCCCTTTCCTCTGGTACTTTTCAACTAACGTGTGTAAAATTCTGGAAAAAATTATAAGACATGTCTAGTTTTTGAAAAATGGGATATTTCCGATACCGGCTGCAGCAAACACTTTGTTTTTCACAGTGTCTTTTAGAAATACTTTTCGTGCGGGAATCCGAATCCCACTAGGCCCGTTTTGAATATTATTCTTCAAGTAAAATTTTTACCGAAAAGAGAAAAATTTGGGTTTGAAAATATATGCCATCCCCAAACATATATATATATATATATATATATATATATATATATATATATATATATATATGTATATATTTATATACTAATATATATATATATATATATATATACTAATATATATATACATATATATATATATATATATATATAAATATGTGTGTCCGTATACTATTATTTTTTATTACAAATCGTGTTTAAATTTTTTTTCACTTTCTTGTTCCACAGTAAACAGCTACAATTATTTGCTGAAAGACGGTATAATTTAGGGTACTTTTAGGTACATTTTTACGCCTATTACTAAAAAGTAATAGGCGTAAAAATGTAAAGACTAATTAAATTTAAAAACTGTTTCGTTTGAAATATCGAGTTACCAATACTATGGGAAAATAATTAACTTCCCTTCAAATGTCATTCTAATGAAAAAGTAGGGTTGATGTTTTGATTTCATGAATAGCTAGAGCAACCATATGTCGCTTCCCAATTCAGTTTTTAATATAATTCATATTTTCAGAATGGTTACCTAACTAGATGATGAACAAGTATCTTAATTATCATGTGTTCGTGTGGAAAACTCATATGCCAATTGAGTTTCTCTCACTATGATTGCTTACCTCCCAGTTACCGCGTTGCTTGAAATAATGTTTCAATTGGCGGCAGAATAAACAAATAAATATATATATATATATATATATATATATATATATATATATATATATAAATGTTACCTATACAAATAAAATATTGAAAAATTTCTTGGTTTATTAGTTTGACAACACTCATTTACCATAGGGCAGATTAGTAATAAAAAAAATATAACACAAGTTGGAAATCACTACTTAGACTATATAAGGGAGAAAAAGGCTGACTTATTTATTGACTGCTCATCTTGAATATTCCACCGATGTACCATCAATCCCAAAAACCAATGTCATTCGGTGAATTGGTATAATCACAGAAATTTTCCAAGATTACTGCTGGATTAGTGACATCGTCTGGAATATTATAACAGAGCAAACCGTTCTTTCATTCCTGTTGATTCATTTAAAAAAAACCTTGAAGTACTTGAATGTAAAAGCTTGTGGATATTAGTTCAATCATTATTTTTCATCAAGAGTGCTTAGTATTTTATAACGTAAACTTCAGCATATATGGACAAATTACATGTAAACTGCAAGGAACTCAATGGCACCATGTTTACGAAGATAATAAATGGAGTTTCGAAAAGATGAAGATTGTAAAGAAAGTATGAATTAGACTTGTCTTTTGTAAATATAATTTTTTTTTGGTAACTAAGAATAATAAAGCAATGTATGTATATATATATATATATATATATATATATATATATATATATATATATATATATGTATATATATATATATATATATACATATATATATATATATATATATATATATATATATATATATATAGCGCCAAACGCATTAAAAGAACATAAATAAGTTAAAAATATGCAACCCACTTCTGTTGTGGATGAATTTGTGCACGTTTATTTTCGTATGACTACGTACTCTTATTAGAAATTTTAAAAAAGACTAATCGGAATGAATATTACGATAAATCTTAGCAAATTTTGTTAAAGCAGCGTAATGACCATATATGCAACATTGGCAGGGGTACAGTGCAATTAACTTTCGATATTGCCAACATATTCAATTGGTTTAAAATAACTTATCGAGGAATTGATGGCTACTTTCGTTTTGATTCGTTGGATTTTCTGTCGATAGAATTATATTAGATTTTTTGTAGTTTTATAGACATAAAACAAATAAAACGAATAAACGTTTTAAACTAACGTTTAAACGAAACGAAAAGTTTCTTAGTTTGTAATTGACCATTGTAATACTTGTCCTGTATTACAATGTAACCGAAAATCGATCGTGACGTATTTTTTAAATTCTTTAATTATTTGCAAATATTCATGCGTCTCCTACTTTTTAGGATGATCGCCGTATGAAAGTCGACGGCCTTGATAACTTTACTTTGTACTTTTTTGTCATTATATTTCTTTACTCGTACTTTTTATTTGAAATAATTTATACAACAATGTATTAATTTTTATATTCACAATTGGCCCAAAATTGCATAATGAACGTCCATTGTCCTAAAGAAGTAAGTAAAAATAAAATGATTTTAAGTGCCCTGCACTGCATCCACGCCGAAAGTCATGCGACTTTACCAAATAGTAGATGAACACCTTATTAGGCTTTAAATATTGAGGGTTACGAGTATTGTTTCGCAGAACGGAAAAATTATTTTTAACGACAATTCTATTTTATTAAATTTGTTTTCGTGGACGTTTGGTTTATGATAATAAAACGCTTAAATGGCACTATCATTGAGAAAATATTTGAAAATAAAGAATATTTTTATAAATAAATTATTTTTCCGTAATAAATGTTAAAATTAAATAGAAAAGTTGCTCTGTTATTGAAATAAAACTGACAAAATAACGCGGTCATGTTAAATGATTCGTTCAGAGTTTGTTTTTGGGTCCAGTTAATTTTCATACAAATGCTGTGAAGCTCATATTCATATGCACATACACACATATAGAGGTGTGTGTGTGTATTTGTATTCATGAATATTTAAATATATATAGGTGACAGAACGCGGATTTTAGATTCAATATGATCGAGAATGTAAGCTCATTCATAAGGTAATATTTAAATAAAAATCCATCATACAGTCGCTGTATTTAAAATTTCTTAAAATTTTTACTAAAAATGTACCAATATTATTGTTTCACAAATATTCAAACCAATATCAATAATTTAATTCCTTCCCAAGGATAGAAAACGTTGAAGCAGAGTCCGAGGCACATTATTTGGTACGGAATTATACCATTATTTTGCGAAAACAATTTATTAAAAATCTTACAATATTATTTATCTAATATAATAATTTTGGATAAAAGAGCAATATGCCAAATAGCCTAAAGGAAATCCGACCGGGAATAAAATACCACGCTACGGGAAAATGTTGTCTTATTACATATTTATATATTTTGTGAAAAACATTATATATTCTCCAATTTTACAACAAAAGATCGATGAAAGAATGAAACGCTATCAAATTTGCACGTGTGTACGCTTTTTTTAAATAAGGTTTTACTGATAAATGTTAGTCAGTTTAAATATCTAATGAATTTCCTATTGGGAAAAAAATACCAACTTTTTTGTTTTTACCTAATAATTTATTTCACTTCTAGTAATTCATGAATCAACAAGGAAATTTGAAGAAAATCAAAATACATTTTATTAGACTTTTCGGCCACACGTTTTGATATGCAAGCGTGTTGGGTATTTAAATAATTGAAAAGCGAGACCATCCAATATACAACTGGAATGTAGTACTGGTTATATGGCAAATAATGTGTTTTCATTGAATATTATAGTTATATGGTAAATAATGTGTTTTCATTGAATGTAATTTTTGTACAGTGATAAATTCTATTCTTGTACCCATAATACTAATGTGGGGAAATATTATAAACACGAACGGAGTCTGCCGTCTCCATTCAGGTAGAATTTAAGAAGGTGTACATAAAATTTCTCAATATTTAGCATCTAGAATATAATTTAGCACTGGTCATCTGAGGTTCTGATTTAAAATTTAGTTTACTTTTAAAGTGTAATTTTCTTTAAGTGTTTCATGCGCACTTGTTTTAGCAGTTAACCAAATTGAACCATCACACTCGGGTCTGTGACGCCGAATCGGGTAAACTCGGCTATTTTCGGCATAGGCCAAGTGAATTACTTCTTTAGGCGCACCGTACGCATTTTTAAAAATAGTTAGAGCGTAGATAGTACACGTTTCGTTTCTTTACATGTTAAAGTATATATAGAAAAAAAGAAAATGTAAACCTAATATTCATTGAAAATTATAATAATTAATTTGAGAAATGGAGTAATTCAAATACTAATGTAGCAGTTTGGTTAGTAATTTAATAAAAGTAACAGCACACAGTTTATAATGTTCAAATATAGAGTCAATATAACTTGGAGCCAGTCAATGATATACTTGATTTATAAAGTAACTCCTTCTTTGTTCCGTTGCGTTTTCGGATTTATTTACTAATTTTGTGGTTTAAAGTTTTTTAACGAAATTTTTGTTGTATTACTATTTTATTTAGTAGTGAAATAAAACACAATTACATTATCTTTCGTAAAAAAATAAATAAAAATAATCAAAATGTATAGTTAAACACGATTTTTTAATTAGAAGATTTATTGAGATCAAGCTTGATGGCTTTATTGTTATCCATTGACAAGTTTCTATTATTTCCTCCCTCATTAATCAATAGATCCTCCTTGTAATATGTGTTACTATAGGATTCACTGAGACAAGTCAAACGAGTCTAACCTCGATGGGTATACTACTTTCCTCCTCCGTCATATGTCTAATTTCAATATATGATTGAAATTCTCAATGAAATAAGCCACATGGACCCAAATTTTATGTGCTTAGAACTTTACATTCACAAGTATCTACGACGAGCTCCCATCTACACCGTCATATCAGTTCGCTGTCATACCAGATTGACGTATTATAATCTAAATTGTATAATCTGTAAAATTTCAAGTCATTTCGGTAATTAAAAAAAAAAGTGGTTAAAAATCAACTGACTGGATTTATCTAAAATACGCAGTTATATACAAGTGCAGCTAATAAAAATGTGTTATAAATAAACGTAATTTCTGATTTGCATTCATTGAATCCAGTGATGTTTAGTTGAGACATTGAATCCGGTGATGATAGGTTTAAACAATACCGTTGTTTAGTTTTATCTGCATAGCTTCTTAGCAAATTATAGTAATTTTATGTCGGTGGTTTATTTACAACTTCACCAAAATCCTTACTAAGCATCTTTCGGGTATATAAAAGATCCAAAATTTACCTGGTTTTTCCCTTTGATTTTTACATAATAAATATATTGAATATATTTGGCGTTAATTTTGTAGAAATTCATTATTTACAATTAAATGAAACTACGTGATGTAGTATTATTTCTACTTTCTTTAAGTTCTTTACCACGACCTAGGTTTCGTTGTATTACAACATCTTCAGGTGGGCTATTAGCAAATCTTTGCTAACTTTTAACATCATATCCGTGTCCGTGCGAACTTATTAAACTGTGTAATCGACGATAACCGAAAAAGCTGTATTGCAGTTAAGGTTTTGAAATTAATTTACCTACATAAATTTATGTTAATAACTAATACTTGCTTTCAAATAACAAAATAACTTATTGCTTGAATCGTAATACGTTTTCTTTTTAGCGAATTTTGGTGTATTTCTTTCTGAATGAGATTACTATAATGTCGGAACGTTAAGATGATATAGATATCAATATTGTTGATGAATCGTTTTTAAATTCGTCGTCTTTAAAAAAATAGTTATTGTGTAATTGGCTGCTACTTAAAATAGACAAAATCAAATAAAAATTCATAATTTTCATGTTCTTTTTTGGATCTATAAAATAATATTTACTAACTTGATAGAATTTAAAATACGTAAACATGAAATTTTGATCCACTTCGCTGAGATCAATATTTTTGAAAAAAATCTTCAAACAATGTGTCACGAAACGGTGCACTATACGATTGCGCAAGAAAAGCAAAATTAGCTACAGTTCCGCGGTTCCGCATACCGCCTTTTATTATTTCTTCCATGATATTTCTGGGAGATTCCTTATATCAGTTCTGTAATTATCTTTCCTGCCTTCCTTCCTTAATTTATTGGATTCATTTAACACATCATCTATCTTGCACTTGCACGATTTTACCCCGAACCTCAAGTTTAGAATGGCTTGAGTGGTAGTTTTAAATGGCTTGAGGGTAGATTGCGTTATGTGATAGCGGATTTACAACTACGTACAAACGTAGTTGTAAGTCCGCTTGCGTGTTAATAGCTGCAGTCAGGAATTCGCCCTGTATTTTAGAACCGTAACCGTATGTTAATGTGGTGATAATCACTCAAATCGATGAAATTGCTAAAATTAAAATATGATTTACTAAACAACTGAATTTTAATAATTTTCTTACAGCTTAACCGAAATAAAGTTCCAATAAGTTTAATAACCTTGGAGGCTGGTAAACATCTCAAAAGAATAATTTAATATTAGGGAAGTGAAATTACAAGAATTCTTCCCTCTTGTCTGGCTCTGTTGTTACTGGCAGAACGAAAGGTGCTCACCAGAAACTTAATAAATACCTAATTCTGTTGGTAAGAGACCTTAGAATATTTATAGTATATTCTCTCATAGGTTGTCTTTCATTTTTCTCCTTTTGCAATCTAATATTTATACTCTTCTCACCTAAATATATTCTGCGCTCCATAAATCTATATTAATAACATGTGCAAATAAAACATGTATAGGGATTCCTTACTGTCAGTGTTAATATTTGGAACATTAGATTATTTTAATGGCGATGAATAGAATATATATTACTTTGATAAACTTTAAAAAACCAAAAAACTAAAAAGAAGTCGTATGCAGGAGATACGATGTAATATTTGATACTAATAATAATTGATTGTGATTACTTAGTTACTTAATTGTGATTACTTAGTTGTTAGAACCATATTTCGTAAAAATAAATTATTTAATGATATCAATTTTACGGTTCATGATAGTTTGTAAACTTCTTATATGGATAAAACTACCAAGACGAGTGATGATTTCTAAAAACGACCCATATATATATATATATATATATATGGGTCGTTTTTAGAAATCATATTCTGCGCTCCATAAATCTATATTATATATATATATATATATATATATATATATAGATATTGTAACTTTTTATTTCGTAAAATGAAAACGCCCCGTGTTCCCATTTTAATTTGAATATAGCATTGAACCTTCCACCACAAAATAGTCTTATATATGTAATAGACTTAAAACGTTACTTATGTCTCATTATTGACGTAAAGTTTAAGATTTTAAAATGAAAAAGTTACATACCACCACTTTCATCCTAGTATAGTGACAAATAAGTTAAAGAAACATCCCGCAAAAAACGACTCATGCTAATATTATAAGTAAAACCCGTAAAAGTTTTTAAAATGAAAAGAAAGAGGAACACCTATATAAGACGGAAAATCTCATCATAAAAAATATCATTTTCCATATTTTTAAGCCTGAATATATATTTTCGAGGAAAAATCATAAAGGTCTGCATTGCCTTGAAACAACCCAAATACAAGCACAACGCTACTCATAACAATGACACTGAGTTTTTCCTAAACACGAGATGGAAAATGACGCGGCGAGATTCTGGCAAGTGAAGTGTGGGAGAAAAGACGGGGTCGAGAAAAGAGATAAAATGGCGTGTAACAAATCGCCTCAGAAATCCTACGATGAACAATGGCAAAGTCGAATGTTGGGAAATTCTTAACAAAGCAAAAGTGTCATCACTAATAATTTATTGTTACGTCATTGAGCCGTTGATGTAATTGCTAAATGTACAAGCTTTGCGTTCTCATGTATACAAATATGTGTATAAGTATATTTAAGTATGTATACATGTAAATACATATGTATATATATATATATATATATATATATATATATATATATATTTCTCGGTTATTGCTTAGGCGATCTTGATATACTTACCGACGACCGCCGATTTTTATCAGGCAAGATCAGTGGCTGACTTTCAACCGATTCAATGGATACATCAAAAGGCAAGTGCCGTCAATTAAATTCTCGTACACCGTGAACACCTATTAAATAATTTATTATATCCTTTACTCAGTTAGTGCCTTTTCGATACTAACGTTCAATTCAGAGGGAATAGACTGTTGGTCAGTACGTTTGCGTTAAAATACTAAATAACATGTGTTGTAATTTTTACATTGCAGGTAAAGTTAACAATTGTAAACGTATGGAATCCTTAGTTCCATGTTGTCTTTATCATCTTACTGTCAATAATGTTATATTAATCGGTATGAACATAATGATATTTCCCATAGTGATTTTTAATCTAACGCAATAATCCATGTAGCTTTGTTTGACGGTTTCAACAAATGTATTTGCACTTAAGCAATGTGCTGAATTTACTCTTTTAAGCAAAACATTAGATACTTTTTAATTTAGAAAATATGAGCCAATTTTTTTCGGGATGAATATAGTAAATGTTATCATTAAATTAATAAATGGTAATAAATTAAAATAAATTCATATTTGAGAATGTTAATAAAATTAAAAATGTCGAAATCTTGTTAAGTTCAATTAAATTTAAAAAATATGCAATGTATGCAATGTCTCTTTCTGGTCGTATGACCACACACCCAGTGCACGTTCAGTAAAATACATTGAGAAAAACAATTGCATAATAAAGATATTGATAGAATGAAGTCAAAATGAAAAACCAGAATCATAATAAGATAATGTTATTGAATAATGTTTGTCAACCGTATAATTGTACCATTAATCATAATTCATTATTGTACCCGTTACAATTTCATATATATATTTATATGTATATATATATATATATATATATATATATATATATATATACGTTAAACAGCTGTTTGTGTATTAAGCGAGTTTATACGAGACAATTATTGCAGTTTCATATATATTCGTTCGTATAAATACATTAAATTTAAACATTGTTAAATAAGTTGTAGGGAAATTTTTATTACCTTTTAAATTAAATATGGTCTCTACATAATTTGTGTTTATAAAATGACAGTATAAAATAAGTATATTAAAAGCGAACATAAGTTTAGGGATCCATATGATGAAGGTGATGACACGAATTTTAAACCAGAAACCAAATATTTAGAAGCCGACCGAATTTCGGGTTTATTACAAAAATAAATATGGGTTTACTTGGAACTTTCAAGAATAGTCAACAAAATCACGAACTTCAATCCATCACATTGTAATATTACCCAGATGTCCAAATACTTCTAGTTTTGAAGGCTATTTTGAGTTTTAGTCCAAGATTTTTGACTATTCAATGTTGGAAAGTTTGGTAGGTTTTATTGAGTACCTTTCGAGCTAAGTTCAAACATGGTACCAAGGTGGAGTTTATGAATACAAATTACACTGAAGTGAAGGCATCCATAGGTATTATATATTTCTCAGATCTCAACATGGTTTTTGCAAATGATGGTACTGGTCTTAAAATTTTCCGCAGCGTGATGCCCAAATACCGATTTCCTAATTTAATCAACTGTCCCATGTTTGAAGTTTCAACTTTCAGACAGGAACGTCTCAAAGACGATTCACTTGTTCCTATAGCAGATATTTCAACAAGTTTATCTCAAACTGTCAGTCTCAATTCACCCCTGGACCATGGCCCTGCATCGATGATATGTTTCTAACGTTTAAAGGTCGTTACAAGTTTATTAATTACATGACCCAAAAATTAGAAAAACATAGTATCGAAATAATAATATTGGGCGATATAAATATCTACCACGGCAAAAAATCTGGTGGCATAGCCGCACTGAACAAGAGTAACTCAATCTGTTTTGAGACTTGCAAAAGTCGTCTAAAACTCAAACTGTAAAATTACGGCTGACTCTCTTTAGTTCGAAGTATCCTTGAAACTAATGCTCTATATAATAATGAGTAATCTGGTCTCTATGTCGGAGAAAGTACGAAAGAAGTTTAATAGAGAGTTTCATGTTTCATTTGAATTATTTGGTGTTTTTTCTGCTCTGTTAGTTATTATGTATGTTATTATGGAAAAGGTAAATAGTTGTACTTTCAATGTTTGCACAAATCCAGCGCTTTGGGGTAACCTGTAATTTTAGCAGGGGTTTTTTTGATAAATAAATAAAAGTAATTAAATTGATTCAGTTCCATTCCACCTACGTAGATATGTCTAAAACCAGAACTCAAATACTTAGGCCACTTTAAGAAGAACAAAACCAATATACCAGCATGCTTCTTGTTGGACAAACATAGTGAAATAGAGAGTTCCCTATACAGTTTTAGGAAAGACTAGACATTACTGTCCTATGTCTCGGAAAAACCAAGCCAATTTCCACTTCTCATAACATTAATGCAAGGAACCCAATAATGATTGTGCATTACAATCGTACAAAAGAAGGAGTTGACGAAATCGGGAAGAAGTGCTCGATATATTCTTGCTGCCGCAAAGTTTGTCATTGTTTTCTGGTCATAAATAAACACTCCGCATTTTTATCAATTTCACTGCTAAAATCATTGCTATATTGTTAAATTAAATGTAGTGTTTTCTTTCAATTCACCGGAAATCACATTATGCCATTTTGAACATGCAGACTTCTTTTCCCTTCTCTTTTTTTTACTATTGAAATTATAAGTTTCCTGATTAAGATTTTTCCTGAGTTATGTCGGTTTATTTGCAATATAAGTTGTTCTCTGTAATATTATTTTTTATTATATTTTTGATGGCAACTTTTATACACGTTAATAAAATCTGCTTCAGTGCGTACATTCAAAAACGTATAAATCCTTTTTAACGATATATTAGTTAATATCTATATTAGTCAGGATATAGTCAGGATATATTAGTCAGGAACAAATCCAACTCTATTAGTTACTAGCCAGATTAAATCTAGTCAATTGAGCGACTGGTTTTATATATACTATAAGCCTAACCGTAATTAAGCAATAACCATGCATAATATATTCTCAAAAGTATCAAAACGGTGATCTGAACATGGGGAGCTAGAGGTAATATTTTGAAAACATCGGTGATGGTGAGGAGTAGTAGTTGGTTATTCATGATAGTGAGTCAATAATGAGAGACTCATTACGAGTACATATGCCAAGTTCAGCTTACTTACATCATTAATCTTTGAGTAATCATCGATCAAGTGACTCAATCCGGAAGATATTATCAACTATAGAGAAAACGGAATTTCAATCTGTAGTCAAGTTCCTGATAAAGCAAGAAAAGACACCACAAGTAATATTGAATGAGATGTCGTCGGTTGACGGCGACCTTTGTTCTAGTGAAACTATAATTTTTAAGTGACATTATATTTTCAAACAAGACAGAGATTTGATCGAAAACGACTCACGCTCAGGTCGAGCGACCGAGATCGCCTCCTCAGACATTGTTGAAAAAATTTAAAAACTTGCATTAGAAGATGCCCGATTAAACAATGAGTAGCTGGGAGAAATGGGTGGATTATCTTTCACGATCATTTTAAGTATTCTCCACAAGTATAAAAGTACAGTTATGTGTTATTTGTTTCCGACTGAAGATTACGTTCTAATGTTTTTAAAATGTTACCGAAGTCTTTAACGGGTAAATGGATTTTTGTAATTTTGTTATTAACTTGTCCTGTGCAATTCGTTGGTACATAAATTTCCTACAATTAATTACATAACTCAAAGATATTTCTTACTGAAGGTACATGCAAAGCGTTATTTTGAGACGTGGTATATATTTCATATTACTTTTGTATCCTAACAGCAGTCAAAAACTGATAATTATCCATGACAGATGTAATCAAAATTTAGAACATATAACGAAAATAATTAAATGAGTTTAATGTATGGTCAACGACTATTGTACTTTAAAAGAAACGGATTAAAAATGTACAAAAATGGAAAAAATATATGTTAATATCATAAAATGGAATGGAATCAAAATAAAAAAATCGGTCAGTGCAAGTTATACTTGTACAATTGGTGTTCTTTATCATCAGCCTACCATTTTAATTATTAGTATTAATACAAACCGCCCATCTGCCGCGCTACTCGCCTCCTACGGTACCAATGCAGTATCAGATCGCGCATGTTCACGCTTCTTGAACTCAGTGACGAGCGTTTTGATCTAACAAAATTAAACAATTAAAAAAATATACTGGCGAAAGGTAAATCATTTCTCTAAAACAACTTCGGGTTAATTTTTTTAAACCTGATAATTTTGGCTAAATTTATATCTAATTTTCAATGTTCTCGATTTAGTTTAGATTTATTTGAGCGATAATTTTTATAAAGGGTGGGAAACGACAAGTTATGGTAATTTTTCTCGAAAAAAAATTCAAACATATTCATAAAAAATACATCATATGCATTTGTGCTTAGTAAGTTTTCATTTGATGTTCATAACGACGCCCTTGAATTTTTCTTTATTTCCTAATCTATCCCCCAAAATTAACACCATAATTAAAATGTAACTTTTTATAATTCAGATCTATATTTGGGCCCATATACTATCTCTGTGCTAAATTTTAAAGTTTTATGTTGAATAGTTTTCAAGAAAATTGCTTGTAACAAATATACAGATAAACATCGAGCTGATTTTCTAATGGTTCCGTTTTGACAATTTTACTACGCAACACTAAAAATCATTCAAAAAATATGCACTACTTATTACTTAGTTATTGATAACTAGAATAAAGGCGATAATGGATAATAAACCTTATCGTGAAACGCATGTAATTGCGAGCAGTATTTTTTAAGATCACCTGGATTATATTTATTTTGGCTAATTTTTATAAGAATAAATTTGGTCTTTACTAAAATTAAATTAAAATGATGGGGCTGGAAGGTGGTGAGTAAGCACTACGTAATGTTGAGTGGTAAACTCGTAGAGTTTGGAGACGATTTACTTGTCTTGATATAAGCAACGAAGTAACAAAGTAAATATATAGGTAGTTAAGTAATACATACGATACCATGAACCAACCTTTTTATATATCTCATATCATATGATCGGCATTAGCAACCAATTTATATAATTCTTTTAGAAAAATCATGGTACAATTAAGGGGTCGGAAGGCAGTAACCGAATCTCTTCACTAATGCCAAATAAACTTGTTGAGTTTGGTGAAAAATTAGGATATTTCAAGAATCGGAAAAATTTATATATTTGGTGAAAAAATTATAATAATTAAGGATATTTCAAGAATCGCGAAACTTTACTTAATTTTTTACAACTACAACAATCTATTTGGAAACTAATGTAACAAAATGAAACCTATAATATAAACTCGGGTTTTTTAATAAAATATTATACTTACCCTATTTAACTTCGTATCAATCATTTCTTCATCCATGAAATTAAATATTAAACGGCTAGTCAATACCAGCAACGGTTTTTGAATTATTGCAATACTAGCGATGCCTCCCCACCCCCTCCAGGGTTCGCAAGTATAGACGAAGAGTTTTGAACTAATACAGTCCGTATACACCACGTTACAAAAGTATTAAACTCCGGCTTGGCATGGTTGTCGTTATGGGACACGCTTGCTCCTGTAATGTTACTATAAGAGCAAGCGCGTTCCACTGCACTCTTATATATGTAAACCCATCGCTGTGTAGGTCGATTATCGAAAACTCGTGTATACAATGCACTTGTGACATAAAGTTCCATTGTATAAGCATTATGAAAACACTATCAGTCCCTTTCGTACGCTGGTACTCTTATAAGCTTGACCGGGACTGATATTGCAATATTTGTTAGTAAAATAAATAGTATTAGTATTTAGTAAATAGATTAAAAAAAAGGTAAAATATAGTTTGCGTTTTTTTATATGCCTTGTTTGAACTATGTGCATATACAATTATAGTTATTGCATAAATAAAAATAATCTCTGAAAGTATTCGTCAAAAACACATTGAAAATGTTTAAAACAAGGAGTAACATATCATCCAAAATTGAGAATAATGAACAGCATTATAAACTATGTAAGTTCATATTTTCATGATCCAGTGCCACAAGTGTCAATAAAAATTTATCTTTTTTTTGACAGTCTGTATATTAAAAATGTATTTACGTTAATACTGTAAATACGCCAGATTTCAATAACATAGACCAAGAGCGACCGGTCCCAGGTGTAATCCCAAGCGTATAATTTTGCTTCCTCGAAAACTCTCCATAACAACTTGTAAACTACTTGCAAGAAAGCTACGGTACGCAAGGGAAATATGATCTAAATAAGTCGGGGAGGAATATTATAAAATTAATTTTGGTAAAGATTAAAGCACATTTACATAATAAGCTCTTAAAAATTAAGGTGCTTTTTCAACAGTAAAATGTTTGTTATGGATTTTATATAATATATACATGAACCGTTACGGTCTTAATTGTAGAACTTTTTGGGAAGATCAAATTTGTCATATAATGTTTGAACAAATCTATTCGGTGAGTGCATTTTTCCCACTTAATCGACGTTCATCGCCACGGGTCCGGTATTTTCAATAAAATATTGAAACACATTTCAACATTTCCATTAAATTTATCCGTTAATGGAAACCGGGATAAAATCCGTTAATTATTTTCTGAGAGAATCGCGTACATGCAGACAGACACTGCGGGCTTTGTTTTATAATATGTATCGATTCAAGTGAGTTAATTAAACATGCAGAAAGTGTGAGTAATACTTGGACAGCAAACCTCTTAAGTAAAACTGAAACTCCATTAATTTGATAGAAAAGTAATTTAAACAGTTTTTTAATAGTTTTTTCTTGGCCTAACACCTGGTGTAATTAGAAATAAGGAAATATGCAGAAAAATGTAAAAAAAAAAATTGACCATAGATTATAACTGGCCATACCTAACCAAACATGCAACATTTGGGTGCATGCATATGTGTGCACGTGAGTCTTATTTAGTGTTACCAACTGCTCCAATGTAATCGGAATCTCCCGATTTCTTGCTGTTGTGTCCCACATCTCGCTACAGAGCCGACGGGATTCACTTTATTCCGATTCTTGTATCTATAATATTTCTATATATTTTTTATTGCGGGTGACTTCAGTGACATCTGAAGCGCGACACGGAGGCAATAATTTCGACCTGTAAGAATGGGAAACTTTCCTGCACCCCACCCGTTCCCTCACATTTATAGACTAATTCGTTTCGAGTTAGTTTTTGTTTACTTAACTAATTATATAGCATTAAGCTATTTACTGAAAATAATCACATCGATTCCAGTTTAAAAACGCTTCCATAAAGATCGTTTTTTATATGCAGTAATGCATCAAACATATAGTTACGCTTTATGCTTGAATGATAACAGAAATACACTGATACGTAAACATGTTAAATCTAAATTTTAAATAAAAAAATCACTTTACTCCATAATGTATTTTTGACTATGCACTAAAGGAAAAAACTACTAAATTTGACGACACCATTGAAAAAACTACTAAATTTGACGATACCATTGAAAAAACTACTAAATTTGACGATACCATTGAAAAAACTACTAAATTTGACGACAAATATTCATTTAAAGAAACGTATTTGTTGTTAAAAAATATGTGATAATTAAATATACACGACTTTATATATAAACTGCTAAAATAGCAACAGTAATAATCGTCCAGAATTATTTCTACCACGTTTTTAATGTTGCATCAAAATACTATCAAAATTTAATAATTTCCTCTCAACAGTTTTTAATAATTGAAAGTTTCTACAATTCCTGATCGTAATGGAAAGTGTAAGAGGAGAGACTCTTAATTATAAGTGTGACAATATTTGTAAGTACGTAATCGGCATTTTGTACAGTTTTGGTAGTTTCGAAATTAATCGAATTTTGAATACCAAGTTATAAACATTACTTAATTAGAATTTATGCGGCGTAATTATTTATTGCATCTATAAACCTAATTGCCGATAAAAATAAACATATAGGGTTTATTTATTTGTAGAATAGTTTGGTATTTCTTTTATTTGAATGATGATTTTGATGTAGCTTCGTTTATTTTAATTACTTTCATGTAAGGAAGATTTAGAGCAAGTCTAAGATTCGGAGGGATGCAGAAAAAACTAATTGTTTGTTAGAAACAATTTTGTTATCGTATTTTATTAAAAAGATAGTCTATGTAAATAAAAAATTGTATAATATAATTTTAATTAGACGTCTAATTTTTTTTTATGGTGTAGAATTTTTCATTAATTGCGAAAAATCGATTTTCAATTTTGGCAAACATAGTCTTGCTTGTCTCTCTATATCTCTGTAACTAAGACGTAAATAAGAAACATAACTCTCTCTGTTACTAAAATTCAAAACAAAACAAACATAAGTACAAAAATAAGTAGATTTAATTATGCCCTATTTATATTGCCAGCCTAAATCTCGAAATAAAAAGAAGAATCTGCCTGTATATGTATCAAGACCCTTTTTCTAAGGTGCAGCTAGATACATTAAATTGAAATTAATATTAATCACTACTCCTAAACCCATACTTTTTAAAAAAATTAAGCCTGTAACTCAAGCAATAAAATATGCTGTCTTTCGGACATTATGTATTTTAATACCGAGTCACTCATTAAACCCTATATGGTATTTCTTATGGCACAAATAAAAGAAAACAATCCGAATATCATTATAATATATATATATATGTAAGTGTGGTTTTTTGTTGTTAATTTGAGGATATTGTATAACGTTACATGATAATTTGTGAATATTTCACTTATTTAACCTGACTTCGCCAGTCAACTAGCAATCATGCTATATTCGTTCATTAATTTATTTTAAAAATACTTTAATACCTAATCAAGCTTAACGATCCGAAGAAACATACATGGGTAGACCATTTGTTGACCTTTAACAAGTTTCGAAACCTCCTAAATGAATATACTCAAAATAAATCTGTTATAAATCGCACTTCATCCCACAATAAATCCTCAAAAGGGATAAGTCTGATCAGGCGATATTACGTTGCGAAAAACAGGGATACATCTTGCTCTCCGGAGATATATTAAAAAGCACTCAAAGGTAATCAAATATTTTTGGTGTAGGCCGTTCCGTTGTGACAGGTTTTTTCCTTTGTACATTTTGAACCAAGCGTCAGCAAAAACTGGTATATTGAAACATGTACTGAAATCATCTGAACATGTACTGAACGTTTTTTGAAAGTTATGTTTGTATTTTAACTGTAATGAAAATAAACGATCTGTATTATATTATGGGAAATATTATTGCTTTCTGTTTTATATTTTGTACAATGTTGCACTTTTATAACTGCAATTGTGAGTTAATTATTGATACGTTTACAAAAAATAAATAAACTTATATGTCAGACATGAATATTTGATGTTGAAAAACTTTATATTTCAAAGCAAAAAATTATAAATACTTTCACATTAATTAGTGATCTTTTTTTGTCTGACATTATTTGAACCCAAAGAGTTTTTATTTCAACAGAAAATGGCACGATGTTATTTTGTAGAAAATAAAATGCAAACGTTATTAAATACGATAATTAAGTTTCAACAGAGGTCGAATAAACCGACATTTTTAAAAAAATCAAAGTAATAAATTAATTTACACAGTCAGTTTCATTACTAGGTGCACTACACAGTGCATATATAAGAAGATATGTTTTATTTTATTTTCTTGTTTTTCAATCTATGGTTTAGGTGCTTATTCTTATTACCTCTTAATATTGTGTCACTGTTCGAAAAGTAATATGTATATATGTATACATATATATATATATATATATATATATATATATATATATATATATATATATATATATATATATATATATATTTCATAGTTTAATTTTAATGAAAATTTCATCACGTTCTCTCAGAAAAGCCTATATGGTAATTCGTATGACACAAATAAAAGAAAAAAATTCTGTAATATTTTATGGTATGTAATTTTTGATTGGGCATGTAATTTTATAAAAAGTTTAGTTCTTTTTTATTCCTTTTTTTGGTATCTTTTTTTGGCTCTTTATCTGTCATCCTTTCCAGATGACTCTTCCGTCAGAGAAGCTGTACGTTATAGAACAACGATTTCTTGGCTCGTCGCTACTTTCAGTTTTTCTCATTCATATACGATATATATCAATCGTTTCTCGCTGGTTCAAAGATTTTACTGAGTTTCTTATTTTCATAAACGGCAATATTTTAAACAGTCCGGTTAAAGTCCAGGACTTGCACAAGTAGTCACATCAGGTGGAGCATTGATATTATCACAAAGTTGTTTTTCATTGAGCGTAAATTTTTTTCATTTCTTTAATGAATCTGTCGTGTTGCAACCTACTTTTTTTCAATTATTTCGCAAACAGCTGATCAAATATCAAAATAACAAACGCAATATTGTAGAACACTATATCTTCTACAAGTTTTGTCCCAACGCCATATTGTAAAATTAGATGTTTTTACGAGAAATGACGTGTTGCAAAAATAAAACATTGCTAAAAAAATGTTTGCTAAATATTTCAATAGATATTTGTCGGACGTTAGAAATTGAAATTTTTATTCACCAAATTGTAATTTTTTTACAGTACCATCTTTAGCTAGTTTTGTAAGTGCGACAGTATGTGTTTGTTCTTGAATAATATTTTTTTTGCGTTTTAATACGAGTATATATATATATATATATATATATATATATGGTATTATTAATTCATTGTCCCCGCACTTCTCAAATGAATATGTAGCTAGTCTTGCACATTATTTTGGAAATAACAAATGTGCGCTTTTATGCTTCACTGAATTTGAATTCGCACCGTCGTGATTATGAAAAATTACAATATTTCACAAGTATGGTAATTAGACATATGAAATCAAAGATACATTTTACGGAAATTATTCTTCAAAAATGTTTAAACAACGTAAAATCTCCATTATAGTTAGCAGGTCCACAAAAGAAATATTTCCAGTATCAGCATACAAAAAGTGCTTAATAATAATATTCTGATAACTTACCACTTTACTATAGTATCCTAGGAAAATGTTGCGATAAGTAAAATCATAATAATGCTGATAAATAAGGAACACCAGAAACCAGAAATAAAAAAGAATTAAAAGCAAATTACGATATGATTTTGAAATTCAGAAAACGCCGTATACTATATTGAAAAAATAATTGGTGATATTAAAAACTTGTGGTGCCAAGTACCATGTCGTATTGGTTTAGATTATGGGCTTAATTGATAGCGTGACTGAGTATAGTTGGTTAGATTGTGTTATGTAGTGGTTTTTTCGGCATATTTATTTATTTATATAAATTTTACGATTTCAAAAGTTCAATTTTAAACGTGATGTCTTCAAAAATTAATACAAACTTGTCATTTTGTCAATAATTAAAGGCAAAATGATTCTGTATTTGAATATTGGTATCTTATATCAACAATTTCATAGTTAAATTTAACAATGTAAATATTTACCATCAGGTTATACTCAAAATCAATTTCTAGTTCCTCATTGTGTTATGTAAGTTTATAAAAAAATAAGCCCTTGTAAGCATTTAAGTTATAAAAATATTAACTACTTCGTAAGTTCTTGTCTTTTATATCGCGTTCTCAAGTGTCTACATACAAGATAAGAAACTATTGTTTCAAAATTAAGTCGTAATCTACGATCAAAACTTATGTATAGAAGTATTTGCTGCCATTATGTCGTAAGAACTTCTAACAATAGTTACTCATATATTTAAAATTTTTCAGATATTTTACCTATTTTCATGAAGAAAGCCTGCATTATTAGTATAACGAAAAACCGATTAACCTGAATTCTTTCAATTTATATCGGCAAAGTAATCGAAATTCATTGAATTTACTTCATTGAAAAACGTGCAGTTTAATCTGTGAAACCCCTACTATACGTGCTTAAAGAAAGCTATCCTTCTTCTGAATACATTTATCAAAGTAATTACAATTTGAAACTTATCGTGATATTTATAAGATTATATAGATATTTCATTAGTGTAATTTTTAAATTATAAGTCATTCTCATCGAACTATAGAAATTAACATTTTAACGATAAAATCCACATCAAAACAAGTCTTGGATATACTAATGTATATAAGGTCACGTTAATGTTCTCAATTGCCTTAAACTTAAAAGAAAATAAACAAACCTTATCGATGGTTTGATACAATTGATCCACTAGGATTAAATTAAATTTAATTATTATATAAAAAAAACGAATAATTTTTCGTTATAATAATTTTTTTGGAAAAAATATCGTTATAGTCCTTTTTTTGTAAACAGGGATGGATAGTTAGGCAAAAAAAAATTTGCTTAGCTGAATTAACCTTAGAAAATTCTAAATCGATTTCTGATTGAGAATCAATAAAATTACATCAGGAATGGCCTATTCAGGTAATAGTGAGACTTATTTTTTCACTAAGTCTTATGAGTATCAAGTTTTGGGTTTAAGGATCGAATTAAAAGTTTATTAGAAAAAGCATAGTATTAAACATTTTCAAGGTTTTTTTACTTTACTTCCAAAAGAAAATATTCTCTTTTCATTAAATGTAATGATAGGCTTATTTTGAGAAAGCTTGTATAATTCAAATATGTATATTTTTAATAACATTAAAAATAGTTCACGAAAATGAATTTTCATTTTGAGTTCAGTGTTCAAGTCATGATTTTTTCACCCTTTTCTTAAAGGTTTACGTTTTCAAGTCTTGAGTCAGAATTAAATTAATGGATGTTTTGTTGAAAATATATTTGCTTTTCTTTCGAGTAAAATTATACCGGGCAGGCTTCTCAGATCAAAAGTATCTACGGTTAGTTACAGGAAATCTTTGTCAATATTTATGTTATTATAGATTAATTAATATTTTATGGATTCATTACGGATTCTTTTAAGGGATTATGACGTTAAAGTAACCTAATTTCTATATAGGAATTTGCTTAATATTTTGTAGTTTCAGATATTTTAAATTTTCATCATCAATCAGCTTATTGTACTTGAAGGGTTCATTACAAAATATTAAATTAAAAATGTCTTATATCTGGCTCATTTTACTTATAAATGCATACTATCGTTCTGAATATTAATTATAATACAAGTTCAATAATACTCATAATTTATTATATTAAATCTATAAATAATCAATAAATCCACTTGTGCTAAACCTTGAGAGTCAACACTTTCAGTAAAGCTAATTTAATTTATATGATTTCGTCATCTTATTGGAAAATAAATTATTGTTCTTAATCTAAATAAGGTGAGTCCACGCAGAAAGAAGTCATGCGATATTGTTGCATTGCTACAATTTCCAAACTCTACCTTTATAAATATCCCTCGCTCAAAAGAATAGATTGCAAACTTTCGACAGCAGAAACGGATGGACCGCTGTTCTTTTAATCTATATTTGTGTCAATTATTTGAAAACGAATGATTTATTGTAATATTATATATAAACTTTAATAAATAAATTAATTTAAAATATAAAAAAAACCATAATAAAAAAAAACAAATAAATTTTAATAAATTTACCAAAGTAATCAAAATAATATGTATTTAATTGCAAATATTCATGGATTTCTTTGAAAATAATCATAGATTTAAGTTAATTGATGTCTACTATAATTATTTATTAACTATCAAAGTAATAAAGAAATTTCAACAAAATAGGACAAGTCTGTAAACCCTTTTAATCCCATAGATAAAAATAATTAAACTAACAGGCCAAAGACTGTTCAATTAAGGACTAACGTAAAAACGTACTACTAAGTATTTCTGGAATAAAGTGAAATATTCAGCAAATACCTGAATAGACCACTGGGCATTCGACCACCTCCCGCATCGTTGAGTTGTTGTGCTGCTACAATGATGTGCTTGAAATATTCCCGCGCCAACCAGTCTCGTTTTTTTTCTTCCTCTTTTCTTACTTACTTGAATAAACTTTTAATTTTACTTTGCACAACCTTTTAATTTCTTTTTATCCGCTGATCCAAATTATAAAGTGTAAGAATTATTATTATTTGTCAAAAAACATTATGATTTATTTTAATTTTGATTAATAAATCAACCTATTTTTTGACGTAAAACTTATTATATCTAATATAATTACGTTGGCTTATCCATAACTGACAGACAAATGTCATTACTTTTATATATCTTATAAGACCACGCGTACACACTATTTGTATCCGTAATAGTTTTGCCGTAATTCATCACGAAAGTACCGACGTTAATTACTTTTTCCACAATTTCTTTGATGTTATTTGCACATAATATGTGTGTGTGTGTATGTGTATATTTAATATATATATATATATATATATATATATATATATATATATATATATATATATAGATACTTGCCCTTTTTATTTACGAAATAAATAAAATATATTTAACAATAAAACGTAATAAAGAGTGCAATTTAAACCCTAATGCATTCAAAGAAACAAAAATTTTACTACTTACTTACTTACATATATATATATATATACGTACTATATAGCCTATAACCATTTTGAAATTATAAGCTATCATATCGCCAAAGCTGCATGTTATACAAGCAATAATTATACAATGTCTTTAATCTCCAAGAAAAGTTCTTACTTCATATCATTAGTGGGAAAAGAAATGTGATATATAAAATGTTTATAAGTTCTTATAAATTTTTGCACCGAATAACGTAAATTATACAACAATATTTTGGCCACATATATTCAATAGCTACGAGTATTTCATATGTATTTAATGTTTTCACTCTGTTTGTTATAGCTTCGTCTCTTTTTATTTATTTAATTTATTGATTTGACACTTTAGTTTTAACAGATAAATATACACACATGCATACAAATATATATTTAGCCGCCTTATAACTCCTTGAGTACTCTCTACCAGTCAACCACATTGGTTAAATACAGGAATTTAGTAATGTGGAAGACCGAAAGATATATTTAAAAACCTGTTCCATTACAATTTACGGTTAGAATGTACATTTTTTACAAAAAAACACCTGATAAATAAACAAGTACAAAATACAAAAAAAAATGCAAAAAAATTGTTAATTACTAATCATAACATGGTATGATTAGGAAAATAAGTATATAATAGAATTAAGGAGCAGGAGCTAATGTATTATGGGAGTCATGACTTTTTGAAATAATTTTCCAAGATATTAATCTCTGCTGACATATCATATTTAAGTTAGATATAACTGTAATCAGGAGAGTCAGTCCTTTTTTAAACTCCATTGATTGATATATTTACTCCAAGAGACTATTCATTAGCTATAAAATTTTATTGCCTTACAGTAAGAGTCGCGTAATTATTATAATTCAAATTGTAACAATTAAATATTTAAATTATAACAATTAATATAACAAAATACTGCTAATATCTAATATCTGATGAAATAAAGATCTTTTCTATCAATATTGTGTCGAGGAACTTGAGAACAAATTTCAGTATTCAGTAAATGAAATTAAACATTTTTTAAATTACTTTTCTAAATAACTCCTGAATGAAAACGTAGAAATGCCGTAATTGAAAAAATAATTTTTAATTGTTTATATTGTCATATTTTCAAATATTGTAACTTTTCGGCACCAGTAAAATATTTAAATATTTCTGCCACCAACACCGACTTTTCTCGGCTTACATTTTGTATGATGCCTGTATAGAATGTATTCATTTTTGTATAACTCACAAATTATTTCAGTTGAACATAATCTTAGTATTTTTTATTCGACTAGAGCATATTTGCAATTGTAAGAAAAAGTTAAAAATAAAAAAGCTAAAAAAAACAACAGGAGTCGGCGGAAGGGGTAAGAAGATCCGTTAAAAATGGAATCCGAGCTTTCTGTATAATAATATTAATTGTATGATCAACTTTAACCATACTGACGATTACAATACTTGGACTCCGTTAGAAGTTTTTCTATATTATTTTTCTTTTCGCTATATAATATTAAATTTGTTATTTTAATAATTTATTAGGAAACAGAGCGGTATTAAACATTTTAGTTTCAAAGGATTTTTTTTATATTTTTCATTTTAAACTTTCATTTTCACAAGATTTTATGTACATGCAAAATGGTACCTTATTCAAATAATAATGCTTGTACCTAACTCCAAAAAGAAAAATAAAAACTTTCCTTTTGAAAATTTTGGAGATTTTTTTACTTATTTAATTACCTACTTTAATGCATACAGTTGATACATATGGTTCAGTTATTGCTCCTAGAACAATCACTTACAGTAAACCAGAAAATCAGTTTAGTTCTTCGCACCGTCAAAGGCCGTACTCATTGTGATTAACTCAACGTACCATGGCAATAACGGTTTTTTTTAAACTTTTCTTGAAGTGTGACAGGAGTAGGTTTTTTGACCGCAAATGTTGGATAAAACTACATTTTGGTTTTCCATTTAAATATGTCGTATTTACAGCATAAAAACATTTCTTACAGATAATAAATGATTAATTCAGGACATAATCGTTATTCGTATATTTTGTGTATAATTCTGACCGAATGAAATTTTCTTTATTCGACATATATTATCCATAGGGTTTGAAATAATACTAGACAAAATTGCATTTATCCAGAATGTTATTTGTGTAACAAAATACTTTTGTATTAAACATTCGGGTTCATTTTCAAAACTTATAGACATAATTACAGTAATACTAACAATTTATAATAGTTCTACGTACGAGGTACGACGAAGAGACTTGCATTATACTGAATTTTTACATATTTAAAATATGGTTCATAACAAAATAATATGGTAGTGGGTCAATAGCGAGCTTTCAGCTGCAGACAGCTCATACGGAAGTTGACTCAGCAGCACCTTGTGTATCTCTATTGTATAGACATTGGTTTGAATATTTTATTGTTTAAAAAATATGTAACATCACTATTTAAGTGTTTATCCATATGCATACGCTAACAAGTAATTTATAACGAAAAATGATTCTCTAACTGTATTTAAAAGAGTAAATTGAATAAAAACCACGCTACAAACGATAATTGTATTTAATCCTTACGTAGTAAATTGATTAATGTTTAATTGCAGTATAATATTTATCTATTGCAATCTATTGCATATTTATATCGCATCGTTGCAAACACGAACAGTAATTGATTTCAGTCTATTTGTAAAACATTACTATCAATTACTATTTGTAAAATAGTAATTATTCCTAGTCTGCATTGGGATTCTCTCGTAAGATATTAGTGAACAAAAAACATATTTTAATTGCTAAACTTTCAAATATTGAGGTGTTCGTTTAATAGGAAATGGTGTAGTTTTGTTAATGCAAACTGCTAGTTGTGAATCGTGATTTACTAAATGGACTTAAACGTTTCCGTTGGTATTAACTGCTGAATGGAAATAATTCTCTCCACTTTTATCGAGTAACGACATTTAAGAAGAAAGGGTTAACTTCAGTGGGCATTCTTATTGAACATACAAAAGAGTATGGATATTTCCTTTTCTATTTCCTACTGATTTCTTCTTGAGTATGCTAGGTTTCCATTTATTGCAACTCAAAAAAGATCTTAAATATTATATTTATCATCCAGCTATTAAAAAAAATTCTATGCCCTGTATTATTTAGCAAACTTTCATTCTTTGCACCTGACAATCTCCTGCGCTCACATAATCATCACCTGTTTGCTATACCGTCCTCTAGAACCGAATTATATCAGAACTCTCTAACTTCCCGCGGTATTCAACTCCTCAACGACCTGATCGTGGTCGCACTGGAGTGTGATTTGTTTATGAAAACTGAAAATAAATTTGTGGAAATGTGTCGTCGTTGTTTTATAATTCTTGTGTATTTTGTAATTATGTTTTATTTATACCTCCCTTTGTTTTAATAATTATTAAACTATTATTTCTTATCATCCTGAATACCTGTAATCATGGTCCCTGTAATCTATCGATAAATGGTGGTAAATAAATAAAGGAATTTAAAACCATAGATACTTTTGAAGGGTATGTATTATTTGATTTAAAAAAAAATGTTCAAAAACATACCCCCAGTTTCTGACTAATTTTTCACAATTAAATGTTTGATTTATTTAAAGAAATTGTAATTTAATAGCCAAAGTACTAAAATTACTACTTCATTGTTAAAAATTAAATTTAAATCAAGTAAATCAGGATATGCTCATATATTTAAATCTAATTATGTTCAACGTCGTCATATTATATCGATATTTCATTAAATTATTCGTTTTATCTTCAATACGACTATTTCTTTTACAAACGTGCTCTCTTGAACACCTAATCCTTTCATCACTTTTTTGTATTTTTTGCTTAATTTTTATGAACAAATAAATTAAACTGCGTGAGAAAATTATGTATGGATCAGTAAAAAATATATGAATCTGTAAAAAAATTATTATGTCTTGGCGAAAAGATATTAGATAGCCTTATTAACTTATTATATACGGTTCTATTAAAAGTACGTTAAGAAGCACATACAGTTTTTGGTAATTAACCCCTAAAGAAAAGTCAAGGAAAGTCAAAGAGTGAAATGAAGGTAAATAATTTTGAATGGAGAAAATCTTTTAACTGTAGAAACTCGTATAATTTCTAAAGAATATTGTCCATATGGTACAGGTAGCCATCAACGAGGATTTACAAAAACTCAACTTTTAAAGGGTTGGAAGAGGAGGGTTTCAAAATTTGTATGGAGGGAAAGTATTACTTCATTCTTAACCCGTAGTTAACTCGAAAATTTTTAAAAACAATCCAAAAATAAACAATTTTAACACTTTTCTCGAAACCAAGTTCTAAGAGGTGAAATGGGGCCGAAAAATTTGTAATGTAATTGTCAAAATGGTTCTATTAATTTTGAATAGATAAACTTTCCATGAGTAAGGCCACTAAGAAGATATTTTTCAAAATTTAAGAAGGCAAAATGGGCATTCAAAATTTGTATAAAGAACCCGTTTTTGAATCACCGTTTATTGGACAAGGAGGCATTGAAAATATCAATGCGTGTAATTTACGACTAGTGGATAAGATCTTAATTTTAGATAAAAGATTAGATTTTCCCGTCTTCCATAAAATAGGCTCACATGTAAGCCCATCTGTAGGGGTATTGAGAAATTTGAAGCTGTCAAAATCATGTAATGGTATCATTCTGCAAGTTAAAACTCTCTACCTTTCAATGGACGCGTAGTCAAGGTCATTACTTTAACTGAATCTGTTCAAAAGGCAACTATGTCTGTGCGGCATATTTCACTGAATCCAATAACGGTTAAAATGAACGTCATTGCATAAAAGAGAATGCTGTTTCTCCTCAAAGATAAAGGAGAAACGCTGAAATTCACAGAAATTAATTTGAAACCAAACTCCCACTTTCGGTTTTACCTTGGTGATCCGTAGCCTGGTTTCTTTACAAATAAAAATAAATACAATTAGTAGAAAGAAAGAAGTACCAGAAGTACAATTAAAAGAAGTAAGGTACAAAGAAAAGAGTACAAGAAGTACAATTAAAGAAATGTGTCTTGTCAAGGGACGCCTTGCAGATGTGAAATGTTAATTTTTTTTTACTATTACTGTTACTGTCACGAGTTTAATGCAATACACCGATGTAAACGAGTAAAGCTGTAAGTGTTAGTAAATAAGAAACAATACTGATACGCTAACACATACGTAAAGTAGGGCGTGTGTAGTCTAATATAGAGGATAAGCCGGGACGAGCCGATGAGAGCTGGCCAAATGGGACGTTGCGACGTGCCCTTAGAACGTTTTTATCGCCATTCAAATGGGCCCTTAGATATTTCACATTAAATGGTTTTATAACTTTCCGCTATATGTCAACTGAGATTTCCATATAAACTACTTTAATATAACAATTTTTTTGCCTCCGAATATTCGCCGAAAACTATGAGGTTGTAAAGACGGACACATGGATGGACGGACGCGATGAAATTATAGAATTTGCATGTTTCGTTACAAAATCTTAAAAATAAATAAATGGTGTAGTCCAACATAGTTGCTATGAGCATAAAATTCGTCTTTTAAAGTCAGAAATATAATACAAACATTTAAAGCATCCCATTTTATTTAAGAGTTGCGTAATATTAGCCTACTTTCTAACAGTAGTATATTTACTTGACATAGATAACATTTTTCATTATTCATCTGTAGTTTCATGAAGATTTTAAATTTAGAAATAAGAGATAAATTTAAAATAAAATTTATGCCACCGAAGTTTATACAGCTCTAAATAAAGAAGATATTTTTAACATAAATGGACCAAAAATTCGACTAATTTATTCAAATTATAAAAAAAACGATATTTTAAGCAATATTTACATAAAGTATTTCTAAATTTAACATTACCTAGAACCTCTCCGACGGTAGTGTATTTACATTCATTGTGTACACAGACCCAAGAACCCACTTCAAACAATTAGGGTGGCGGCGCGCCAGGTATTCGGCGAGTTCAAATAATAATTCAAGGATTCAAGTGTTAAATTTTACAACAGGAAAATATTGAGCAAGACTTTTTCGTGTGAAATTTGAGAGACAAGGGTCTCGATGCTTTGCGAATATGTTTAGCCAATTCTGCTTTATTCTGATTTAGGAGTCTCATTTTAAGCACAATATTTGTTAGTAATATAGCTCAACTATTGAAGATTTATTGAAACAAGACAGACTCTTTTATCTGATATGTAATTATTTGTATCGGGTATTTGAAATATAATTAATATATTTACATAATGCCGAAACAAGTGAAATATGGAATATAAATCAACCTTTCCTGTAGGTAAATTTTTGGGTACCTTTGTTATATTTTGGGTACCCGAGGGAAGTTTTGAATGACCCTTCATAGAAAATATAGATATTTAGCTACAAAAAAATTATTTATTTTTTACTTACGGCGAAGTGAAGAGAAGGGTGAAGTTTTTAACATGTATGTGACTACATATAATAATTTTTTTTTTGAAACTCGAAGACTCTTTTGAAAGTCTCCAAGAAATAATTTGGAAAAACACGTATATGTATTTCCATAAGGAAGTTTGGTAAATACGTTATTTCAATCGGAACTGTAATTAAGGTAAGAATTTGAAAAGTCAAATTAGAAAATATTTTCATAGGATATGTAGGAAGAAAATATAGAAATAAGACACAATTTTCTTTCGAAACTTCTTCATTGTCGTTGTCGAATTTTCTTTTTGTTTGAGTATAACTTCAACGAAATATAAAATAATGCGACTCGAATATTAGTATTTTATTTTTTTAATTGTTTTATTTGACAGTATTCACGGTTTTGGAGAAAATTCAATATATTTTTCACCTGTGAGAAATATGCAGAATAATAAATTATTGCATTGAAAAATAAAATTAACATTCGTAATAAATATAAAAGTTTAATCGCAACACTATGACCTCTTATTATGTAAACTGTTACACGTACTTAAGCATGCATGGTATCATCGTGAAAAGCAGAGTACCTGTCGTACTTAACAGTTTAGAAAAAAAATAAGTTTCTCCCCAACCATACCTTTCATCAAAACCTTAAGATATTGTTCTTCTACTCCGATGAGGCGAGATGATTATAAATCAGTTCAATACGGTGTAACCCAAGTATTCAAAATCCGCCTTAGCTTCACTTTCCACGTTCCATTTCTCTCTTTTCCTATATTTCAGTCAAACTCCTAAACACCTCACTAGATATTATAATTAGTTAGAAAATTATTTGTCTAATATATTACCTCCTTTTTAAAAATTAATATATCAGATTTTATTATCGTCATATTATGTCTCAACGCCTGTTGTAAATAAAATGAGTACATGTTCATCGATATGAATGAATTAATAGACAAAGTATTAAAATGAGTTATAGCAGAAAAAACCTATTCATAAATATTCACCTTAATTTTAAAAGATAGGTCACTTTTAGATCTTCTACTACGTCATTATAAGCTTTTAACTCTGCGCCTAAATGAAGCACATTACTCCCAGGTATTTGATATACCTAACTGAAAAGTTTACAGCAAACGCTACTTCAATCGCTTTGCCTAAATTAATTGTATTATTTACTTCATATAATAATCTTAGAATTATATAATTCGAATCCCATAAGTACACACTGCCTCTTAAACTAAATGTGGAGTGTGTTTGCAAAATGAGAGCAAATAGTAAGAGCACAAGCGAACTGCTACCAATATTTATGGAGTTATAGATGTAAATGTATTTATAATTGAAAATTAAATTTTCCTTTCGTGTGATTTTCATTATTACGATGACCGTTTTTTAGCTCTACACTCCTATGGTATTTAAACAAAGCAGTACACTTCTTAAAAATCGACAACGAAGAAGCTGATTTGCCTTGTTACCCATATCCGTTTTTTTTAAATTCTGGGTTAAACTGTTACTAACAAGATACTATTTACATTTCAGGATTGACTAAAAATCTAGTAATTGTTGCGCTAATGACTTTGCGCAAATAGCATTTACGTATGTCTTGAAAAAACAATCAAATATTAATAAAAATAATTTTGATTTTCTGCTATCACTATTGGTGCGCTAGGCTGAGAATTCATATTTTTTTTCGAGTGATCAGGTGCGCTAGGCTGAGAATTCATATTTTTTTTCGAGTGATCATAAATTTATCCTACAAACTTGTTTTCTGGTTTACCTATCAAAATTCGACAAAATTAATACATATGGAGGAACAATGAATTTTTTGATGTTTTTTTGACCTTGAATAAAATTAATATATTCTACCTGATGTATTATTTAACTTCATGAAAACTTTGACATATATTAAAACTTATACCCATTTAGCAATTTTCTAAAACGCATGAGCGGCCTCCGTTGTGCAAACTGATACGGGCCTTCGCTTGTATTAAAAAACTTTATTTCTTTTAAATAATCTACCCACGTAACCACCCATGTAATAACTTGTACGTCGTTCTTATAACCATTTTAAAATAACTTTTAGACAAACATTGGTTATATATTTCTTTAAATTACTATTGAAAACACCCAGCTTAAATCAGTTGTTTAGGCTATTTTGTTAATTAAGCAAGTGCATTTGTGAAATTGATCTACAAAAAAATGCAATAACAAAAATAAAAACCTATGACGTCTTTTAAACACACTATTGCTCAATAACCATATTAAAGCTCAAAAGTTACTAAATTTAACGTCCAAAAACCATGACTCGGTTTCATTTTACGAATAATGTAAAAAGATTAGACGGTTTTTTTAAGATGGAAAAAGAAGGCTCAACCTGAGGAGTGGAAATAGGCTGAAGGAGAAAATGACACGTAAGTTATCAAATACTTTCGAGAACACCAAAATAAAATTAATACTAGCGATTATGTGTACCGATAAACTAACGCGCAAAACGCTTTATTTGGTCTGCTTTACCATAGTCGCCTAAAAACCAGCCCCACTTAACAAAATTGATTCTTTAGTAAATTGAAAACGGGGCGGTGCATCGCTTCATTGAAAGTTTACGACTGAATTCAAAACATACAAATAAATTGACAAAAATACACGTGTGTGTGCTATAAGCCATTAACGGATAAATAAATTGTTTTCTTGCCACGTTCACTGCTGACTAATGCTCTCATGAATAAGACATATTCCGAGGGTTACGCGTACGGCGCCGGGTAACAAATACTGTGATCTTTATTCCCTATCACTTGCTGATCTATATAACTGGCTTACTTACTAGACGATGCCTTCATTTTTGTCTTTAATGATATAAGTGTGTAGGAAAATAACGTAAATTAATTAGTTTTAATGGTCGTTATTACCAACCCAAGCTAATACTTGTGATGTTTTTGTAATTTCAATAGCAAAATTTCTAATTGTGTGTAACTTTAGTACCTAAAAATTCTATCTCGTACTATTACTCATAGGATATATATATATATATATATATATATATATATATATATATATACACACACACATATGTATATAAGATAAATTTATCTATGAAAATGGTTACTTTGTTAGTCAAGGCTGATTTTTATTGTGATTCGTGACCTGTATGCATGTTATTACGTATATGTTACTGTCCACATATATACACATTTCATTTCGTAATTGAAAAGGAATTTTGCCAAATACCACAGATTTTAGCAGTGCAGCGTTTGCTCTTAACTATATTATTTTTAGGGTTCGGTACCTTAAAAGGGAAAACACAACTATTATAAGATCACTCACGTGGCTGTTTATCCGTCAGAAAGTCACTTTTCTTAAAAACTGCTTGACCTAGAAAGAGAAATTTTGCCTTGGTAATAAAAAAAATTAACTGGCACATACCTCAAGATCTAGAATTAAAAAAAATATTTGGAAATTGTAGGGGTAAAATGGGGTTTCTCTAAATTCGGAACTATTAATAAAATTTCTTTTAACTCCATTTATATTACAGGGTGTCTCCGGAATTATTATAGGGGCCTAAAAAAAATTTTGTTCCTAATTTTAAGTGGAATAATTGAGACATATTGAAAAAAGACATGTTCTTATTTATTTTAGGAATTAAAAATTATGAAAAAATATAATTTTTCATAGTCTACGCATATGTTGTGTGAAAACTGTATCGATAATTCTAGGCACCACAATTTTTTAAATATTTACCTCTGGAAGATAAAGTAGGCATTAAATAGTATGTATTAAACTATTTGCATATATTAATATTTAAGTAATTAAAAACTAATGTTGGCATATAGTTTAATACAAATACTATTTATTTTTACGTGGCTGTATGCCTATGGGACCCTCGTGGAGCGGGCTCCACCGCTACTCGTCTTATTTTTTTAAGCAGTTGTGTGTCACATACATTTAATGTACGTTGTTTCATGTATTGTTTATAAAACATATTTCATTCCAAGGGTACGTAACTACTACAATACGTAAATATCTAGAAACATTACTACATCAGAATGTTTATAAACGCATGCGAGTTCCTGCTTAATCAGTTGAAAACTCCGTATTTACTGGCTCATAGTGTTCTCTTACAACTGGGATGTGAACTGTAATATGCAGTAGTATTAAAATAGGGTGAATTTATAAAGTACAATTATTGTACTTGAGGTTAATTTTTGTCGACCCTTGTTACTTTTTAACAAATAAAGTGGGTAAAGTGGGGTCTGGCTCGTGCGGATTGTTTCGTACCTAGTTTGTGGTGAATTTACTTTGTTTATCATGAGTGATTAATAATATTTAATTCCTGACATAATAAATATTTAATATTACCTAATATAATTATTTATGGAAATATATATATAATTGTTAATATATCAAAAACTATGACATCGACCAATATCGTTATAGTTTTTCTACAGCCTTTGTGTAGGCTTTTGAATGCTCAGTTTTTTTTTCATAATTTTAGGATGAATAGTTTCCGAAATATAGTACAAAATGTGGAATGTGTTATAAAGTATAAATTGCTTATAATCATGAAAAGTTGATAAATGTTCTTGAAACACTTATAACTAGTTATTTCAAACTATATCCTATAGTCTATATGGAATTTTAATATCTTTTTCGAATATTTGATTGGGTTTATATTGAAAGACATGCAGATTAATATGCTTTGCTGCCATGCCAAAATATAAAGTTTATACATCAATATATCTTGAAGATACTCTTTAAGCACTATTAAATTTTAAATTATTTTAGTTTGGACACTATACAATTTGAAAGTTAATCTGCCAGTAAACTCGAAGGGTTATTGAGTAGGGCCAAAATTTCCCGAATGTGTATTTTTAAAGTACACTAAAACATGTTTTAGGGAGGATGTCATTTTTATACCATCGTTGTTAAATATTATCAAATGTATTTAAAAAATTACGGCAAAAAAATTAAAGTCTGAACAATAGATCGAAGTAAAATTATATTTCACATGAGTGCGAAAAAAATCTAATGGGTAGGCTGCAGAGTCTATAATACAATATATCGGAAGTTTCAAAGCGCATAAAGAATATTTTCTGGAGCATATTTTTTTGGAACTTTTGTAGTTGCGCATTAGTAAAATAACCGAAAACCGTTTGCCAATATATTAATTCCCCATTATGCTAATGTAAAAATAATAGCGTGCAAAATTTCGTTGTGCCTAAAATATGTTCTCCGAATTCATCACGAACTTTGCAACTATAACACCCAAGTCGTACATACACCTTTACATGCTCTTAAAATTGTTGATTATTATGTATACATAGTGAAAACTGTCTAGTTAGGTAAACCCAAATTCGAGGAAACGCTTAATTGGAGAATCCAAATTTAGATAGCAGATATAAAAATATTTCCAAACTGCATTTCCCCCAATGTTTGAAGATAACAATTTTAAGCCAGTTTGTTCTGTCAATTATAACGTATGGAAATGAGACATAGTCGCTTGCTATTGATCTCGTAAAATAGCACTCAGTAAAGTATGGAAAGGGCTATGCTCAGGGTTTCTCTAAGAGATAAGATCCGTAATGAAAAGATCAGGAAGCGAACTAGGTTCGCCGCATAGCTTGTAGGTTTGGCAGATGGAAGTACTTAGACGGTGGTAGACTTAACTAGCACGAAAAGGTTAAGGAGTATGTACGATATGGTATTATGCCCTTAGTGCTTTTTCACTTACGCCTATACATCAATTTATTTGAATATTGAGAGTACTTGTAAATCTGTCTTTTTAACGGCCTTACGCCAATTCAACCGCTTATAATGCTTTTTAATTAAATATCTATACATGTTAAGATACTGTTTTTCATGACATTGAAAATAAGTTACACGTCAAAACATTTTATCACATTATTGTGATATAAGGAAATTATAAATATAATAAAATAAAATCTATACAACTCTTAATTTATACGGATCCACCAATAGCTATGCAGAAAGTTAATAAAGTACCAACAATGTCACAACACTGCCGCTACTGTAGATGACGGACGTGATTGTTCAACCAAACAACGTCTGTATTGTTAACGCAAAAAGACATCCACAATTCTTAATCCAAATTAATCAGTTTGCACAGAACCACGTACGAAGAAATACGCGAGTTAGTGCGTGAAATGTTGTGGTAAAGTGAACGACCTTTTCGTACATTTTTTTGCAGTTTTTCATGTAATACCATTAGCTAATTTAACTAAGACTTAGTTTTCATCACACGCGAATACTGAGTAAATTAGGAAAAAAATATATTTAAAAAATGTTTTACCACCGACAAAAGCTATCAAATTTCACACTTGTTTCCGGAACTGTTTCTACTAACTTCCCTTTTTAAGTTTGCTTTTCTGCTTTTTCATGTTTATTGAAATTAAATTTGTTTAGTTAATTCGGAATAAATCTGTTTTGTTGAAACTGTGTAACACTTGGAAAGCAAATTCTAAATGAAATGGAAAGAACGGTAAAAAGTTATTAGTTGTAAAAAATATAGTAGTCCATTATACATTATTTAATAAGACAGTGTGATGTTTTATCACACTGTCTTATTACATAGCCATAAAAATTGGAAAAAAATAAAATCTTGAAGATGCCCTTTAAGCACTATGAAATTTTAAATTATTTTATTTTGGACTCTATAAAATTTGAAGGTT
The DNA here is from genome assembly GCA_039881145.1 of Druceiella hillmani. Taxonomy (NCBI): domain Eukaryota; kingdom Metazoa; phylum Arthropoda; class Insecta; order Lepidoptera; family Hepialidae; genus Druceiella; species Druceiella hillmani. The sequence goes on along the minus strand of JAYKKI010000018.1, from coordinate 33,354,267 downwards.
TTTATTTCATAATGTTTATTTTCATGATGTTTTATTGTTAGGGATAATGTCTGCCACTGTCTGCCACTGCAAGTGGACGCCCTGTGCAGATTTAATCTAGTCATTTTATCGCGTATATCCTCTAGGACCAGTCCATAAGGCGTTCTATGGAAACATACTCTATACATATGGAACTCTCGTTCCGTCTTGCGACTTGGCCAAAAGATCAGGGTGTCGAAAATTGGACTATAGGCAATAGGGACTGTTTCATGCCGAGTTCTTCAAGTGTGGACAATGGCAATATATGTGCAAACACACACACACGCACAGATGCACGCATGCACGTACGCGCGCACAGAGTCCACAAGTACACACATACACACACATACACACACACACACATATATATATATATATATATATATATACACGTAAAATAATCCAGGCCATTCTTGACCTAACAAATATTAAATGGAGACCCATCAGCAAAGTGAACCTTGTTTGACTGAATACTCTTTTTGCAGTTTGACAGTTTTCGGCTTTGGAATTTTGCGCAATAAATGTTTGAAATTGAAATAACAGTTTCACGGAAAATAATTTGTGCCTTCGTCTGTGATTTCGAAACACCGCAAAGAGAGAAAGGGTCGAACGGATGATTAGTCGTTTCGTTTATTATGACCGAATGAGAAATTTCAGCGGTTGTTGCGCGATGGAGAGTAGCGTCATATTTCTAGCCAACTGAAAATAAAATCGCTGGCATTGTAGCTTCACATTTAGCCACAGTGCCAACGATTCGTATTAGTATGAGATGTGAAGGTAGTTAGTACATTATTCTTAATATAAATATAGTCCACTTTCGTTACTTATGACTTAGCCATTCGTAGTTTCAGGAGATATTTGCAAAAAAAATCGATTTTTCGTGGATCTATATATGTCGACACACACAGACACATATAATATATATATATATATATAGCAAACGGCGAGTAGGTACTTCTATATGATCCCTTTTCTTCGTTCCCATCTCGTCATATCTCTTCCATCCCATCATATCTCAATATAAATTCCCATTAACACTTATTTTTCCGTTCCCTATACTCTTAATCTGACCGACTGAGGTAATATAACGATACATTTGATGAGACCATCAGCTTAAAGAAGCTCAAGAAGTTGTTGAGAGCCAAAATATTCCCTAAAACTTCTAAAGCACAACGAAGCTCAGATTATCAACCATTGGGCTTTAAAATACAACCAAGGAACTTGAAAAATAAAAACGAGTTAAATTGAAAAATAACTTATAATTTATGTCAGTAGTGGAAAAAAAGCTAAAATGACAAAATTGCTCAAACAACCGAAAAAAAACAAATTGATTCATTTACACTTGAAATAAACATTTTAAAGTTTTTGAAACCGTCCGTTCATTGTTTGTTTAAGAATTATGAGCAGGCGAAATGAAAAATTTTTACAGCGAATAACTTTATTGAACTAATAATAAATATACGTCTCTTAAATTTTCATATAAACAATTTTCAGTGTTAATTATTGAAGTATATGTTTGCTTTATCATTACGCCAAATTTGATGTCTCTCTGTTGAGTAGTTTATAACAAAATGACTGTGACCGACGAACACAGTGTGGACATGTGAGTGGTCATAGATGAGTTTTATTCTTTTTTTTTTAAATTCGAACCACCAAAAACTAATTCAAATTTGCTCTTTTAAAAATAATGAAGGGATTTTATGAGAAAAATTTATTTCATATATTTGAAAATTTTAAAAAAAATGTATTTCTTTTATCTTGTTTTTTATTCTGTATTTCTGTAGAAGAAGATTTCTTCAATTATTATTTTGTTAAATAAATGATTTCGTTCGCTGAATTCTATCTCGAATGTTAACTATTTTGCTATTGTCCTGTATGATAATATGGTATCGATATCTCAGTACAAAACTGGAATATCATCTATGTTTCAGAATTTCACCCTTTTTGACAAACCAGTGTTGTTTTAAGGAGTCGATGTCGAGTAAACGTTCTTATAATTTTCAGATTAAATATTATTAATTTTCTGAAATGCTTTCTCTTTGTAATTTACCACTAAATTCACCTCGGTACTGGTGAGAGTGCTATCACCCTGTAAATATTTTAACATTATATGACAGCCAGTTTAATTGTATTTAAGCTATGTCAGCTCTTGAGGAGGGACCATTCACTTTTCCTGTCATGGTTAATCAAAGGAAATCTTAGTGCAATATTAGCTCTTTAAATACAATTCAATTTTGATGGCGTAAAGAGGTAGATAGGCCGCAAGAAGCGACCTAATTTTATTAAATACTGGAAATATGTTACAAAGTTTCGGCATGTTGTGCTGTAATTATTTGTTATTTGGAGATTTGCCTGAATAGTAAATTTTCATTCAAATATCGAATTAAAATTTTATAATTATTCAATTCTAAATTATTTTGTAACTCAGTCTTTCCGTAACTCAGTCTATATGAATTACTCTCATGCCGGATAGTGAGATTTATATCTCCAAAAAATTGTACAAATTTTTCCAGTACTGAAAAGGAAGGCTCCAGAATTTAAGGTCTGAAGGGTTCCCCAAACTTTTCTCTGTGCATAAACTTCTTAAGGCTATTTAAAAAAAACAAATTGAAGTCTAATAACTTTTTTAAGAAAGAATTCCAATTCAGTTATATGTCTATTTTAAGGAATTAAAAAAGCTGCCAGAAGTTGAATTAAAATAATGTGAGGAATTTGATTAGATTAGATTTTATTTATATTGTAAGGTAAAAGCTCGGTTTTGTAAACAAAATTGTTTTAGGATAAACCAATATCCGAAAACATACATTCACCGTCCATTAAACTATTGAAAAGTCGTCTGAAAAATCATACCTACCCTGACTTTTTTGTTACATACCATATACTTTTGTACCACTTTGATTTTTCCCCTTCAATCCGGGTACCCTTAAATCCTGGTCTAAAACTCATCCCGATATATTAAAATAACATTATTTATGTGTTTTCTGTGCTTCCTAGAAATTGCACTGTAACACTGACTGACTGAGAGGAATTGCTCCAGCAACAACAAATTCGCTTGATAATTATTCCTCAAAGAAAATGAAGAAAAAAATATTCGTCTCTTCAAAACTCGAAAATTTTTTTGAAAAAATTGCAGATTGAAAAGGAATGAACTACATCAGAGTTCTAGTTCTAGTTCTTCAGAGAGAGAAAACTGGACGACAGATCTTTCGATATATGTTTAAGGAAATTTTTATCCACTTTCCAGTATACAAAATGAATATCGCGGTACGGTATTTTTATTTAGTTTCCAAAACTCAGTTCAAAGCTTAGCTATTTTCCAATTTTAACATTACATAACCTTAAATAACATTATTATTACATAACCTTAAATAACATTATTATTTATTTTCAAATGTAATGAGTATTATAGCTTAGTTAGGAATATGTGGGGGCTTCATTAATACTAAAAGTGTTAGGAACCCTAAAACTTATCTATATAATATCAAAGTACCTGCGTTAAATATACAGCCTCTGCTGCCAACTTAAGTATAGAAACATGATAAGGCTGCTAACAAAAGTTTACTGGTTAGACAGAACAATATGATAAACGACAAATAAAATAAATAAATTTTCACTATATTTTATACCTTGAATTTTTAATATGGTTTAGAGTTGGGAGAATCCATTATTTTAAAGATAAGATTGATGTTTTATTAATTGCTTAAGGATTAGAAGTGTCCTTATTTATTCTTTGCATTCGATGATGTCTCTTAATATATTTGAAATAAATTTAATTATAATACAAATGCATTTTAACTAATCGGGACAGATAAACAGACAGTTTTATGGTGTATAAATAAACATAATAATCAACAGAAGGGTTACAGAAGTTTAATTGTACTTTTTAAGGTTAGAATAAACCATAGGCACACTGACTTTTAATTAATTTCGAAAACAGATTTATGAAAGTAACATCAAAATTGGTAAGAAAATTCTTGCGTAATGAGAAATCAATTCTGATATGTTCCTTAAATACTCTTCACATATTTTATGATTATATTAAAAATAATTAAATGAGCATTTTGAAATCCATTTAGCTGCGTTGCGAAAACTACCTTTTTCGATCCCACTCCCTATTTGCCCATTTATGGAATAATATTTACTGCACCTATTTCTGAATCGTTTTATAAGTTAAAGCATTATCATGATTGGTTTTAAAATACTGATAAATGTTTGAGAAAGATGTGTATTTAAATTTGTTTATATTTTACATGTACACCAATTCAATAAAAATTATTTCAATTAAGGATAATCGTAATGTAATGCTTCGTTGATATAACTTTTTTGAATAAATTATTTAATTTTAACTAAGAGCGAATTTTAACTAGTAAAGTTTGAAAGAAATATGAAGTGAAAAATAATAAACATTTGGAAATTATTTTATTTTTTCTAGTACATTTATACAATTTTCACTATTCGAACCAATTAAGATATTTCGGCTCACAACTTGCGTAGATAAGAGGAACGATTTTTCTTTTCGGATATTTTAGGTCGAAAACTACATGGCATAACATTTATATATAGTTTTGGGATACACAGCTTGATCTTGTTGCCCAATTTTAAACTCCATTTTTAAAAATCTAGTATCAAAAGCTTAAAAAAATTTAAAAATGGATACCATCTTATGCTGTAGGAAATATAGTGAATTACGTGCATCAGTGACTTTGTTCGCTCGGAGGGATCGTGAATCGAAATAAAGGAACCATGCATCAAATTTTTATCTTACAAAATTTTTTTTTGCATTGACGTGGTTTTTTCGAATGATTGAAATCAGTTTTAAATTTAATAAATTTGCAATTCGTAGACCAATCGCACTCCAATTGATTTTTCTGTTTTACAAAATTCGTGTAATATTTCACAAAATCAAAAATTCAGTTTACAAGAAGCGGTGAAAACTAAATAGTTTCATAACTATTTAGTTCTTTTAAATTTTCTAATCCGAAATAAACGTTGTTTAAAATGATAAAACTACATCAACATATTATCTATACTTTGGGGTACATTTACAATGGGGTACATTTTTAAAAAAATTGTAGAAAATTATTATTTTCAATTATTGTTTAAAGTTACCATTAAGACATTTATAATTGAGAGCGGATATTTCAATCAAAAACTAAATGGATAGCGAGATTGATACTATCAAAGATTATATTTCTAAGTTGCTGGGAAACTTTGATAAAAATAGCTTCTTACGTTGATTTTCTAAAATAAACTCGATAAAATACTTAAAAAATAAATTTATGCTCTATAAATAACGTGAAAATATTAAATTTTTTAATATAAATTATAAATAACCAAATTCTTACAGCGATATGCAATATGGGATTTTAAACACTTATTTTTCTAAATACATATATGGCATGTAAGAGACCGTTAGATTGAAAATACTTGGGAGTACAAAATTGCACACAGTATGTAAACTTTAACTATAGTAAGAGAAATAATGTTTCCTTTGTTAAACATTATTTCTCTAACGATATTTCCACGCAGTCAGCTTTTTCATTTTTCACTCTTTAACACATCATTCATTACCTTTTGTGTTTTTTCTTCTATTCCTCGATTTCTCCTTCTTTTTTCCTCGCTATGAGACCCTGTTTTCGGAATATGTGAACAATTTAATATAATTGTAAGTGAATTTGTATCAAGTTTTTCCTCGGAAATTGTCATTTTCGTTTTTGCTTGATATTCACTTATCAAAATTTGTATAAAATATGTATTTAGTTTGTGATTTTTGTTAGAAAATTTTATACCTCGTATATATTGAAGAAGGGAATGGTTGTGGACTATGCAAATTGACCACGTTACTTTTATTAAGAGACAATATTGGTAAGTTAAATTTTTTTTCATTTATAAAATACCAATTCTGAATTTTGTAGGTAAAAAGGAAGTATTTTAAAAAATCGTATCCTCTTCTTCATCGTTCATCGTTCTTCCTCATAAATCTGGTAAATACAGCTTTTTTTAAGATTAAGGATAGTCTTTGTAATATTGCACGCAAAAATTATAAACATGCAAAAATATTAATTATTTTTATAGATACATATTCTTATTTTTGTACTAAACCTGAATAAAGGGTTAAATCAAATAAAGTATAAAAATGTGATATATGAATATTTATAGTCGGAGTTCTTGTGATGAATTTTGAGAAATGTTGACAAAGGATTTTTAGTTATTTTACTAATGCATACTACAAACGTTCCAGAAAATGTAAGACCCGAAAGTATACTTTATGCACTTTGAAATTTTAATATATTGTGTTTTAGATTCTGTAAAATTCGCTAATAAAATGCCAGAAATTTTCAAAGGTTATTAATTTTGGCCAAAACACACGGAATATGTAATTTAAAAGCATGCTAAAACATGTCTTAGGCAGGATGAAAATTTATAGCATCTTAATTAAATTTCATTAAATGTATTTATAAAAATGCCAGCAAAAAGCCGAAAGTATAAATAACCGCTAGAAATGAAATTTTATTTTAAATGCATGTGAATAAAGTCTTATGTCCAGGCAGGAGTAAAAGATAGAATGTCATTATACAGCTGCCATGGCCTCATCCCGTCGTATTGTAATTGGCTACATTTTCGTCAAAATGAGCATCTCAATATTTTATGTTCCGCTTTTTGATTATTGACAGTTTTTTTACAGTTTATGTTACAATTTTTGACTTAATTGTGAAGCAAATCACTTAATCGTCTATACTTTAATCTATCACGGATGTGAATAAAATATAAAATAATTTTTAACTCACTACCTTCAATTGCTAATTTTTATAATTGACATGTAGTTATCATAATATTAATAATCAATAAGCTAAAAACGGTATTTAGCGAAATTAAAAACAAAAATTCACAACAGTTTGAAAATAATTTGCGTAGATTGCGTGAGTGGTTTACCAACGTACTGGTCTTGTGGTCTCTCTAGCAGCCAATTATAACACGGCGGAACAAGGTCATGGCAGCTTCCAAATAAACTTTCTACATCAATATGTAATCCTATTGCTCATGCCTTCCCTTAATACTTTTTGACAAGCTTTTATGAAAGCTAATTTCGCTTCTGCTTTTGCGGTTATTTAAAATCCCCATTCTTTCCTCTTTTTTCGCCATTACTTAAAACCCCTATTTTTAACGAAATTTTTGCTAATTTGCTTATTAAAATTTAGTCAAGATAAGATAAAAATCACATCCTGCCTAAAATATGTTATGTCATAATTCAAAAATACAAATTCGGAGCTTTTTGGTCACACTCAATATCATTTCGAAATTTCTGACTGTTGTGTTTTGTCTAAGATAAAATATGTCGAATTTTCAACACGCTTAAACAATATCTTCAAGAGCTTATTTTTTTAAAATTTTTGTGGCTATACATTTTAAGTTATGAATATTGATGCAGAAACTACATATTATGGCATAGCAACTAAGTATGTTATTCTGCACGTATTACATTATCAACAAAATCAAATATTGGAAAAAGATATTAAAGTTCTAGATGAACTATAAGATATAGTTTGTAATAAGTAGTTATTATGGTTTCAAGGATATTTATTAACTTTTTCATAATTCTAAGCAGCTTATCTTTTGATATATGTAGGAATACATGCACAATAACACTTACTATATTTCCGAAACTACTGACACTAAAATTACAAAAAAACTAAGTTTTCAGAAACCTCAAAAAAGGCTGTATAAAACTATAACAATTATGGCTGATGTCATAGTTTTTGAGATTGACTATAACATATTTGTCTCCATATACTAGTTATAATTAAATATTTATTTTGTCAGACATTCTATATTAATAATGACGCATGTAAAATATACGTAAATAGTATGTAAGGATACTTCAATGAGAATGTGAGTTCATTCACATTCTCATCGAAGATCAATATAACAAATATCTTAAAGGGACCACGTACCTAAGCCCTCGATATCAAAACGGCAAATCTCGTTTATTTTATTACTCACTATGTTATTAAAAAAGTTCTTAAAACAAAAAATCGTGTTCTAAAAATTGTTATCGAGTACGCAAGAGCCAAACGGTGTAGTGAATTAATTCTTTTTTTTGTACATTTTCCTTTTCGTATATATTTTTATGAATATGGACGAAATCAGCGATAGGTACGAGTTTACGGTTTTATTGATAGTAATAGTTAAAAACTCTAGTGGTTCTAGAATAGTTGGTATGCACTGGTCAGAAACTAGTAAAGTGAGACTACAAGAAACTAATTTTAGAAAGAATTTTTTTTTGCACCGCGTTCCCCAATTATGAAAGTGACTTCAGAAAACTCATTTTTCTTTTACTAAAATGCTCCACCGTTTGCTATGTTTAGCCGTCCATATAACATAAAGAATTATACTAACTTTATATTATGGTAGCTGTCCAATCTGCTTTGGTTGTGAAATTATATATATATATATATATATATATATATATATATATATATATATATATATATATATATGCATGAATAAACTTGAAATACTTATATTACGGAGGGTTACGTTATTTACACGTATTGTAAAATTTAATCTATCATTGTGTCCATCTGTTTGGCCTCTTATGACCAGATACTATTGAGCGGATTATGACTTTATTCCACAATATTATAGATTTATAAATTTTTCTTGGTCTTAATCTGAGCTTTATTCATTTGGTTTATTTAAAGGATTTATTTCGATAAAAGGTAGAAAATCAAATGCATGAAGGTAGCTAACGGAATGCACTCCGTTAAAAAGCTTACTGACTGATGTAGTTTAGATGGATTTGCTGTTATAATGTGAGTTTTGCCAGGGAGAGATTATACTTTTGAATAACCATAGCACCAGAATGTAAGTTTAGTACTATCTTCTTCTTCTCCACAACATGACAGGAACAGAAATGGGCAACAGGGCGACGAGATAAGGGAATTCGGCACATCAAAAGCATGTCGGTAGAGTGAATCATTCTTTTTAAGTGATCATGTGTCCATTTATTTGTGTCGCTGTCGTTCTGAAAAAGTTCTGTCAAAAGTTCTGTAAAAAGTCTGTCAAACCTAAACCTTCATTACTATATTGGTTAAAGTTCATGGGTTATTCTTACGAGAAGAATAATTTGACACTTACTTGTTTAGATTACCTACTCAATTTTTCACTTGTATGTAATATTTTACATAAAACAATTTTGTTTCCTTTTGCTTGCCATCATATTTATTAAATAGTAACATAGGTTTAGTTAACTTAGTTACTATTATTTAAACGGACAACAATATTTCCATGTATTACGTTAGGTACTTGATGGATGAGGTATATAATAAATTATTAAAATTGTGTCGTTTATTTAGTAACCGATGTGAATGATTTGACAACATTGGATGTAAGAAAAATCTAATCCTATAATTCTATAAGAATAATAATTAATATATATATACATATATATACATATATATATATATATATATATATATATATATATATGTATATATATATATATATATATATATATATATATATATATATATATATATATGGAGTGTAGATACTTTTCTTTGACGAATTTTTAATAAAAAGTTATCAGAGTGAACCCCCAGGGGCTTTTAATGATAGAGGAGGGGTTGATAATGGAAACTTCTCAATATTTAACAGTAAACCCATTGAGTTTCAAATCGCTGACTTGTCTCGATTAGTCTTTTGGCTATATATAAAACTGGACAGATCTTAAAATCGTGAAGGAAAATAATGAAAACTTCTCAACGATTAACAGTTACCTAAGTTTATAATAGTTTTATTTACTTCCGAAAACCATTTCAATACATATTCAATTGGGGTGATATGATCTTGGAGGAACGAAGTGGCTGAAGGAACTTCTCAATAGCTAAAAGCTGGAGTTCTGGGCTCGTTTAATTTTTCTCAGTAAATTTTTTGATTACAAAAGTACGGATTTATATTTTTTGCTTTAATTTTTTTGGTGTAATTTATTGTAACCGTAAATTTTCCTGTCAAGATATTTAAAAGTCCGCTTGTATAATTATTTTAGTTAGTAGCGTTTCGAATTTTTTTAGTTTTTATTTTTTAACTTGTCTGTCAGTCTGCCAAAATGTTTTTTCTTAGAAACTGCTTAAGGTATCAAGTTAAAATTACTATCATAACTGATATTGTTAAAAAACCTTATATTTTTGGAAAATATTCAAGTTCTAGTTTACATAAGAAAAGATGTAGCCCTTGAAAACGTCTGACTCACTGATCATCAAAACCTATTCTTATTATTCTTCTGGTCGACGTACAATCTCGGAATCCAGCGTCATGGTAGATCTTATAGCACAAGTCAAACGAAAAATGAAAATCGTTCATTTCAATTCTATAATCAATATATTAATATTATATACCCTCAAATGTCATTTTGTGCTTAATTGTGTACTATACCGATTAGTGCCTATCAGTTTTTAGGGTTCCTTAGCCAAATGGAAGAATCGGAAAATTTATCATATAATCCTGTCCGTATGTAGGGCTGTTTCTTCGTATATCACAGCCGATTCGGAAACTTTTGGCACTATGTAGATGAAATTTGGACTGTAAATGCCTTCCATGAAAATAGTTGAATTAAGGAAAAAAATATTACAGGTGTCACTCCATATATGTAAATGAGGGATGAAAAAAGGCGTATCGAATATTACGAAAATTGGTTTGATTAACATATGTTGTGTAGTTTTTGAGATATGGGATATTTTTCGTACCACCGATAATTTGTTTTCATTTTACGTTTTATGGACGGTTCTTTGAAAAATTACATCAAATAATTCCCAAGAGATCTAAATATAACAATTTTAGAGGGCGGTGTGCATTAGTAAACTTTCAATAAAAATAATATATCGTTACTTCTCATTCTTTCCACCACGATTTCAAAAATAACCTTATAACCTTGTCATCCAATTTCAAAATCGTTAAATTAGAAATTTCTGAGCGAATGCAATATTATAGATCCCAAATTTACATTTCGAGTATTATTCCATGTTACAAATGTAAAAACTAAGATGAAACATGCATGGTCACCTCTACGTGGGTTACAACGAGTGTTCTCAAATATTGGAATATTAGAATACCGGTATTGATACCAGATTTTTTTAACCAATGTCGTAGTTCCTGTCTGCGGAGACCAATAATATGTTATTAACTCATTTCATTTTTTTGCTATAAATTTGGTACTCCTAATAGAAAATTTGTATCGCGTTGAAAAAATATAATTATTGCTTTGAATACAGTAAGACTGTAGGGTATTTTATTAATATGTTTGAATACTTTTTCATCAGAAGATATGTCACGCGTGAAATCATTAAGTTATAAAATGTGACATATCATATAATACGTAATATTTCAAGAATTTCGTAGTTAACTTTAAATGCGTCACTTTATCGGGATTTTCTTTAAAATATCTTCTGGACAGAAAATCTTCCCCTTTTTACTTACCACCCCGCCTGACATCTCGCATTTGATATTTATGGTTACATATATAATTTAAAAATATTACCCCAATTACAATATTGTAATTGTCAATACGAATATTAGAAACGTTTGAAATAAATTAGGGCTTCCGGTAAATTTTCTAAAATATGCCTCACAAAATATATTCATTTTCTAAAATAGCCTAATATATCTTTTGAATACGGCAGAACTCTATTTGTAATATATAATAATAGCAATACTATGTTAAGGTATCATTCAATATTAAGAAATAACTCATAATTCCACAGTTGAATGGTGTTTATGGTAAAATAAAAATAATAACTTATGTACATTATCTCTAACAACAGAAAATAAGGCGCTCGTGGAAATTTTAAAGACTATATAGTTTTTATTATAAATGGTGTTGTATTAAATCGAAAAATAATTAATGAAACCAATAGAAACTTCAACATCTTCTTGACATACATCTTAATATACCATAAGAAAACCAAAGTAGCGAAAAAAAATGTCTTTTTTCTTTTCTTGTATTTTTTTAATTACTCCTTTTCTTATATAAGAACATGTTATAATAAATTAGTTCTTGTATTAGATGTGACAATAAATTAGTCATATAGTTATTTCATTATTGCCTTTATGCCTAGTTTTACAAATCATAAATTAGACTTCATCAATAAAATGTGTTACGGTAGGTAATTAAAAATATAAGAACCAACATGACAAGCAAGATTGTTTTCCAAAAGAAATACAATAAAATAAACAAAAATACGGTCTTATTTTCTACAATTTGTCAAAGTTAGTCGACGGAATTGTATGATTGTTAATAGGAAAGTCGCATTTCAAGTTTCCACAGCGAACTTCACAATTCCATCATTAACCCTTAACCACCTAGCGTCGATCACAGTGACTCCAGACGATATATTTTTTCAAATATTTCCGTTATTACGCGGGCCACGCGCCTGTGACTCTATATACTTTTTCCCCTCCCTCTCCAGTTTGCGCCCTGCGCTCAACCAAGCGACATGTGCGTGCAGTAAAAAAATACAGGTAAATATATTTCGCATGCGGCCATGGTGACCGACGTTAGGTTGTTACGTTACTTTTAGTGTTAACATTTTCTTGTTGTTTTTTAGGTTTATCATGTCTGAACGTGATCGAAATATCAGTAGATGGTTAGAAGAGTGTGACGCAGATTCCGAGGATCAAAGGAATGGGCCGGAATTACCAAATGAAGACTGCAGTGACGTAGAAGATGTACCATTAGACCACGTCATTGATGGTGAGTGTCAATTGGACGCTGAAATTGATGTTGACGAGTTAAATGAAGATGACGGTAATGATGATCTGCCAGTTGGTGATGCATCTTCCGATGATGAATTTCCATTGGCAAGATACCGGAAGTATTTCGGAAAAAATCGGTTCGGTTGGTCATCTCAACCTCTGGTTTCGCGATCAAGGACTTTGCAACACAACATCGTTCAGCAACCTCCAGGATTGAAAAAGAATTTCAGAGATGTTTTGAATAGAAATACAACACCCTCCTATTTATGGCAGTTATTTTTTACTGCTGATATGTTAGAAGAAATCGTAAAGCATACTAAAGAAAAAATTAGAAAGATAAGACCTAACTATCAAAACCAGACATGTGTTCAAGACCTCAACGTAATGGAGCTAAAGGCTTTTATCGGTATGTTGTATTATACCGCAATTTTCAAAGAGAACCACACACATTACACGTGTTGGTACAGCACAGATGGTACACGAAGAGAGATTTGTCGTTGTATAATGAGCAAGAACAGGTTCGAAATATTGCTGAATTGCCTTCATTTTGATGATGCGAACACGAGAGATGAACGCTGTAGCACTGGTAAAGCTGCACCTATATCTCAGCTGTATGATAAGCTGATACAAAACTGCAAAAAAGTTTGTTTAATAGGCAGTTACGCTCGTATTAACGAGATGTTGATGGCTTTCCGTGGGAGGTGCAGCTTCAGAATGTACATGCCGAAAAAACCCAACAAATATGGGTTAAAAGTTATGTGCATGACTGACGCCAAAAACGGATAACTTGTGGATGGCTACCTATACTTGGGAAAAGACTCAGATGACCAAGGCTTGCCCGTTGAACTTTCCGGTATCAGTTTTGAGATTGGTTGGTTGATTGAAGGAACCTACAGAAATGTTACGACTGATAACTGGCTGACACTTGTGGGTACCCTTAAAAAAATAAAAGGGAAGTACCTCCTCAATTTTTGCCTGGCCGTCATCGGGACGTTGGCTCTTCAATTTTTGGATTCACGTGAGATGCAACATTGTTATCTTTTGTACCAAAGCAAAACAAATCCGTGCTTGTTCTTTCCAGCATGCATCATTCACCAACCATCGATCCACAAAAGCAAAAAGCAGAAATTATAACTTTTTATAATAACACCAAAGGTGGCGTCGATACATTAGATCATAAATGTACCATTTACTCAACTTCACGACGCACACAGCGCTGGCCAATAGTTGTCTTCTACAGAATGCTGGATGTATCTGCAGCAAATGGATACATCATCAGCAGCATGAACCAATCTTAGAGAAAGGTGCCCAGGCTGAATTTCATGAAACGACTGGCTGAAGATCTTATCAAACCCCATTTAAGACGTCGAGCGAACATGTTTGGATTGCAAAGGGAAATTCAGAGCGATCCTATACTGCCCTATAATATCCTATAGCCATACATGTGGTACATATTTTTTTTTGACCCATGGTTATACACTCAGCATCGAAACTTATAAGGTACTTTCAGTCGACTCACAAGCTTGAAAGTCAGCATAATGGGAGGCCTTATAGCAAAATTAAAGGAAAAAATCTAAAAACAAATGATTTTTAATTATATATAAAGTTACACATTTTTCTGAAATATGCGCCTGTGAAATATATTGGTAATATTTCGTTAGTTACAACATGTCTCATTCCCTGATCATAAAAATATATAAAGTAAATCCGGTCGACCTATAATCTTGAAAGTCAGCATAACGGGGGGTCGTATAGCATAAGTAAAGGAAAAAAATCCAAAAGTTAGTGATTTTCATTTCTATGTGGAATTATCCATTTTTTTAAAAAATGCGTCGGTGAAATATATGGTAGACAATATTCCTTTATTTACAACATAATCTCACTTACTGATCATAAAAACATATAGAGCACTTCCGGTCGACCTAAAATCTTGAAAGTCGGTATAATGGGGGGTCTTATGGCAAAAGTATAGGTAAAATCTAAAAATCTATTATTTTAAATTATGTGTGGAATCAAACATTATTTTTATTAATACGCGCATGTGAAATATATAGCAGGCAACATTTCTTTAATCACAACATAGTCTCACTCACTCATCATCAAAACATGGAAAATACTACCGGTCGACCTACAATCTGGAAAGTCGACATAATGAAAGGTCTTATAGCAAAATTAAATAGGAAAATCCAAAAACGCATTATGCTTTTTTTTAAATATGCGTTTCATTTACAACATAGTCTCACTTACTGATCATCAAAACGTATAAAGTACTTCCGGTCGTTCTACAATCCTGTAAGTCGACGCAATGGTAGGTCTTAAAAACACAAGTAAAGGAAAAAACCCAAAATTAGTTATTATTAATTCTATGTGGAATTATATGCGCCTGTGAAGTATGTGGTAGGCAATATTTCTTCATTTACAACAAAGTCTCACTCGCTGAACATCAAAACATAGAGAGTAAATCTTGAAAGTCGGCATAATATGAAGTCTTAAAACACAGGGGAAAAATTCGAAAATCAATAATTTCTAATTATATGTACTTCTGTAAAAGATATGGCGTACAATATATTTAAGTTCTGAAAAATTAAATTGTTGTGAATATTTTAGTCGAGGTATTATGTAGTATGAAATGTTTATAAATACTTAAATGTGTACGTGCGAGTTTCACTCGTAGTTGGAAACTTAATTTTTTCCTATGCTCTGATTTTCTTAAATATATTTCATCGCCTTCTTTATTATTTTGCAATTTAATAAACGCGGATGTTAAAATTATTGAATATTATTGGTTTCATTTATGGAAAAAACTGACACACCGAGTTAAATATAGTAACTTAAAATCATAAAGTATAATAATAATAATAATTGTAATTTACCCATTTTGAAGAAAGTTAAAATAATTTAAAGTAAGCACAAACTTTATGTAAACAAATTTGAACCATATTTACATATATTTCAAATAAACGATTAGAAAAAATTGCAATAAAATCAGTCTTTTGTCCTTTGTATTTAAAGTTATGTCGAATTAAGTGTTGTGCAATTTTACATTCCAGAGTTTATACGTAATATTTTTTTTTTATTATTATTGCAATCTGTCATTTGAGACATTCAGCAATTGGTGCGTATGTTAGCATGTCTTGTACTGAGTTCGTTCTTTTGAACTCATTTCATTTTGCCCCTATATAAGGTCTTGGGGAAGTTTTTTCTTAAGCCTTCTGGGTGCCGTTATTGGGTTCATCAGGTTTATAGCCAGTGGATTGGGATGATTAGCGATTCGGTCTCTGTATGTCTTTATCATCCCTGAGATTTCTTCTTGGACCAATTTTATGCCAAGCTCCAAATGGAGTCTGTTGTTTGTGACATACCAGGGTGCACCAGCTATCATTCTAAGCGTATTTGATTGAAACCTTTGTAGTATTTCAATATTTGATTTTGCCGCGGTTCCCCACAGTTGTAGGCCATAAGTCCATATAGGCTTGATCGTGCATTTATAAATTAATAGTTTATTTTCGAGCGACAATTGAGAGTTTTTGTTAAGGAGTCAGTACATGGTTCGCACTTTTTGGCCCGCTGCACATCGTTTGGTCAGGATGTGTTTGGACCATGTCAGACGTCTGTCGAGATACACGCCAAAGTATTTCGCGTAATCGGCTTGCGGTAACTGTACTCCATTTAGGTTTACTGCCGGACACGTATCTCGTTTGGTAGTAAAAGTAACTTGTATTGATTTGATTTCGTTAACTTTGATTCGCCAATCTTGCAGCCACTGTGATATTTGGTCAAGGCTTATTTGGAGTTTTTGTGAGGCTATGTCTGGTCGGTGGTCTGCTGCGAGAATTGCTGTGTCATCAGCAAAAGTGCCCGTAACAACGCCTTCTGTGACTGGGAGGTCAGCTGTGTAGAGCAGGTACAGTATTGGGCCCATAACGCTTCCCTGGGGAACTCCTGCTTACGTAGTTTCTGTTCCCTGTTTAACGTAGAAGTGTCTGTTGTGTAGATATGATCTGATGAAGTTGTAGTAATTTATGGGTAGGTTCTTTTTAATTTTAAACAGCAGTCACTCGTGCCATACCCGATCAAATGCCTGGGATATGTCCAAGAAAGATGCAGAACTATTTTGGTTTGACTCAAAGGCATTATGGATATTTTTGACCAATCGATGGACCTGCTCAATGGTTCCATGTCTCTGACGAAAGCCAAATTGGTGATCAGGCAGTAGATTATTATCATAGATATGTGGCATTAATCTTCGCAGAAATAAAATTTCCATAACCTTGGAAGTAATTGGTAGCAAGCTAATAGGTCTGTAAGATTTCACATCAACAGCATTTTTGCCAGGCTTGAGGACCATTATTATTTGAGCCACTTTCCACTGGGGAGGAATCGAACACGTACGTACGATTGCATTATACAGGATTGTGAGGAATGAAATTCCTTCCTCTGGGAGCTCTCTTAGAATTTTGGCAGTTATTAGGTCATAGCCAGGTGCCTTGTTGATATCAAGTGTATCAATAACAGCTTTTATTTCTCTCTTAGTGAAATTCGAAATAGGGGGATCGAGTTGGTGGCATTGATTCAGAAAAGTTGACACTTCTTGCGTTTTGGGGGAATTTATTTCGGGGTTTGGTACAAAGACGCGTTTTAAGTGTTCGGCGAATGTAACTGCTGTTTCCGCTTCACTGGCTGCCCATTCATTGTTCTCTTTGCGTAGAGGGGGTTGGTTTAAGACTGGACGTTTCATATTTTTTGTGACTTTCCACAGTGAGTAATCAGTAGCCAATGTCACGTCTAGACTTTTTAAGAAGGATTGTATGCCTTCGTTCTTGTTATCGCTAAGTGCTGATTTTAGCTTAGATTGTAAGTAGTTTAGATGTTTTTTATCTGATGCATGTCGAGATTGTTGCCATTTTTTTCTAGCACTACGTTTTTCAGTCAGGAGTTCACGAATAGACAGAGGACATTCGAGTTTACGGTTTGTGTCTGTAAGTGTTGGGGTAGCAGCCCAGGCAGACCTTTGTACACAATAGTTGAGGTGTTCAACAGCTTTAATTATGTTCTCTTCGGTTTTCATAGGTAGTGACTCGTCCAGGCATTGAGCCATTAATTGCGTAAAGAGATCCCAGTCAGTTTTGCGTGTGTGCAGCTTGCATGGTTTTGGAGCTAATGTGATGGACCTTTTGAGGGTCATTTCTACAGGTGAATGATCAGAAGACAAATCTAGGCTAGTTCTACTTATGATGAAGCTGCTAGGGAATCCTTTGGTTATGAAGAAATCTATCACATCTGGTATTTTTCTTCTATCAGTGGGCCAGTAAGTGGGTTGCCCAGGCGATACAACACTAAGATTTAGTTTGTCAATTGACATTTTTAGTTGCCGTCCCTTTGTTGTTACTGTACGCGAGCCCCAGTAATGATGTTTCACATTATAATCTCCACCAGCAACGAATCGGTGGCCCAGTGTGGCGAGAAACCTTACATAATCTGCTTCCTTAAGTTTATGTTTCGATGGGCTGTAGACAGCCGATATTACAAAAGATCCTACCCAGTCTTCGATACGTAATATGAATACATAAATCTTTCCACATTTAATTAACTAACGCTGTTTTCTCCATGATTTTTGATTCAATAGTTTCGGAAGGACCTTTTTAAATAAATAAAATTGTAAAAAAAATGGCTTATAGCGAGCCTTTTGAAGTATGTAGTGTTACTCTGAAGTTAAAGTTGAAATCTTTTTGAAGACCTTTCATTACCATTTATTTAAATAATTTATTAATATTTTTAAAAAGTTAGCTAGTGAAAATGCAAGGATTAATAATATATATTACTTCACAACAGGGGTTAACAATGGACTAAATTTAAAATCTATACGTCATATCGTTTCTATGAAAATCGGATAAGAACAAAGGAAAATACAGATACATTGCCTACTGTATGTTTTGTAGGCGTAGACTTATGGTGCACATTTAATGAAATTATGACATCTTGAATAATCGCTTTAGTTTTATTATAATATTTGCATGGGCTCCAGAAAACCATATTACTTTTATAATTTTAGGTCGAGTAGTTTCGAAAATAAAACTTGTTTTTAGTATATCTCGATTAATGTAGATGAAATGGTAAAAATTATGGAATAATATTTTTCAGACCTTATAATTTAAAATAAGCCCTTTCAACCCATATAATACGTTATATCTATATCAATATAGGAAAAGAGTCAAGTACTTATTCCTCTTCACCTAGGCCCCTCTAAAGTTCAAAATAAAAGTTTTCCAGTTTTAGCAACAGAGATGCTTGTGTAAATTTAATGTCTCTATGCCAAGCGGTCTCTAAAAAAAAATGCAGTGAAGAACGAATGAACAGATTCATGTGATCTTATAATGGTTCCGTTTTTCATTTTGGGATACGTACCCCTAATATGAGGAAGCAAAAATTAAAATTAACCAAAATATATTACTAAATAGACTAAACAATAAGATTTTAGTAAAGAATAAAAATATGAATGATGCTGATATAATGACGCAAATAGAGAAAACAAAAATAAAAGTTGAATAAAACACGTGACGAATAAATATGATTTTAAAAATTAAAAGGAATTACAAAAAAAACCTTTTGTTTCCTTCTACGCCGTGTGGCTTGTTTATAATTAAATATAAACAGTTGTTTTTTATTTTATGTCTGACGGTTTTTGATTTTAATTTTATGTCTAACGCGTGAACGATTTATATCTGACTTTGCTTTTAGATTAAGTTTGGAGTTAATAGGGGTATTTAGTATACTTAACAGTAATATAATTTTTTATTTAGTTAAATATAAAAGTTACATGTACAGAAAAGTAGTAAAATTACAAAAAATATTAAATTTAAAATAAAGAAACAGTTTCGTCGATCCAACGGGCATTAAGTCAAATAATGGCATTCATTTTTTTTGCTGATAGAATGCGAGAGCTTATAATATAAAATAAAATTACTTTTGTTTCTTTCTTATAAAAATAGCTTAGTAGGTTATAGAAGTAATAAGATCAGTCTATTAGAGGGAAGATGCCGGCACTTTAGTGTATTAAGTTGATCACAAGGCTTGCTTACAGCCTTTGGTAACGGGGCACACCGCAGGGACCTGGGTTTGATTCCCGGCTGCTCACTGAGTGGGGCTGATGTGACAAATTAAAACTAACTTTCTAAAACCCTTTGTGAAATTAGACACTAACTTTCTATCTGAAGAATATTTCAGATGTGCAGAAAGAACAATGAGTGTCTACTGATTAGTGCTAGCAACACTTCGAAAATGCTTACACGTATATAACCATCTGATAAAATAAAATTTAGACTTATCGTATTTATTTGAAAAACCCGACATGGTAGCATGAACTGCATCTAATAGAGCGTCAATCACGTGTCGGAACGGAAACAGATTCGTGATTGATCACTGCGGCTTCGCATACAATATATTGGGGGTGACTGCACACAGTGAATGCGAAGTCGCCAGGTTACATTTACGCATTGATTATTCCTATGTAAGGAATTCCATTTTGCACTTTAATGGAAAAAACGTAAGCATATATCAGATAAAAATAAATAGGTGATAAATAAGAGATATATATTGGAAGAAATCCACAAATATATATTTAATAGAAAGTTAAACGAACTTAACAAAAAAACATCAAAAACATTTAAAACACATATCAAAAATTTATTAGAAAAAAATTTAAGTTGAAATTAGATAAAAGGTTTGTAATCAAATAAAAATAATCTGACATTTCAAGTGAATTAAAATGGAATCAAGAACTTTGTTGAGTAATTTTATACTATTCGGATATGAAATAAAACAGTCAAGGACCGATCATTGCTAATTTACAAAATAGTCATCTTTGATATTGGTTGTTCCATTTCATTGTAAACATAAATATTAAATTAACACTTGAAACCACAAATTTGTAAGGACAGATGCATTTTTTTATTGGAAAAAACAAATTTCGATATATCATTAGGCTGATAAATTATAAGCATTATGGGAAGTTTGGAAAAAAGGTATTTACAACATTTTTGAAAAATTTATTTTTATAATTTTTTTTCTTATCGTAAATACCCAAATTTGGGAAATAAAAATGTCCTTATACTAAAATATTTAAAAATTTTCACAAAGATCCCTTGACGTACATATATATACAAAAATTAAAAAAATATATTACGTGATTTTATATTCTTTTAGTGTTTTAGTAACATTTCCATTAATATCTCAATTTTTTTGATAAGTACAATATTTTATTTACTCTTAAAAATAAAAGAAATAAATGAAAAAGTTACACCTACGAGCGGGCTTTTCATTCATGATATGCTTTTCCACATTCATTCAACTTCAATATATGAGGATACACTTAATAGATGGTTTCAGAAAAATATTTTAAATAACTTAAATAATGTTGTTCTTACTTCATACTTATTTATACATATGATTATATTTAATGACGAAGTTCTTAGAAGACTTTGTATTGTATGTAAACATAACTTTCGTTACATTCAGGTACATACTTGGCAATTATCTCATTTTGAAACCTTTGTAAATATGTTTCGCTTCAGATATTTCAATCTAGCACCATTATTATCAAACTTATACTTGCGTCGAACGTCGAAATCCAAACGCATGGCAGCCTTTCATTCACAGTATTGAGAATCTACAAAGCACATCACAAACAAGAGCGTTCGAGGGATTCAGAAACAATGAGCTTATTTAATGCAAAAATATACAAATAGGTAACATCTAAGAATTCTTTCATATGATACTCTTATTTTAAGTGACTTGAGAAACTATGCCGTTAGTTTTATTTCACGTTATGGAAAATGTTTTTCTATAAGATCTTGTATTTTAACGCTGCTATGAATCTTTACTACTGTATCATTATTTATTTTCTAGTCATGGGTACTAGTTTGCGCTTCACATTATATAGAATGTCGAAACCAAACTTATGTTTATATTCATCCCATAAAATCGATATCCTTTTTAATAGTTACAACCATCAAAGTTGTTGAAATTAAATGTTAAAACCATTTTTATGACTTTATTATTATTTGATTAGCGAGGATTTTAGATACTCATTAAATTCTTATAATTTCTTTGGTCACTTTTATACATAACTCCTGTACTAACAATACTCAATTCATTTGTTTCTGCTCTTGTAGTTCAGTAAGCAAACTTCAATTTCAAAGACGTAACTGTAAATCAACCGGTATTTCATATTCATCTTTAGACTAAAACGCAGAAAAAATGATTATCGGTAATGGGATATACAAGATATCTCTCAGTATTTAATGGTTAATAAACTTAATGCAATTTCATGTTTTTAATAATTGGGTACTATTTTTATCGAACAAGAAAGAATCTAAATGGTTAATAAATTCATAAAGTAAATAAACTGGAACATAAATTTCTTGTTTGATCGGTTAGAAAATCCGATAAAAAAGTCCACTGATGAAATACAAGTAGATGGCGACTACTATTCTAGGGCTAAGTATATATTTGGGTATAAATTTTGAAATTTTTTTTTAAATAAAAACAATTAAATTGTTTAAGTGAACATTTTTTATTTCGGAACATGTAATTAGACGTTCCGAAATAAAGAGTGTACCTTTCAATTTATTAGTTAATGAATGGCGATAAAACATAGCCTATATATTACTTCAACGCTAATAGTATCCACAACTAAAAACGTTATCGGAAGCCTTTATTTGTCGCGTAATGCTCGAGTAAACAAACAGGCTTACAGACAAAAGGAAAATCTTTCCAAAAATAATATTTTGTTTTCTATTACTTTTGTTACGTTACCCTACGTATTTTTTCGTAAATACGGTCAATTTACAGACAAAAACTCCCCCACCATTCAACACTCCACTTCTGGCTACGCCTATTGCACCAATGTATATTTGGGTAGAAAATTTCAATACCCAGTTATGTATGTTAATAGTTTGCGCTATGTGTATATTAATACACATAGCCATATATTAAAATACATAATGCTCGGTATATTTGTGTAATTAATACGCTTTGAGTAGCTAGGCATTTCTTTGTTTTGGTGGAGTGAACCAATAGTAATGAAATAAAAACTTAATATTACTTTCGTCGACCTCTATATTTTTGTGAAAACATCATCCGTGCAAAAATTACGTGCAACATGGGTTATGCTTCAGTTGTTTGTTGTTTTGTGCGCACTTTTCCGCGCCATTCTAGACTTTCCCTCTAGCCATGTTAATTTCTGTAGTGTATGTTCAGGTGGAAAATATTAGTGCGCGATGTAGCGTCTATAGATGTACATATATACTTCATACATTTGTATAACATTAGATACTTTCGCGTCTGAAAAGTCGATTTTGCGTCAAGTCCTGTTTTTTAAATAAATTTTTGATAATATCAAATATCCATTTCTCCCGATTGAGTGAAAAAATTACGATAAAATAAAAAATAGATGTTATTTAAAATAAACACCCACTTATTTGTTATTTAAAATCAAAATTTCAACAAACTCCATCTGATTTGAGACAGTAGCTTTTCCGTGATTCGTGTTCAAACAAACAGAAAAACATAGAAGCAAATAAAAATTCCAAACACAATTTATTTTTGTTCTATTACCTTTACTACCTGTCCTAAATATTTTTTCCGTAAACATATTCAAAAAAGAGATATGTCAATTTAACAGTTTTATTTATAGATATACGAAAATATTACTTGTTCAAATCACGGGATGCAAATTTATTTTCCTTTATAGTCTAAAAAAAACCGTCTTAAAGGTTATTTTAGGGCTTGGTGTCTCAAACATGATACGGGAATTCTTATGAGACCACTCGTGTGTCTAACCATCTGCCTGAAATCCACTCTAAAATGTGAAACACCAAAAGTGAATCCCCTCCCCCCATTTTTTTTAAACCACTGCACCAAAAAAATAGGAAAAACAAGCTTAATGGATATGGCACAAATATTAAAATAATACTATAATTGTTATGCAAGATCTTATAATTTTTGAGAAGTTCATGACTTTCTTACGCCTATAAAAGATTTACTAGGCAATATGTTACTAAGGTGAAAATTAATATTGGCTTTTGTAAGTAGTTGATCTGAAACACCTTCTTATTAACATCCTCTGAAACATCCTCTTAATTATTGAAACTATTATATATATATCTAAATATATATGGAATCCTCGTCGCACGAGTTCCACTCGTACTTTTTAGCTTTTATAATCACAAGAGTTATAAAAATAATTATGATTATTTTAGATAAAATAGTGGACCAAAACATTATAAGAAATAACTAGTTTTACTGGAATAAGCATTTATACGTCAAACGAAAATTTCTTCCCAATTTTGGTGAAATAATAAAATTTAATATAAAAAGAAAATTTGTAACGGTCATCAAAGCTAGATTAATTTTTTCCAAGGACAATCTATTTCTATCGATAATATACATGTACCAGTAGACTTAAGTATCGCCAGTTATATAAATAGTTCCGACTGGAAAAATTACGGCTCTCTTTCAACTTCCACCTACACATTATCTACCTTTGTTTTCTTTTACTGATTTATTGTCATACAACGTCTACGTAAATCGGTCTCATACTGTATAAATATTACTGAAGTTCTTTGGTAAATTGCCTCTGTGGTTATATTGTATTTTCCTTGCTATATAAATAGATGCTGAAGTATTTTCACCGTAATATTTTTAATATAAAAATCATTATGTAAACTGGATACAAAAAGATAAATGAAGAGAAAAAAATTGTTGGTTAATTTAAAATGGAAGTGATTCGATGCCATACAGAAGTGATAAATGGAAAGACATTTCACCTTTAACCACCGCCTTGACTTAAACAGACCACTAACGCAGAGGTAAGGTCTAGCAGACGTAAAATTCATTGATAATAAAATATTGTATTTGCGTGTTTGATTCTTATAACTTTTATAATTGATAAGATTAATATTTTAAATAAAGTAATTATAGGTTGTAAACTAAAAACGTTCCTAATCAAATGTACAAACAATGTTTATTCTTGAAATAAACAAAGTAAGGTATAAAATTTCAGGAACTCACTTCAGCCTTCATATTTTTTTAGAATTACATTATAATCCTAAATTTAACTATAACTGTTTTTAATTTTACATATACTTATGAAAACGAAACAAACACAGTATTTTTATTGGCTTAGTTTGCAATCTTCGCATACTTGGTCGCAGCATATAAGGCACATCGGTTTCCTACAGCGATAACAATAATATTTTGTAGTCCTCTTCATTCGGTTAGTACAGATCACACAGGTCTTTCCAATACTTTAATCTGCATTCATGTAATTTTTTGGTGGGGAGGATCAGGCATGTCAGAAGAACTAATTAACGCGTTCTGTATTTAGCAGTAATTCACGTTGAATTCTATCATTATATAACCGTCATTTTACTTTGGTTAATACTAATTCCCATGCAAATGAGAGCAGAAAGGAACCACGTTTGAATTTTTTTTTATTTGTGCAATTATTATATAGTGCAAAAGCATTTACACCGCTTAGATCTATCATTTTATAAAATAAAATCATTGGCCACCGTCGTGTTCTTCGTGAGCTAGAATAAATAGAAAAAATTTTTAGAATTTTTTGTTCACTTCATCTATGCCTCCTTTAGTTTTATTGTAGTCGGTAATGATAATGGGCTTAGTGGTTGCAACATCAGTCATTTTGCTATGGTGCATATGCGATAGTAATATAACACTTTTTTTAGGCTTGGAAGCCATTGTATAATCCTTAGTAAAGCCATATAAGTACAAACTGACAATCCGGTCTTTATGGAGTTGAAATTCGGGTTGAATTTCCTTCTTGTTCTTTTTTATAGTACCTAAATGAGTCAAATCACAGCCTTTTAGCTCCTGCAATAGTTCTATTGAAGTTAACTAATTGTCTGCAGTTATATTACGAATACTACCCTCTATACCCTTACATTGTGTAGGGATACCGAGACGTTTCTGTGCATCATTTAGTTCCGTGTCTGCTATGATATTTATATATATATATATATATATATATATATATATATATATATATATATATATATACAGGACAGTCTCCCGTCCTGATCGTCGTTATCAGATTGTTCCAACTCCGTATTGTGATTACTCTCTAAAACATAATCAGGATCGCCCACACCATCATAGACTTATCTCGCTCTCGTTCAGTAAATTCCTGGACCTTTTAAAAGTTTATTCCACTTTCGTTGCCTTGAAGTGGACATGGAGGCCAAATCGTTATAATCAGGGGTCGTTTTCGAGTCGAAGACGTTGTATTCTTTGGGCTAGGCATTCTGAAATATAAAAAAACCGGTGTCACATCTGTCAGGCACTATGAGTTTACCTAAACAAACACCAAGGTGGCGATGGAGAGACGTAAAAAAGTTTTGTATATAAACACCGTATTTACGTCTGTGAGACGGCGATGATTCCGCTACAGACGCTAGCGCTACGTGTGCTCTCGTCGCGCTCGCGACGCCGACTGAGGTTACAAGATGGCTGTTGGTGAAGATAGCGGGCAGGGTGATCTTGAAAGCGCTTCGCAATACAAAATATTTGAAAAATAAAAATAATTACGTCTGTGCGACGTGTAGGTCGGTGGTTAAAGGTTAATTTGACTGTTTTTATTTTCTCAATTTTCCCGTCAATTGCTGCCAAATGAACTTATATTCTTTTTCAAAGCACGATTTCCCTGTAATTGTATAATTTATATGAACAATGGAATAAAGAAACTAAATGTATGGTATCCATAAAGACTTGTAATAGTATATTCCATTTTGCAATTAAAATTTTCAAAAATGTAATCAAGGTATGTTCCTGCTCACATGGTAAGAGTAACGAATTTCTCCTGCATTCGTAAATGGAAGTTATTGCTGTAGCTGGTACCGAAAATATTTTATTCACGCGGTCGTTTGAATTTTACACACGGTAGTTGAAAAATTGGAAGGGAGAGACACACTTTTTAAGATTTTGGAAGCGAATATCTCACCAACTATTAATTTGAAAAAAAAAGATGTTTTGGAACTTTATACAATTTTTTAGACAAATTTTTTGATAGCCCATATGCCAATGTGCACTGCACTTTTTTCATTCTTCCGTTACATATATGAGTGTCACCCCTAATACGATTTTCTCCATAATTTCTCCATGAATCTACCATCCAAATGCCAATAGTTTTCGAGTAAAATGACTGTGACTTACGTGCAGACAGATTCGACTGACAGTTAATAAGAAAAAGAAATAAGTTTTTAACTATCAGTCTGACTAAGGGTCTTGACCACGTTTGATGCACATGGGCGTTAATGCAATGAAAGATGAATCCTAGAAGTTGGGCACGTTTATGAACAACGTGATCATAGTGAGAACGGTAGGTCAGATTTTCATCAAAGTTTACACCGAAATCTTTGCCAACAGATTTAGCTTATAGTGTATAGCAGCCCAATATGTAACTAAATAACTAAATAATGTTTTAGTTTAGACGTAGAGAAATAAAAGTCGACTTGTCGACATTCAGAAACATTCTATTGGAGGTGCACCACTCGGTTATTGCAAATAGGTTTTGCTGTAAGTTTAGGCAGCATTTAACGTCAATAGATAAGATTATCTGCATAACGTTAACAGTGACTTGTAAATAGTTGTTTTAAAATTATGACGATTTATAAAGCATTTTTTTATATTTTATTTGAGATATTCTTAAAAATATTCACAAAAAATATATCTCTCCCACATATAGAAACTGTTAAAATATAAAAGTTGAAATTATCAAAAAACAGCGCAATGAAAAAATCATCCAAAATTTATCCAAACACTTTAGAAATGGTTCTAAATATCATATTTTTTAAGAAATTCCCGACATTTTTATGCTTGTAAAAGCTATGTTAGGCAGAACTGGGCTGGGCTTTATATGCTGAAAAATAACATTAATATTGGTAAACAGTTAACTAAAAATACAACGTACCCTTAAATATTTGTACGTGTCTAAGTGCGTACCGAACTCTTGTTTTTCAACTTAAACTCGCACTTAGCAAGTATTATTAAGGGTTTTGTCAAATTTAGATGCTTATTTAAAGCAAATCGTTAGATCTCTTTTGACTTAAATACAAAGCAAGAACCGTTAACGATGCCATGTATTTCTTTGGAGGAAAATTTGATAGTCTCTACTTTATTATATTTTGATGAGCAAAGACTTCACTTGGAAATATTTATATTTACGTTTAGAAATTTTACAAGGTTTTATTTAGTAAAAACTACTAAATATATGTTGGCAGTCATATTAATGAGAACAAATAATTATCCGTTCAAGCTATTCTCATTTGGTGGATTTTCTAAATTGAGAAAATTAATAGACATATTGTTGTTCAAAATACATTTTTTTCCTTGTAAAACTTTCGCGGCGTAAAGTATGAAGTTACTTCCTGTTGAAGTCTTAAATTTGTAGCGAAACCTGTCCCTGCGCAAATTGAGTGTGCTTCAAAAAGGTTCGTTTTGCCGATGACTCTCATTGAACTCGATATAAATTGATTCATACTGTTACTATATATTAAATGTACGCCCTAATTGTGTTTTAATTTAGGAATAGTTGATATTTGTGTGGATAGAAATTTATTTTATTAATCTTTTAAATACGTAAAAATTAAATATTGGATATATTTGGCGTTAATTTACTTCAATTATTAATCACGACCTAGGTTTCTTTATATGGCAACATCTTCAGGTGGGCAATTTGAAGAGATCTCTGCAAATTGCCCATTGTATTTTTATTAATTACCGAATTATTATACAAATACTGTAATTTATTTACCTATCATGGACATCTGTGTAATAAAGCATTTCCTTAATTATCGGATAATCTCCTAGACAAATAAAGTCGATTCTTAAATGCCTCATCTTAAATATGGTTTTCAATTCTTTAATAATATTATTGTATGTCAGTAAATATATATATATATATATATATATATATATATATATATATATATATATATATATTGCCATACAATTCAAACTTGAGATACATTTAAACTTTATTGCAGAATATATTACGTTTATGTATATGCTGGATCGCAACTACTTTTAAATCATAGTTCCTTTACTAATTAATTTAAATTTTCTAGCATATGCAAACAAATATACTCATATAGGAGGAATGAAGGAACAATATAACAAAGTATTTTAAAACTTCCGTTTTTCGTATTACAAATTGAAACTTTCACGTGTAAAGGCGTTTCCACTGTGCACACAATTTCTTTATTAGAGCTGGAGCGCGTTAGGTATTTGGAAGATTTAAACGCGGCTTTTAGGATTAATATGTTAAACTTCACAATGAAAAACGCGGAGGCGGCAATTCGAAAGCAAACAATCGGAGGGAACGAAACTCGCATATGGTGCTGGTATTATTGAAAGCGCCGCTACATTGGGAGAAAATGTTTAAATTCTGAGTTGTTCAATATTTTTGAGAATAATGATGAATTAAAAGTAAGTACAATTGCAATTATTTCCCAATACCAGGGAAAATTCCATTCAAATGCCGATGCCAAATATATTACAATAATACATAATGCCTAGGTTTTTAATTATAAAAGAATTGTTGATAAAGGGAGGGAATACAAAACGATTTATAAAGATTGGGAATTCATTATAGGATAAATAGATAACTGGTTACTTGTATCTAGCTTATGATTGAATATTGGTGTCTACACTTACATAAAACCACAAGTTTTGAAATAATTAAAGAACAAAAAAATTAAAAACAACCCTTCAATTGCATGTGAGGTTATGAATAAATTAAATTTTCATAACCATTTCATGGAATGTCAAGCTACATATTTTTTTAAAATTCTTGTATCGTGTTCATACGTTTCCACAAAAGGTTATGGAGGTTGAATAAAGATTTTAATACCTAGAGAGTTGAACCTATGCTAATTATGGAAATTTACTATTTTTTACATTGGGTTGGCTAAAAAGATTTTAACCCCGATTTGCTGTTAATAATTTTTGTTAAAATATTTATGTTACACTAAATTTAATTCGAGTATGCGCCATTATCATCTGCTACTTGTCGCCATCTAGTTGGCAGTAATATGCCTTGTAAAATTTCGGTGACTGATTCAAAAACTGTGCGAGGTCGTTTTGGAGATCTCCTTTAACGTCGAATTTTTTTCATGTAAATTGTTAGTTAGAGTCCTGAATAAATGATGATTAGAGGCCGCAATATTTATTAAAAAATGTCTTTCTAAAAATATTAAACGTTCCCATGATTTGGTACACACATTACATCGTTTACTGATACGTCGTGATAGACAATTTTCATTAATGAGAAAAAATAAGATTCGAAAAAAATAGTTATTAATCATTTAAGTACCATTTTACTTACAAAATGTCACTAACTTTCTTATAAACACAAAGTGGAGAATCTCGTAGCAGCACGCAAATTAATTGTGAGAGAAAAAGTGATTGAGAAAAAAGATGATCCTTGTAAGGTCATTCTGCCCGTCTGTTAAAACCGTTGTTCTTAAAAACCGTCTATCGTAAAAACAAGAAACTTGGTATAACTTTAAAATATATTAAAAAACATTGGACTAACAACTCTCAGAAATCTGAAAAATAGTTTGGATTCATTTAGCAGACCAAATATTTTTAATTAAATTGTGGTCCACATAAATCACAGCCTATGATGAGGCAATAATCACAAATAGATTTTCAGATGCATTAAGGGCCACGAAATGGAAATTGATATATACATTTTCAGTATTTTGAACTTTTTAATTTTTCACGATATTTAAAAATTCAAGATACATAATTAGAACAAGTGTACTTATATTTCAGTACACTCGTTCGCTATCCAAAAGTCATAACATTATTATTAATTTTACAATTACATACAATAACAATATCTAAATATCATATTTACATTCGTGTAACATTGTTGTGCACAAATTATTAATTCATGTTTTTTTTCCTTTTTAAATTATTACCTTTTAAAGCTATTATTTAGGCCACAGTTTACGGTCCTCCAAATGGACCAGCTTTAGAGTCACTCGTAGAGCATACTAACTCGCAAATTTTATAGTGACCGAATTAAGTAAACAAACATTACTTTCAACTTCACAGCCATGGGGGATTATAATTAAAAAAGCAAATAATGGTGATTTGGAAATTATTTTTTCTGTATTTTATGTGAGATACGTCTAGAGGTGTTATTGAAAATATCCACAAAAATTATATCCGCCCCGCCTTAGGAAACTGCTAAAATGGATAATTCAAAATTATGAAAAAAAAACAGCGCCATGAGAAGTTTACCTAAAATTCACTCAAGAACGATAGAAATAATACTAAATCTCATAGTTTTGGAGAAATTCACAATATTTTTACATTTACGAAAGCTAACATAGCATATACAATGTTGGATAAAAACATATTGAAGAAAAACATTAGTATTTGTAAACGGTTAACTTGAAATCCTATATACTCTTAAATGTTTGTACGAATTAAGGGCGGGACTCTTTTATTGCGAAATTTATTTGTATTTAGTATGTTTCGTGGAGGAATTTTCCCAATTTAAATATTTATTTGAAGCAAAAATTTAGCTTAATTATGACTTAGGAAATAAAAAACAAGCGCCGTTTAAAACGTGATGCATTCTTTTTTAAATTTAAAAATGTCTACTTTATTTTATTTTGATGAGCATAAATTATACTTGAAAACGTTTACTTTTACGTTTAGAATGAATTTCCAACAACCCTTACCCTATATCTACGTGTATTGTCCAAATTTTGAAAGTGACAGAATGTTGGTCGAAATACATTTACTTACATTTAAAACCTTCGGGGCGTAAAATACGTAATTACTTCTCGATAAAGTCCGAAGTATATAGCGAAACCTGTTCGATGCGCAAATGGAGTGTCTAGTCAAAAAAGGTTTCTCTTGCTGATGGTCCTCATTGAACTTTTTATACAATTTAAACAATTTGGTTCTATTTGTTACTGTATATTGGATATACACAGAATTTATGTTTTAAGGCAGGAAAATGAGATATTTGTCTGCGTAGACGTAATGTCCTTACCGAAAAAATATTTCATTTGTGTGATAGGTAAGTTTTATAATTTATGCCAACTTAATTAAAATTTATTGAAGGAAGTGTATACAGTTTGCCTAATATATTTTTCTTTCTACTTTTATAATCTGCATTAGTGTTTATTTCTGACAGATACATCTGTGCAGGTTGTAAAAAAGAAATCAGACCTGGGAGCCACGAAGAATATGGCATGCTTCGAAGAATTAATAATAAAATGAATACGCATAGATATTTATTTAAAAAATCAGATGAATTAAATTCCAAAAAAATTTGTGATATGAGTTTGAATATAAAAATACTAAGTATATAAGGATAGATTTAGAACACTAGTAATTAACTTATATATCCATTCTCAAATCACGACGCAGTGGTTATTTGCAGCAATAAATATAACACATAAAGCTTTAAGAATATCAATATTTTAAAAGTAGCTGCCAACAAAATCTCTTAAAAGAAAATATATTGTAATCACAATTTACACCACAACCGAACTTGGCATAGGATGTGTTTCTATACGTGACGTCAAATAAAAAACTTCTTTGCAAATATGCAAACTACCAACCTGTAATAATGAATTTTATTCCACGCGTGTATATTAGAATCTTTCATCACCGCTTTATTGGCTCGTCTGTACCAAGCCTATGCTACTGTTCTATTTCATATCAATAAGAAATACGTCATAAGCAATATATATTGGATATCTTAGCTCCCTTATAAATTACAATAGAAAGTATACTTTTATGTGTGATGTAAAATAGCATTTAATAACTTGATTGACTCGATCTTTGAAATAATAGGTTAAGAATAAAACAGTATCGAAGAACATAGATAGAAGGATATGTTAGCATTTATTAGTACATATGAAATAATATATTTGCGAGAGAATTTCCATTAACAAAAAAGAAGATTGAATACGAAGTCAATGTAATAAATTGGTAAACAAAGTTATTTACTTATGCTCGCAAGATGACTTAAGTAATAGGAAATGGCATAATTTCCAAATGTAAAACGTGCAAAGAAATGTGTTTAAAAATTGAGGAAGTTCTGTAAATTTGATGTAAATTCACATTGAAATGAAACTACGTGATGTGATATTATTTCTACTTTCTTTAAATTATTTACCATGACCTGTGTATCGTTGTATTACAATATCTTCAGGTGGGCAATTAGCAAAGATATCTTTGCTATCTCTCTTCCTTTTCTAGCTTCTAATATTTGCTAATAGCCCATCTGAAGGTGTTGAAATACAATGAAACTTATTTTGTGGTAAAGACCTTGGAGAAAGTAGATATATTACTACATCACATAGTTACATTTAATTGTGAATAATGAACTTCTACAAAATTAACACTAAATATATTCAATGGTGTAAACTTTCAGGGATTCGTACCTTAAAAATTGGAATCTTTATAGAAATACTCACGTGTTCATTGAGGCAAAAACTAGAAATTTTATAAAGCGACATAGATTTTAACATAATTGTAAAATGTTCTTTAAATCCATCTAAAATGTTGAACGAGACCCTTTGGTTAATATTTCAGATCGGTTTAAAAATATATTTATTGAAATATCCCTTTTACTTAAGAAAGCGTGTTGAAACTGTCCTTGAGGTAAATCAAAAAGGGTGCGATTATAGCGGTTTGTTTAAACCATTCTATTATAAATTATGTAAGCTAAGGTCATAAACTCATTTTCTTTTAGCAAATGCTTTAAAGAACAATTTTTTAAATGTTTCTATGAAAAAATCAATGTTAGTAACGGCAATTTGTTTTTTGAATATAAATTATTTCCACGGTCAAGTATACCGTGGAAATAATTGTAAGGTAAAGGCTAATAATAATTGTAAAGTGAAAGTACACAAAAGTAACTGATATTTCTATTCACGACTCCATCTGAACCTTCGTATAAATCACTAAATTAAAATTTGCATAACACTCCAAAAAGTAAAAACTTACATAGATGAACATTTCACGTGCTCATTGCATCTCTAATACTAGTACTATATGCGTCTCTCGTTATAAACACGTAAAACATATACCTTTTGCGTCTTTCATTATAAGGTCTATTAGAAGGGTGTCGAATCACTACAGTTTTTCATTTTAATCTCTGTGCGTATTTAATTTCTTAGCGGAAATAATAAAATTGTGACAAACTACAAATATATGTCAAATTTTACCATTTTCATAATTGTAAAAGTTATGTAACAGAGACCTAGACACGCTCAAAGCTGTAGGGTATTTAGCCAGGCAAAATAAAACAATGGTAATTAAAATAAAACAATGTCAGCCTACATTCGTTACAGGCAAATAACAACATTTGGATCGCATACAATGATTACAGTCATTGTGTTTCCATAGGCAATAATTGCATGTTGGAACTCAGACCAGTAATAACATACCTTTTTGATTACAAAATTTATTTCTAAAAGATCTCTTGGGGTCTGCTTTGCTATATTTATCATGAAATATTATTTATAATAACTACCGAAATATTATGCAAATACTGTAACGTATCTGAGTGGGTATCTGCATATTAAAAATGTTTTCGTGTATGTTCGATATTTTCTTGGCTAACTAAAGTCGATTTTTAAATACCTCAATTTTAGCGTGGTGTCAACTACTTAACGATATGATCGTATGTCAATAAACAAATAACACAACCAAACATTTATTACAAATATTATTTCGAATATGTCTCTCAGGTTTCATTTTGCTACGCTTATCACGTCACATTATTTATATTAAATACCGAGTTGTTATATAAATACTGCATCTTATTTACGTATCATGAATATCTGAGTATTAAAAGTGTTTCCGTATATATCAATATCCTCATGGACAACCAAGGGTTATATCTTATATATCTCAATTTTATTATGGTATTAAACTCTTTAACGGTATACTTGTTTGTCAGTAAATACATATATTTTACTACAAACCTTAAACGTAAGATTTAATTAAATACAGGACCATATCTACTTACGCTTACACATGCAAACAGTATAATCATACAGAAGGAATGAATGAAACTGAAGTAAAGTATTCCAAAATTTAGGTTTTATATTACGAATTAAAATGGCCATGTGCAGAGTCGTTTCCACTACGCACACAATTTCAGTGTACCATTTCATTCCTTTAGGGCCAGAGCGCGCCAGGTATGTGACAGATTGAAACGCGGATTTAATATGTTAAACTTTACAATTGAAAACGCTTTAAGCGGCAAATTAGAAAGCTAACAATTGGAGGGAACGGCGCTTGAAATATTTAAAGGGCCGCCTTGTCGGCAGAGCAAATATTTAAATTCTGATTACGTTTTGAGAATAATGATGAATTGGAAGTAAGTACAATTGCAATTATATCTCAATATCGGGGTAACCTATTATAAATTTCATTCAAATGCCGGTGCCAAATACATTTAAATAATACATAATATATAGGTTTTTAACCCATTAGAGCCTAACGTTGCCACATGACAATGTGAGTGGTTAATTTATTTATAAAATCAAAAACTATGGACCACAGCGATTGTTTATAATTTGTAACCTCAAGCGAGATGTACTAGTCACCGATAAGAAACAATTAGTGGCCAGTTGTATTTCGAAGTTTGAAGATAGTAGTGATTTTATTCGTGAGCTCCCATAAATTACGCTGAAATGGCGAACAGGAAATAGGAAGTCCTATTTTATTTATTTCAAGTAGTGTGTTTCTTGTTTCTTTACATAATATATGTTTACACATGTCTAAGTTTTGTAATAAGAGAGAATGAATATTACTTTGATGTATATATTTGATGTTACGAAGATTTTTTTCTCCTGTTGCCGTATGGCAACGCTAGACTCTTATAGGTACATAATTTTGTAAAAAGTGGTTTTTGCTCCTTTCAATCTGAAGTGACATAAAATTGCGGATTTCACAGTTTGTTTTGCGGATTTGACAACAAGAGGTTGACAGTGAATTACGGGACATTTTTATTGAGCCTTATGAAGTGGCCAAGTATACAGATTAGGATTCTGCTGATGAAGATTCTGATGGGTTGATTGACTTCTAGCACTCAAAATATAAACAAAATATAAATGAAGATGAACCTGACGAATCTCCACGCGAGTCACGTCCATCAACAAGTAAGAAACGTAAGATAATTTATAACTAGAAGAAATCTGATCTTCCTGATCATCCTTCACCAGCATTTTCTACATCATGCTCTCATAATTACAAAGACGTGTCATGCACTGATATGTTTGAATTATTTTTCGATGAAAATTTGTGTGATTTTCTTATGGAGCAAAGTACTAGGTATGCATTATTCTTGAATTTCCCGGCCCTCGAATATTGACTTTGTCAGTCATTTTGTTTAATAAATTACCTAGTAAAAGGTCGTTCTGGGATAGAAGTGATGCATGCGAAAAACATTGATTCATGTCACTGATGCTGTGAGACGTGACAGATTTATTTATATATTAATGCATTTTATTCATGCAATTGACAACAATAATCTTGATAAAAAGGACAAAATCGCAAAATTGCAACCCCTCATGGATATACTAAAACAGAATATCTTAACCATATTCCTGTTGAACAGAATCTCAACTATGATAAAAGTATGATTGAATACTTCGAAAAACATGGGTGCAAAAAGTGTATTCGTAATAAACCTATCCAGTTTGAGTATAAATGTTAGTATATGAATACAAGTAATGGCTATTTGGTTGATTTTGAGGTATTTCAGGTGCAAATACCGAAAATAAGTAAAATTTTGGAAAAGCAATAGCCTTTTTATTATTAGCGAGTTGTCGGAAACCGTAAAGAAACAAAAACTTCAATTTAATTTTGACAACCATTTTACGTGGATTCCACTTCTGATTTACTTGAAAAGTATAGGTTATGGAGGAACAAGCACACTTAGATAAAATAAATTACAAAAAGAATGCCCTATTACTAAGGTAAAATCTATGAAATAGAAAGCATGAATGTCTTACGAACATACTTCTTACGGGGATGTCGTTATAGTTAGCTGGATAGATAATTCTGTGGTGACTGTTGCTTCGTCAGACCATAAAGTAAAACTGGTAGAATTCGCTGATAGATATTCCAACGCTAGCCAGCAAAAAGTGAAAGTACCAAGACCCAATCTAATAGCAATTTACAATCAGTACATGGGTAGTACAGACCTTATGGATGCTCACGTGAATAATTACAGGATTTGGATTCGAGGAAAAAAATGGTGGTGGCCTATATTTACATGGCTCATAGATGTTTCAGTAAATAATGCCTGGATATTGATGCGCCGATTAGGAAAAAATATTTCACAGCTATCTTTCCGTCAAGAGTTGTTCCAAACACATTTGAAGTACTACGGAATTGCCCTTAAACCTGGTGGTTAACCGTCTACATCCAGGGGCTAGAAAGGAAGGTATGATGGAGTAAATCACTTTCCGAAATCAGTGGTAAAAAAACGTTGATGTGTTGGAGCTTATTGTTTAAACTATTGGGCGAGTTATGTGCTCAAGTGTGACGTTGGTTTGTGTTTTAAATGCTTTGAAAAGTCTTTGTATTTTTAATTGATTTAAAAAAATAAATACACATCATTCATTTGTTTCTTTTTTTTCCTAAAACAAAGATGAATAATTACATTTTTGTACTCCTTTTGACCTAGCGTATGATTGCATATGATATGGCACCAGTCCAAAACTCAAAAACAGGATTTTGAAAAAAATAAAAAGTACCGAATTTGTATTACCTAGATGTTAATCAGTCTAAATATAAAACAAAAACAAAAAATAATATAATTTCAAAAGCTCATGCTCTAATGGATTCAGTATAAAATAACGGTTGACAAAAGGAAGGAGTACAAAAACGATTTATAAACCGGATAAAATGTGTTGTACATTACAGAGTAAATAAATATCTTAGCTATTTCTCTCCAGCTTATGATCAAAGATTGGCAAATAAATAGTTACAAAAAGTTACAAGTTTTGCAATTATTAAAATAAATGCATAAAATAGAACAAAAAAACGTTCAATTGCATGTGCGGTTACACATAAATTGAAGTTTCACAACCATTTTCTTGAATGTCAAGTTACGTAATTTTTTTAAATTCTTATATCGTGCACATACGTTATTTCAAAACAAATTTTAATCCACTTTAAGTATATTACCAAGCAATAATCTGACTTTTCATTATTTTAGCGTACTTAAACATTTTTGATAGTTTCAACAACATTTTTGATAGTAGTAAAAGGAATCAAACTTTTAAAAAGTTTCTAACGATACCTCATACTATGAGTTAAGCTAACATTTTTATTCACCTTTACTTCTTAATAAGGATTACCTTGAAAGTTAGCTAAAAATAACTCAGCTACATATTGACTAAGTTTTTTTCATTTTGTGCAATTACCAAATTTCACGTACGTAAGTTAAAAACGGTAAAATTTGAAACCGACAAGGTTCGACACGCGGACGTATATATACAAGGAGGTGACGATCATGAGAATCAAACATAGGACGTGTTTTTGAATCGCAAATCATAATTTAAAATTAATCAAAGACGGAAAGACATAAAAAATATTTAAGTGTGAACAATGAAATAGGTATACGCTAATACAAGATAGGAAGCAAATGTCTAGCTGTCAGTAGACATATCAGGTGAGTTCTGAAGCATATTAAGTATTATTTCCGAGAGCATTATCTACTTATGATTTACACATTAGGTTAACTATTGCAATATAAAGCAATTTTAATCGCCAATATGTAACGAGTAGCGAAATTTTGAAAAAGTTATTTTCAATTGACAATTTAGCGTATAAACCTTTCTTATTGCTGAAAATATGCCAAGTTGACAAAGTTTTTTAAATCTGTCTGATTCATTTGTTTTGAGAATTTATATGAGTAACATAACTAAGTTTCACTAATTTCTCTAACTTATTGTTATTTAGTTATATTTATATTCAGTTCAATACAAATATTAATTAATTGAGTTAACATAATTTCCACTTTAAGCATCTACCGCTTAGCTACGGGCACATTAGATAGCTCACGTCTAATCAGCGTTCCGCTTCCTTTGACTGTTTGCTTTTAAATTATTGCGATACGAACTGCCATTTTCCATCGTCGTCGTGCGCCTAACGCGCCGTCGTGTGATGAAGCGAATTGGAAGGCTGAGTTTATGAGCATTGTTGGAGTGATTGTACCATATTTTAAGGGGTTTCTTATGAAGCTTATGAAAAAGTATATTAATTACAAGTACTTCGTTAAATTATTACTTCATCTCATTATCTAAATTTTTGATCGTTTATAGTAACTTGATTAAAACAAAAATATATGACTTAGTAAAATTATTGGAGACGAAATACTCACGTGTGGTATTAATTTAATTATTAGTGAATTATTCTAAAAATACGTATACAATCAGTTACAAATTTTCTAGAAGTAAATAAAACTAAAGAGACAAGTGTATACCGTTAATTAATGACAGTCTTAAAATATAACACACCTTGGTGATATAATTTTGGACTAGAAAGTTTACAATATATGCAATTACATATAAAATTATACACAAAAACATTATAATTACGCATATCAAATTATACACAAGTTTTAAAAAGAGTAAACGTAATTAAACATAAGAATCACATATTCAAAAAAAATGAATCTAGATGCTTGCAACTTCTCTATAAATATCCCAAGTTATCGGAATACATATTTGAATAAAGTTATTATTAAATAATAAATCCATCCCCCTCTATATTTATATATAGAATGTTGCGGAAACTTATCGAACGTTTCGTATATCTAGGTTGCATCGTTTGATATTCTGTTCAGTTAGAAACTGAACTATTGTGAGTAAGGAACAAACAGAATATGAAAATTTCACGAAGAGAACTTAGGTAACACTAATGAATCAATATGATGCACTTATCCGTATCCAATCTAATACAACTTATCGATAGTAAATAAATATGGTTATAAAAATATAACGGTGGGTCTAGAGGGTACCGAGAAAGAGAAAAAAATACATAAGTTACTTTACTAAAAAAATACATAAGTTACCAATCTTTGCTAATAGCACACCTGAAGACGTTGTAATACAACCAAACCTAGGTTTTACCTTTTCTTTAAGTTCTTTACCACGGTAAAGAACTTAAAGAAAATAGAAATAATACTACATCACGTAGTTTTATTTAATTGTGGATCGTATATAAGTTACTCTTTAATAAAACTTCAGTATGAAATATTTAAATATACCAAATAATATTATAAGGTCGGAAGATAATTATTAGGTTGACCACTAATAGATCCGTCATCTGAGATCATTAATGTTTGGTTGTAAATCGCCAAATACATTAAAATTGTTTTTTTTTAATGAAGTACAAGAGTGTAACCATACAAAGTACCGCAAACTTAACCAGGGACCGGTTTCATAAGTGTTTTAATAATTTAGATATAATGTACAAGGTTACCTGGATGACGATTATTGGCGAGTCTAGGATTTCTTTTCTTGAATCATTGGAACCAATAACTAACCTTGATGTAGGACAGCACATCTTCACATAACCTTGTGGAACGCATGAAGTGAGGGCATTTTAAGTTCTCTTGGCGAAAGATTTGTATTCCTTTATGTTTATTTCCGGGGATTTTTGAGAAGTTTTTGTAACATCAAAGAAATTGTTGGATAAAGTATTTGATTTACTGTGGATAGATGTATGACATCGAATTACTTTAAATATTATAATGAAAGATTTTCCACTTCGAGACTGTCAGTAATATAATGTCAATGGTGATGCAAGAATATTAAGACAGAGAAACAAACACAAAGAAAAAATGGTTAATGCGAATAAAACTCAAATAATGAGGGTTTCGTACAAATTTTGTGTACACAAACACGTAGAGGGATATCTAGATATATCAAACCGTTTAAGAATATTAATATTACTTTTCAATATGTAAACATGTTGCCTAACTTGTTTTTGCCAAAAATATCGTGAACTTCTCAAAAGATTGAAAATCATTGCTACATTTTTTCCGCGAACCTTTAGATAACCTTCTAGGAACATTGTTAATGATGTGCTTTATATTTTATATATGTATTAGCTTCATTTATATATATACAACGAAATTTTTTAAATTAAATTTTCACTTATTTTCAATCGTCCGAATTATTTAAAATTTACAGACACATATCAAGAACCTATGACAATACGACAACTTCATGACTAAAAATTTAGAAAATAAGACTATATTTTTAAAATCTGAGAAAACATACTTTTATCACATTATGAACTAAAAAAAATAGAAAGATTTTGGTCAAGAATGAAAGGATTGCACGGGTAGTTTAGGAACAGAGATATCAATATTAGAGTATCAATTTTATTTTGAAACACGGAAAAAAATTGTCTCTTGGTTGACATGATTGCCGAACCCTCATTCATCTGAAATAATATTTGAAGATATTTTCATATTTAGAATGATTGTCATTATAGCCGGAGTCTTATGAAAAAGATGGCTACCACAGGAGACAAAAAATCAAATTTTTTTAAACTTATTTTAAGAAGTTTTGTTTTTTAAAAACATTACTAAATTCTATGTTTCAAAGTAATTCTGAAGCTGGCCATCCTGGAATTTGTAAAGAGATTCAAAAATATTTTAATTAGATAAATGGAATTTGCGATATCATGTACACTCTGCCAAAAAAGTAGTTCCTGCGCCTATGCTTATAATCCGCCGAATTATGTTTCGATGTAAATTTTTCAGCAAATTTTAAAAATGTGTATAAAAAAGGAGTACATGCATACAGAAATATATTTATAATGTTTTTCTGAGTTATTTAAAACAACCTTTAACAAAATCCTTAATAAAATGTTTATTTTTTTATTAAATTTTAAACATTTTCTGCGTATAAAAATTTATGCGCTTATTTAAAAACTAATTCATATGAACTTACATTAATCTTACCTTCGCTCCCCAAAATGCAAAATAAGTAATTATTAAATTTATTTTGGTTACTGAGTTCAATAACAATGGTTTAAAAAAACCATTATTGGCATCAAAGCGCAGATGTGACTAAAAAGTCTAAATCTAAATCTAAAACTAAATCTAAAGGAACTACAAAGGGAAGAGAACAATTTCAAGAAAAAGATGAAAGATTTAAAGAATATGTTGCTAATTTCAAATGATAATTAAATAATGCAACTTGGTGAGATTAAATCTTGTTAGGAATAAAGTTTGTGAAAAATAAATAATAATTAAAATGTTAATAATTTGGTTAAAAGCCTTATGTAGAATATTAGTTATTTAATTAATAATCTTATACGCGCCCCCATAATTAGTGGTTGACCAGACATTTATCACAATGGAATAGCATTAGTTAACGAGTATTAATTATTGAACAAATTAAATGCGGTTACACGTACAATTTGATCTTAAAATACCTTCCTTTAGGTTCGAACCTTCCTTTGTGGCAGTATAAACTTATTGTTTGATTTAAGTAGCGGTTTTTTTTTCATTTGTTTCGTTAATATAAATTTGGAAATTTAATGAATCGAAAGGTGTAGTAAAATATTGTCAAAAAACTTTATATTGACGTATGATTTATTAAAAAATATTTCATTCCTTCTATTCTAATTAAATATTTATATTTGTCTAATATATATAAAGCTCATTTCCCAATATAGTATCACTTAAGCGATATGGGAAAGAAGAACAAAGTTTCTTCAAGAATGATTACATACAAAATGATGAAGATTTTTATATTTTGTCATACTCTTATATAACAAAATGTTTAGTACACACAAAATGTCATGCTCTCATGTCACAAAATGTTACATAAATATCTTGACTAACTTTAAAAAAAGGAAATATTTTTTCAAAGTAATGCACGGAGCATTACTCTCATAATTATTTCCATTTTTTTAATTTAATGAAAATATTTTGTTTTGATAAACACCCAATTCTCTCATAAAATCGTTTCCATTCCAAAAGGTAAATCTTGAAAAAGAATATGAGGCATACCAACATTGATTTGCTTTTGTTTCTGTTTGCATTTCAGTTGTTTCATATATTTCTGTGATCAAAAAGAAGGTGAATTTGTTTAAAAAATACAAAATCATTAGTTATTGTTCCAAATAAATTTTGTTGCCTTTAAAGTCATCTTCACCCAATATAATGCACATATGCCAACGTTTTTCCCAATCCTGGAAACAGTCTGAAAATTCCATTCCCAGTATGGCCTTCATTGCTTTCGTCGATTCGGCTTTTATTTGCTTGATCGAATCCGAATCGTGTCCACGAAGTGGTCTTTAGAAATTAGGGAATAGCTAGACATTTAGAGCTAAATCAGGTGAATACAGTGGTTGCATAACAAATCAATTTTAATTTCTGGCGAAATGGTCTAGAATTATCAATGTTGTGTAAGCCAGTGCATTATTATGATGTAAAAAACCAAAACTTGTCTGTCCATAATTCCGACCTTTTGCGCCAAATAGCACTAAGTAAACGATGCAACACTCAAATAATATTCGTTGTTAACAGTTTGACCAGTTGGAAGGAATTCGTTGTGCACTGCGCTACGATAATCAAAGAAAACTATCAACATGACCTTGATTTTGGAGTGACTTTGGCACGTTTTTTCGGCTTTGTTTCACCTTTTGCACGATATTTATTCGATTGATTGATTGTTAATAGGTCGCAGACGTAGAACCAAGTGCCGACTCCCGTAATAATGCATTTCATGACGTCTTGGTCATTTGAAATTATTGTTGCACAGATATCAACACGACGCTTTTTTCCAAAAAAATTGAGCGTGTTTGGATCCAAACGAGATTTGATGAGTCTAAGGCGTAATAAATATTTTAAAATGGAATTCACCAAAGCTTTTGGAATGTGCATAGTATCAGCAAGGTCTCTTATTGATTACAAGGTCTTTGATTTGATTAACCTGTTGTTCATCAGTTCAGGTTGATGGTCGTCCGGGCGGCTATTGGTTTTCAATACTTTCTCGGACTTATTTAAGGTCTTTGTAGAGCTTGTAAACATCTTTTTGCGACATAATATCATCACCAAAGTTTTGCTATATTCTCAACATTTCGATTTCGAGATCGAATTTTTTGCTACAAACAAAATTTAATGGAAATTCTTTGCTTAACAAAATCAGAAATAGTGAAAATCGACAAACTCACCTACGTTTGCTTACAAAAACACGAGTAGCTCTACAGCAATTGACTGTATTGGCTTGAAAGATATCAAAAACAGTATTACCAACTTACAATAAAATAATTGTATACTTTTATAATACCCGCGAATTTAAAAAAGTAATTCACCTTATTTTTTTCCATTATAACTTCATTTGCATTTTCACCTTAATCATAATTTACATCGTCGCTGTAGTGTATTGGGTTAATCACAAGGCCCAATGCATTTGATGATGTGGCGCACCTCGGGGACCCGGGTTCGATTCCCGGCCGTTCGTAG
Source organism: Druceiella hillmani (assembly GCA_039881145.1). Lineage (NCBI taxonomy): Eukaryota > Metazoa > Arthropoda > Insecta > Lepidoptera > Hepialidae > Druceiella > Druceiella hillmani. Next base: position 33,309,935 of record JAYKKI010000018.1, on the reverse strand, counting down.
AACGGAGCTGAAGTGGAGTTATTGTTGGCCGTAGGAGATTGCTCTCGTAGCAATAAGTCCGTTTGATACATTAAAGTAGATGAACAAATAAATAATTTACAATATTTGAAGCATATAATTTAGGTAATATTCCATTTTCAATCGGTGATTCTCAGTAACGCTGACCAAACATAAGTGTAAGTGTCGCAATTTTTATTAATATGTAACGATTTTATATTTTAATTTTCAATATAAAATACAAGTGTTAAATTATAATAAATAAGAAGGAGTAAAAGTTTCACAGAACACAGTAAGAAATGAGTAAATGAGAAGATAGTACGATTGAATAGAAAGCAGGAATCCTAATTGATCTACATAAAAGTTTTAATGAATGATTTCTCATTAGATCATCATATATTATTTTTATTACGGATATAAAGTAATCGTTTATTATTAATCTAAACCTAATGTATTTTTTAATTTGTTGTTAAATATGTGAATTACATACCTAATATTCTTGTAAGTTAATTTATCCTCATTATTTTCGTATCAAATTATAATTCAAACGTAAATGAAACGAGGAAAAAGTAAAGAAGTGGGTATTAATTATTTTTATAGATATCCACTTCATATTTGTAAAATATAAATCGTCTTCAATCAAATTTTAATTGATCTTATTTGCAAATTTGCTTTGGGAAATTTTCTTTAATTTGTTTAAAAATATTTCTAATATAGGGGTATGATAGATGATCTAGATATTATAAGAGTTCTGGTTCTGATAATTTTTAATTAAATATCCGGTTAATGTTTCCAATCGTTTGAGGAAAAGCAAAAAAAAAATTGTAATGATATTAACAACCGTTCCAATGACTTTCTATTAGTAAATTAATTTATTTTTATTGTCGTCTTTTTCCACATAATAAAAGACATATAAAATAAGAATTAATAATAACATATAAATAAATATTTTAGCTTAAATTTTCGAACGCACTGTCTGCAAATTAAAATGGATCCAAAGATAAAATTAATCACTTTATTTTATTGTTTTATAGCGTCAGCGACTTTATTTATTTGCATATATTTTTACTCTTTAATTTCAATGTGTAATAAAACAAAATTAACTTGTTACCACAAGACTATTACCAAGGAATAAGTAGCAAAATATTATGGAAGTTATTACTATCATAAATGATAAAAAATATAAAAAACAACATTATAAACAAGTTATCAAAATGATGGAAAATTGCTTATTTGGTAATTAATGAATATACACAACAATAGTTGGTTGTTCTGAAGACATCGTATGTAAATAAAGAAATCTCTAGCATGATACTTCTCTACGAAGAAGAAGTAAATACAGGTTTTTGAAAGAATCCTTGAATATTCTGTAAGTAAAATTGACATATTTTCTGAAATTCGCTTAGGAATTTGAATATTGTTTTTTATATGAGAGCAGTTTACACAATCTGTTCAGAGATAATCATTTCTAATGTTTCAAACCGATGATCTTCACAAAATAATGAATTAATATACTTTAAATAAATTTTGTGTCAAATCTAGATACCGCCAAGAGTGATTAATCCACCTGGGATTGATTGCAGACTGGACATAAATTATGAATGTTATAATACTTTTAGGTGGCCCATGCGCTACTGCATCGTTTATTTTTAGTTTGTTATTGAAAACTAAATAAACTATTTTTTACAGTACACATGTCAAGTTCTGCTTTTCAGCTTCAATTTACCTAATAATCTTTCGGTTCTTATAAATTGTTAATCCATATTCATTTTTTACTCCTAAATTCCTAGAAGGTTAATGAATATTAAACAGGTTTATGTGAATAGTACATTTATTTAATATTTGTTTTAAATCCACGTGTTAATATTAGTCGGCATGAAGTATATTATTGTAATATTATTGGCGTTTTTAACGAATGCATTAGTACTCACGTAAGGTATGGGATGAATATTATCTAATGCTCAACGTACTCTAGCAACTGCAATAGTTACACATATTAATTAAGATAGACATGCCTCACGTATTGTTGTATTTTCGAATCGTCCCTAAACCGTACAAATATATAAGGTAAATTCAACAAAACAGCCCAAATGATAATTTGTTCCACCACTCCAGCACGTACACAAATCAATTACACCGGGCACCATTTACGTTTTAATACATGTAGGAACCATCTACGAATACTACAGTAGGGTAAAACTCTACAAAACATTCCAGATGATAATAGATCCCACCACTACAGCAACTACATAAATTAATTACAGTAGTTTCTACTTAAGTATTGGAAAGTGTGAGAGTCATCTCCAAACATTATAGATGGAATGAAACTCAACTAAATTGGCATTGCGTTCCACCACTCCGGCTTGTACATAAATTAATTAAGTAACGTATGTATGCGAGACCATGTGTAAGAATCATTACTGAACGTGGCGTTTGGTCAAAACAAGATTTGTTGTTTATTTTAAAATATATTGTAAATTAATTTTCCCGCTTCCGAATATATTTATGTATCATATAATTTTGTATGTAATAAAATATTATGAATTATACGTTAAATTCACTTTTAAGTCGATAAAATAGATTGAATGACCTTTTTATGATACAATTTTATATTATAGCTCGATTAGGATCGTGTGTCATAAAATTTACTATATCTGTAAGTAGTTTACTGTAATTGGTTCTAGATGTTACTTTTGTTTTAATTTATTTTGTACATATAGAAAAATCGTGAATTATGTAATAATAACATTGCAAATTCCATGGTGTTAAAAGTTTGGCTTTGTTACGAAAATTAAAAATTAAGACATTTATGAAAGTCGGTCAACGAAGCCACGAGAACATATAAAATTACACCGTAAACCCTCATAATTTATGTACAAATGTAAAAATTAAGGGTGTTTACATTAAAAGACCTAAAAAACTGTTACAAAAATCTTTATTGGCCTGTAATAATGTTAAGGTAAGTATTTTAATATTTACCTTCCGGTGGTTGGGTAATCGTTTACGATTATTTTTTAAGGCAGTTACGTTCTTTCATCAATTTTTTATTAAAAAGAGTACTTACTGTAAGCTTTTATTATCTAAAAATCTGAAATTATATAAATAAAGCATCTTTGTTCCTTAATTTATATGAAACGTAAACTCTAAAAATAAATATCCAATTTAAAATTGATAATATCTAAAAACTTGGTACTCTTTGGCTTTCTTTCACTCAAGTAATTATTTGAGAATTCTGTTTTCATTTTATATTGTGATTGAACCTAAATCTGAATAATTGAAGTTAAAATAAATATTATTAACGTCGTATGACATCAAAGTTAATAAATCGGGAATTGAAGCATATAAGTAAGAATAATAATGAATACAAAAAAGAAAATAACTTGTCATACCATGGTATTTTGTATTTATGTATTTGCTGATAGCAGTACATTTTCAGAAACCATCATATTTTATCTGAAGTTATTATTAGTTTACATAAACACGAAAAGGATTTAAAAAAGTATTTTTTAATAATTCTATAAGTAACACGACCAATTTCAACTTTCTAGAAGTTGAATAAAAAGACAATCAAGGTTCCTTTTAATACCATCTGCGACTAGTTTAGTGCACAAATATTATAAATAAGGTTATTCATAATGATACCTTGGGATTTAGTAGAATTGAATAACAGTTCAATATAAGCTAATTTTCGTATAGTTTGTGATCAGTATTAACGATGGGGCAAGGTGGAAAGATGGGGCCACTGCCCACACAGCTATGGTCTCCATGGGCACAATTAGATAGTTTTTTTTCCGGTAAAAGTCATAATCCAATTTGGAGACGTAATTTGGCCACCTAGATCACCCTACTTAACACTAGCTGACTTTTTTCAATAGTGTTATCTTAAAACGAAAGTTGTTGATACCTTTTTTTTAAATTTGGAGCAGCTAAAGGCTAAACTAATAAAATAAGCGGTGGTCATCTCAGTCGATGTTCTGCGGCGCATCATTGCAAATTCGCACTTACGCTTTAAGCAGTGTGTTCGCCCTGATAGGAGCCATTTCAATGATTTAATATTCCGGACATAAAACCTGCACATAAAACAATATACTTTAGTTTACTATAATTAAAATTTTATAAATACAGTATTTGGATTTTTTTATTATCATTTAAATTTTTAATTCCGCGCTGTGACACGTTTATTTGAGAAGTTAGAAAATGAATACAGGAAAAAGATATTGTTTAAATACCGTAAAATAAATATAAACCTTAATAAACTGCTCTAAAGGAAACGAAACTTTTAAGGGAAAAAGTTAGAAAAATTTGAAAAGCGGTTTTGATTATTTAAGAAAATTAATAAAAATTAAGCAAATGGTACTGGTTACCTTTAAGATAATGATGAAGAAAAATAATACACTTGAAATATTTGTACAGAAGAATATCAGAAGGAGACTGACTAAAAAAATTACTAATACAAACATACATAGAACTGTACAACTTTACCATCTTTTGGGCGACTTGCCACAGTCGCGAAAAAAATGCTCATGAATTCTTTTACCTAAAAGTCGCTTGGGTAGGATTTTAAAAACGAGATATGTTTAAAACACGATATTAAATAAAAATCACTTTACCCTGACAAATAATGCCACGGACTGGTGCTCTTTTAATGTAACATTTTCTCTTAAACCATTACAGGCGTGTCCTCCACATATCCTTTAAATAATTTCGAAATAAAAAACCGATTTACAGGATGGAGCGAGAATATATAAAAATTGTTTAAAAGGGCGCTTCGGGAGCTTCGTGGGATTCCGTTGCATCATCGTTCATGTAGGCTACATAAACTCTTCTGCTAAATGGTATAAAGTATATTGATATTAATTTTAATAATACATGATATTTATTTAAGCCATTCTTTATATACTTCCTAAAGAATTAGTAAAATCGAGATGGCCCTCAAAATAATATTAAAATTCTTTATCCCCTCTTAATGCTATTAAATTCTTTTCAATTGGTTGTGAAATGTATATCGGATGAATCACATGTTAAATTTTTTAGGATAAGTTACGAATCTAGTGATAAAAGCGAATAATTTGATGAAATTCACAATGAATTGAAAAATTTTGCTCCATTAGATCGAATTGCTTAAAAGTGCATTTAATTTTAGGAACTTTTAGAAAAACCATGAAAATATTTCACTTCAAAAACGTATAACTTTAAATAATATCGGTATAGAGTCCCCATGGCGAGATATCTATTCGCATCCGGCCAGTTTTTCATCAATAACAATTTTAAAATTATTTTATGTTTGGAAGCTCAGTCTATATATACTTTTGAGCTATTTTTATCGAGACCTAAAGAGGTTTTGATAATTTTTAATATAGAACTTGTTAAAATGAGCCTCAATCAAACCACACATCTGTACTATCGTCGTCGATAAACATTTCAAAATGTATGCCATGCGAATCGAAATCGACTCGAGATCAGTTTAGCATAAAGTCAAATCTGTGTTAAATTAAATTAGGTCGACTAAGTCGTAGTATTGGTGTAAAATATTATAAATTTTTTTTCGCTATTAGTTATCTGTAAATACCGAATAAAAATAAATGATAAAAAGAATATACATAGAGATTAAAAATATTAATTGAAGAATATTCATACTTAAGCTGCCTAATATTTTCTCCTAACGGTCGCAATTATTATATGTCCTACCGTACAATTTTGCGCTTAGCTATCGGGCTGTGAGATATTCTGTTTGTCCGTGGTTATAATCTTCAAAATTTCAGTTTGTAACAGTCACTATTTCACACTCGGAACATGTAGTATTTAGATCTTAATAAATTATTCATCTCCCTACTCCTGAACATGTCAATTATTTTTATCTCTCAGTGGGGACTAAATTTCGGGAAAGAATAATAACACTCCTATACCTCTAAATAATTATGATTTATATAACACTTTGAACTTACACGTGAGATTTTACACCACTTGTCTTATATATATTACGGCTGGTGTTTTTGCACTTACAGAATTAGCTAAAAATCATATTAGCTCCACCGAACCATACATTTATACATTACATCTTACCTACGAACATTACGGCGAATGTATATGGTATATATGTATATATATATATATATATATATATATATATATATATATATATATATATATATACATACTTGCGCACGTGTGTGTACTTTAAATACATACTTGCGCACGTGTGTGTACTTTAAATACATACTTGCGCACGTGTGTGTACTTAAAGCTTATGGAATTTGAAGGGAGCATCTGATTGGGCAGAAATACTAAAACTAAAAGTTTTACTATTTCTGACTAAAACTATAAGTTGTAAGTAAACTCAGAAATCCGTTCCGCTTTAGAGTTGAGTCATTGGAAAATTTAGACTTCCATACCCATAAAAACTGAAGAACAACTAATTAGATTGGAACCTCACAAGTTTCAAGTTATTCTTATGTTGTTTTTAGTTTTACTCGGATGTTCTAAACATGAAATTTTAGACATAAAATGCAAATCATTTCAATAAACTGGAAAGTTACTGTATTACACGTGTGGGCAAAATGGAGCATATTGTGCTATCACTTGCACTCACAGGCCTTCTGGCAACGGCTAGTGATGCGTAAGGTCCGTGTCATAATGTTGGCGATATACCACGTAAAAAACCCAATCAGACATAATAATTTGAATGTCTTTAATGTTCGTGTACACGTAAAACAGCGTTATATACAGGTAATAAATAAACATTATAATACTCATTTGAAAAAACATTAATATTTTAATTAAAATTAGATTAAGTAGAAATGAATAACTAAGTCATTAATTAACCGTAACTAATTAAATAATAAATATTTACTATTAATTATTTAATTACTTGTTATTATTGCCAATAAAATACTTGGTGTGACCGCAAATAAAGTAAGAAATAAATTCACTCCATCAGCCTATTGCCAACATCCCAAAGGCCCACAAAACGTTACAACAATTTAGTTACTAATTATTTCGATTATCATCGTCAGAAAATAAATTAAAACCATTCTGTCAAACGTTCAGAAATTTTTGATCGATAAAATCTGCACCTTTTATCTGTTCATATTAAATAATTATATTATTACATTCGGATATCTATCGGTTCATGTCTTTCAGTTATGTTTGAAAGGCAGGAACCCTCTCCTAACCCCAAAAAAACCTAAAAACATTCAACTGGCTTCTATGAATAAACCTCTTAACTTTAGAACCAATTAAATATAAAAATAGTTACGTTTATTATCTATGTTAAAAAAAATATAACTAGTTACGTTTATTTATCTATGTTAGAAAAATGTCATTTTACTATACACGTTAAACAATTTCTGAAATCCCAATACTAGGGATCGAAATATCCTTTTTTACCTCATCTCTCGTTAACTCCCCATTCCTTTCTTATCCCTTATACGGCACCGATCTTAAGTTTCAATATCAAAGTGCCTATGTCTGATAGCAGTGAAACAATTTTATTTTGTGTTAAATGCATTTAAAAAGGGTGTGTAGATAAATAATTAACAGTTTACTACATAACTGCTATTTCTCATTTGATACGTTGTGGTTGGATGTAAGATATTTTTCAAGATTGGGATTTGAACCCGGTACCTCTAACACCCAAAGCGAAAATCATACCCCTAAACCAAAGAATCTTGTTGGGGTTTCTGAAATTTTAATAAACATGGGTAAGCTTATTTTTTGAAATACAATTATTTTTAAGTACAAAATATATTCGGCAATAATTTTCGATAGATGGCGCTATATAGATGCATAATATTTATGCTTACGTGACAGTTTACCGGGATTATTTGGATCGGTGAATATTTACAAAAATACGATGATTTCCGTCTACCGGACGTCCTATGATGGTTTTATTTTATTTATTTTTACCATAAATACGGTTTATTAAACAGATTGACTTGGATTTAAATATTGTTATTTGCACGAGTTATCAAGGAAACCTTGTAAACTATATTTAATTGCATCTGCTGTGTACCTACTTTTATGTAAAGGAGATAATAAACTTTCTCTTTGTATGATTCGATAACTCAAATTACTCCCTTTATTGGATCCTAAACCGTAAAGAAATAAGCGCAATTCTGATACACTTAGAAACCGTTCGACGCAGAAATTAAAATTTGGTATACCTGTTAAGTATACCAAATTTTAATTTATCTATATACATGTTTTTAATTTATCTATATATATATTTTTAAATATACATATATCTTAAAAATACTAAAAATGCTTCCACGCTAATATAGATGTTAAATTAAATTTCTAACTTTCTTTTTTCATTTAATTTGTCGTATGGAATACTGATTGGCTGAGTTACTTTTTTGCAGAATTACACGTGAGAATTTTAAAGACGTTGCTGACAATATTTATAAAACGTATATCTCTCCCCTACTCTCTAATTGCGGTGCGGCTTAAGTAAATATTATGAAAAAACAATGTTACTAGAAGTTTACCTAAGTTTATGAAAAAACTAGGGCGATGATCATAAATTCCATAGCTTTTGGGAATATTTTTATTACAGTGAAAGGTTAAATAGGCGATATATTTGCGAGAAAAATAAAGATTATTAATAATTTTAATATATTAATATAGTTTAACGGAAAGAAACAATGTGTCTTTAATTGTGTATATATACTTTAGAATCTACTAACTATGTGACGAGAGCACCATTGTACTAAGTACACTTTTAAATTACTTTATATATCGATGTGATTTTAATTATAGTCTGGTTGTAAGAAGATTTAAGTTTTATTAAGTCATTTTTTGGAATGTGGAAAATTTTGTTGCACACAAAAAATGTAAAGCACTCCGAAAAACATAGTTTTTCGTAATGTGACTCATTTAGAATATTTATAATACTTGAACCACATATCCATTTATTTAGAATATTTATAAAACTTGAACCATATTACCATTTATTTAGAATATTTATAATACTTGAACCACATTACCATTTATTTAGAATATTTATAATACTTGAACCACATTACCATTTATTTAGAATATTTATAATACTTGAACCACATTACCATTTATTTATAGGTAAGTATACTTTTAAAAATGTGTTTTATGTTGCAATTGGTTTTATAACTTTTTCTCAAAAGTATTTACTCAGCTGATGTTAATACATAGAAGAAAGAGGCATTAATTTTGCTTCATTGGCAAAATGTTGAAAGGTATTCAAATGTAATCAATTCTCATGAGAGTAATTCGACAGAAAACTGCTTTGCTTTGATGGGGCTTTATTCTGACAAGAGAATGAAATCATTTGATCACTGAAACGATTTTTACCTAAGTAAAAACCATTTCAATAAAATATATGTAAAAAACATCCGTAAAAGTAAGATCACCTTCTTCTAGTATTATGAACTGCTGAATTCATAGTAAATATTATAATGTTAACTGAAGAAAAAACATTTAATATATCATCATTATTAATTGTGAATTATATTTTTCATAGTTCTTTTGTAATATAATTTTTAATCATTAAAGTTCTCATCATTAAAGTTCAAAAATTAATTAAAATTGCATTTCAATGTTACATATTATGCAGTCTCAGGATGTTCTCTTGGTAGTATTGACGCCATTCGTTTGGGTCTATTAGAGTTAACTGAAATGACAAACGAATTTATAATATTCATGATAATTGAATATAAGTGTGATATTAAGTGTGATTGAAGTTAGATCGACCGAAATTTTAGTAACTTTTCTCAGTAATGCCTTTGCGTTCACAAGGGGTTCAAGCAAGGGTTTTAAGCGCAAAAATATTTATTAGTAAAATGTCCCTAGGGAGTATATGCATAATATTTTCTGAATTGTCAATTCCGGAAATAACTTTAGCAGAGTTAATTAGCATATGCTGCTAATAGATATCATTTCATTAGAGACAATTTTTAAGTATAAATCAAACCATTTTTACGATATAAGCATCCCTCCAGCTTTTAATTATGTACCATATACTAAAAAGGGAGAAATTTTTTTTTAATTTTCTTTATTTATCTGTCTTCCTTTCTATTAGAAGAGCATTATATAATAACAACCAAACTAAATTTAAGTACTTTTGCCTTATAATTTGTTTCTATATAAATTTTATAATTCGACCGCATTTCCGACCTGTGTCTCTTTCAAACCCTATTTGATTTTCAAATTGCGATAAAAATGTAACAAGTTGTAACATTTAAACCACGTTTTATGTCCATATATATATATATATATATATATATATATATATATATATATATATATATATATATATTCAGTTCATCATTACACCCAACACTTTGTATCCAAATCAAGCCCGGCTAACTATAACTACATTAAATAAATCTGTACGTTGTGATTGTGTATCTTAAAGTACTTTACTTATTTAATTATTTTTATTAACCCGGCGTCATTGTGGCTACTAAACAGAACTTAGCCGTTGTGGCCGGGTAAGTTGTACCCATGTGCATTATTGTACACTGAATCAAGCTTATGTCAATATTAGTTTTCTATATTAGGGAAATAGGTAATTATAAACATTATTTATAAAAATTAAACATTTATTTATCATAAAATGAGCAAATCATCATCAAATTAGATCGTCTTATTCTGAGATCATTTTTTTAGAACGTAACTTAAAAATATATTCAAAAATAAAAAATAATTAACATTTAGAAACAGAACATAAAATTTTCTTTAGTACATAAATATGAAATCAGGAACTATATATAACAAAGCTTATTTATTACTAACATACTGACTTATTCGATATCGAGATCAACGCAACTTTGGCATAATGGAATAATATGCTGCATACAAATAGGCTTGTTACACTTATTGCAGTTATGCCTAGCTTTTTTGTCTTTGGCAGAAACACAGTGTTTGCATCTCCTGTACGTTTTTGAAGTTTTATTCGGAGGGTAGGTCATAACTTCACCAACTTGTTCGTGAATACGTTTAAGTAAGGCTCTCGGTAAGTTCTCCATATTTTTTCTCACGCAAAGATGATCTTCAAGCATTGATAGACCGAGTTTTCCAAGGAAATCGCGTCGGTTTGTTTTCGAGTTATAATTTTCACGAAAAATAATCATGCTATTTATTGCAGCTACATTCAAGACCGCATAAAATACTGTCATTGGCCAGCATTTAGAGTTTCGAGATACATCATAGGTAGCACAGAGCTCATCAACCACATCGACGCCAGCTTTCGTAGAAATATAAAATGTGATTATCTCTGGTTTCCTTTTTTCACTACTAGCAGGATCAATGTTTTGGTCGTGATGAAGGGAAGACAATACCAGCACCACTTTAGACCGATTAGAACGCTTAGGCGATTAGAACAATTTAGTCCGGCTAAGTATAACAAGTCAAAAAAGGTAATAGTTCGTCTATAGTTGTCACTTTCAATAAATACTGAAACGATTGTTTATTGTTAGACAATTGTCTCTGTTTAGTCTTAGCATTAGTATGACGAAGTATTTGTTCCAGCATATTATTAGTTGTAAAGCGTCTCCAACACTCTATTTCAGTCTTATCATTTTGCGCAATAAGCTTTACCCCAGGTTTTTGTAATATTATGTTTTCTGACCTTGTGCGAACGTTGGTCCGAGGGGGTTGCGATGACCATTTGGTGGAATTTCCTTTACCAATATAAAACTGCTGGTTACTTATTGAAACAATTGCTTCTTGCTCATCATCACTGCATTCTTGTTCCGTATCACTGCCTTGACTTCGCTCTGAAAGATGGTCGATTTCACCCTCATCGTCTGAGCTGCACTGTTCATTGTCACTAACGTTAGCTTGTTCAAACAAGGCTAGGAGTCGACTTTGTTCCTTTTCATAAGACATGGTTCATAAAACTGTGAAAAACGATATGCAATTTATCAATAAACAATAAAAAACAACAAACAAACTGTCTATATAAATGTTACATAGCCATTGTGGCCGGGTATAACTTATCCGCGCGCTCTTTATACACGTGTAAACTCCGTCATCGCCGCAGCAACACTTAATAGACAAGTGAATACGCGAAAAGAGGTAAACAACCGCAGCTACTGTAACGGACAATTTACGCGCGCATTTTGTTTTAAAGTTATGACCGTTTTAAAATGCGTCGGGTATTAGATGCCCAGCAACAATGACGCCGGGTTAAAACTATTGTATTGCTCTAGTCTTTTCCTATTAAGAAATTGACAAAGTGATATTAGAGTTATTGTTCGAAGGCGTTAAATGCGTCTATTTGATTTTATACTGAGCAAAACTGAAGTCTGAGTTTGTGGACACAACTTAAGTAAATACAATAATATAATTCGCACTGGTACGATTTTGGTAATATTTTAGACTGAAAATATATTCCATAGTATTCCGCAATTATTTGCATTTGTTTCATATTGGCCAAGAAAATAATGTTTATTTTGCTTTGTCTTCTGGTTTTGAAATGTGCTTAATTATGTTGTCTTCATTAATCTTTAATTCTCCGAATACCTAGACTCCTGTGACTGTAACTTCTATTTATTTACATAATTGTTAAGTGATTATTTGAAATTGCATCGCGTTAATTTTTGTAAACAATGACTAAACAAATTAAATTTTATGTAATTTATTAGGGATGGGAAAATAATGTATTACTATTAATGTACTTAATAACCGCTCCATTTATCATTTTTATCAATGGTTTAAATATTTCATAAATATGGTCATTAATTTTTTCATTTCTCTTATTTGTGCTGTCATCATTGAAACCCATTTAATAAATCTGCTAATAAATATCTCAAATCACTTGTCAAGGTAAACACATTATTCCAATAACTTCATTTACCTGCATCGGTTGATTAGTTCGTTAAGTTATGGCATGAATAATCAAACACGCCCAAAAAAAATTATTTCTCCAAAATGCAATAATCAGTATGAAGAATTTAATGAAAGAAATTTTAAGAAACGAATCGGGCTCTCATTATTATAGTCTTGGGCCCACATTATTTAAAGCTACATATATTTTAATTTAATCCTTATCCATTTTTTCAATTTACGGAAGCGTAATTCGTGTGTAAGACTTATTTATTTCCACTTCACTTTAAATTGATACTATTGAGAATCGATCCATTGAACTTACTCGATCGAATAGAGTAAGGAAATAGTAAATATTTTAATGGTTAGAAATGCAATCTCTAACATATTCTCACACATGAGTATGCACATACGTGTAGATAAATGAAGAAAGATATTTTCCAAAAGGAAATTTAGATTTTATTAAACATTTAAATGAAAGTTAAAAAATGGAATAAGGAAGAGCTAGAGGAAGATCTTCTTTTTTGAGACAGCAAAATTAAAAGTTGATTACTTATAAAATTATCCGATTTCATAATTGAGTGACTTTTCAAAAATCTATAACATTAATGGTTTAAAATTAAAACAATTATGAATTAAACAAATTTTAAGGTTTCAATGTCCCTTTTTTATGGTATATGGATCTAATGGAAGCCATGTTTTTATTTGTTACTAAATTCAAAATGGAGCGAGAATTATAACAAGTATAAAAATGTAATTAACAGAAGAAAATTTCTAGTAAAATAATTCCAAATCTCTATGAGTTTCAGGGATAATTCCGAATAAAGCATTTTTTTGCTTAAATTATATGTTAAAAGTAGATTTCGTATAAGTACTAAATTACAGTTGTTTCCATTGGAGTCACTCTATATGTAATCATCTAGTCGATAAAGCAGGCTCATTTTAGATTTTTCCCTAATTTTGTGAGAATTATCTCCAGGGCCCCAAATAAGAAAATCCAGTTTCATTTAATTTGCATGCGCCAGTTCTTGTTTACTCAAATAATTATCTTTAAAAACGTAATTTTTATACTTTAATATTTCCACCGGTAAAATTTCCAGATTACAGATATCTACACTTATAGGACAATATTTTGACAATAAAGAATAGTAGCTTTTGGGTGCAGTATTTAAATTCACACAATTAATACCGGTTAAAAATAAATCGGTGCTAAAATACCCGCATTTTACTAATTTTTTATCATTTGACTCCAGCGTCTCAACTGTTCAATGTAAACAGCTAAAATTTCTCAGTCGTCAAGTGCTTAGAAGAAATAAAATCAAATTGACTCCTTTGTTTCACATTTTCTAAAATCTGTGTTTTCCAGGTTTCGTTGGGTTACAACATAATGGCCCATCTGAAGATATTGAAATAAACATAGTTTCATTATTTGGGAATACTGAATTTTTACAAACTTAACGCCAAATGCATTCAATATTTGCTATAAGATAAAAATATGAAATTTACAAGATATTTAGTTCCTACCTTAGACTTCAAACATCTGCAATGTTCGTTTTGTTATTTTTATCTTTTGTACGTATACCGTTAGGTAAAAAAATAACAAAATACAGTCATTCATTTATTTGTAAAATAAATTTAAAGAATGGGCGTTTTGACAAATAGACTGTTAATAAAAATTAGTAGCAAAGCGCCTATACGCTATGGTTTTTTAACGATAATAATAGCGATAGAAAAGAAAATTGCATGATAATTTCACCGTCAGACGATCGTTAAATGTAATACTAATATCTATCACAATTTACCTATTAAGAGAAGAAAACTACTTTACAAATACACACGCAGGTAAAGATATGTAATGTTTTGTACAAGTGATAGTTTAATTAGAATAGGTTTATTTACAAGATTAGCAATTACCAACGTTTTAAAGTAGTGTTTCCATTCTTGACGAAAACTTCTATTTTTGCTAAGTTTCCTCTAAATTTTGAGAATATGTGATAATTTTAGACACAGCAAAAAAGATGAAACCTGCACATATTCTTCATGTTTATTACTTTTTATTAATTTGACATATTCATATTATAAAAATGGGCTTTTAGCAACTCGTTCAACATCGAAGTCGCTAAGGAGGGGAAAGTTTAGAGGATTCATTCCAAACAATTATGCTTTAATTATAAATGTAAGCAGCAAATTACTCATTTTACCTTCTTTGATTTATATAAAAAAAATTGCGTTAGTAGTCACGAGAAAAATAAAAATATATAGTCAACGAAAGTATAGTTTCAATCTTCTATACAAGTGTTACGTTACAAGGGACCGGCTCGTGCATTACATGTGACGAGATGCATTTGTGAGCGGTTGTGTGCACCGGCGTAGTGGATAAAATCATTTTGCGATCTCGGCTACACTATTAATGTAATTATAACTAGATTGGCCATTCCTAACAAAGGTAAACAAATTTATCTATTTGAAGTATTTATAAAAAAATTTTACTTTATATAAACAAAATTTACTTTATAATTTTAAATGTCATTTTTTCCATCAGATACCACTTACTAATATAATTTTAATGATGATATGGTCATAATTTCTCAATGATAAATTATATAATTTCACGTCAAAAATTAGTCTTCTTCTACCTCTATTCTCTCCTACTCATAAAACATTAAAAAAAACACTAGGGTTGATACATTAAATTACAATGCAAAGGTAATATTTAGGTCTGTAAGGATTTTTAGATCAGGAAAAAAAAATTATAAAATTAAAATATGAAAATTATATCATAGCCAAAATAATATGATTTTTCAAATTACCAAAATATCAAACAGATTGTTTTTGTAAATAATGAACCGAATGTGTCAATTGTGGGTTTATATTTTATATGGTGTATGCACTCAATCTAGGAGAAATCTTAGCTGTTAACATCGGACAGTCGAGAAAGGGGCCAGTGAAAAATGACGAGAAATAAGTAAATTTCAGCACTGCGGTATTTTTCAGGGGTGTTAATAGTGTAATTTAAATTTTATATACCAAAACTACTACCTTTCATATTTAAAATATTATTCTGGACGTGTATAAATCTTGGGAAGAAAAACTTTAACAGCTAAAATATTAAAGTAAATTTTTTTTTATGTTTTAATAAGAGTGGACTAGCAAATTCAAAAATTAAATGGCGCTGGATCTCCTTCCTTGGCACCCTAAAAATATTCTTCTAAAGTCTTTAAATTTTTTTTAGACGTTTTCATGAAACGACACATTGCAGAAGCTCGGGGCTGGCATTAGAGTCGATAATAAATATTACACCTGTGGGTGTGCATTGGAGGCTTGCGTGACTACTAAGCCAGATAAAAAATTGATAATAAAAGTCATAAAAGGTGTCGTAAATAATTTCAGGAAAGGAATACTGTGAGAGGTATAAAATGTTATTTCCTTTGTAGCATAGTTTCAGTGAGAAAACATACAACAGACTAAATCATTATTCGATTGAAATAAAAAGAACGCTTTGTCCGAATTACGTAACGCGAATCAATGGCTCGGAAGGATGTTTCGATAAACGCATGATTTCTTCCGTGCGACACAAGGAATGTAATAAACATTTAAAAAACGTGTGTAAATACTCAGTACAGAATTGGAAAAAGTTATTCCTCTTTATTTCTTTCTGCGTTATTGAAAATATTTACGAAACAAGTAACAAAATTTCAACAAAGCGTGAATACTTTCGAGCGAAACAACATGTAAAGAAACGTTCATAAATCTCCAATACATAGTTGAAATATATTATTCCTCTTCATTTTCTACTGAGTTATTAAAAATATTTATGAGCAAGTAGCAATGTTTAACCAATTCTCGTAAACACGGAATCAAAAAAAAATATAGAGTAAATGTATATTCTAGCTATTCAGAACTTTCTTTGTAAGTTATCTGAAATATTGTCTGACATATTCCCCTAGTCGGCACTCAATTAGTTTGTACATTTACTTCTGCATAAATTAGGTCAGATTTCATTGGATAAATTAATAAGTTGGTAGGCTTATTGTACTAGTAGAATTAATTTTATAAACCTATTACTAATGAGAAGTACACGAATGTAACTAATGAGAGTATTTAAAAAGTAAATTTGCTAATATTAACTGGTTGAATTAAGAAAATAAGTAAGTTCGAAATAGGGAGGATCTTACATTTCTTTAATTAAGATTGGGAGGAGCAGGACTTTTCCATATTACTTTTGTAAATTTTTGTACAGAGCGCGCTTCTGATGTCAATGTCCGGATAATTTGAGTTGTTCGAAATATTATAACGAATTTCAAGTATGTGTAGATGTCGCTAATTCTGGACTTTCAGCCATGTAAGGCGTGACTTTTGTTAACAAATACGGCGACATATTTTAAGGCCAAAAATAATCTCTGATGACTGAGAGTGTACTTTCTGTATTTATATTTAGTCGATTTTATAAATTTTCGGCATAAACAGAAAATGCATGACGTAATTGAATATTTTCAAAATTATCAATATTCAAGGTTCAAAATTAATTTTCTCGAGAAAATTTTATACAAGTCTATAAAAATATAAGGGGAATAGTACATTGTTTATCTTTGTGAAAAATGATTCAAGCGAAAGCCACTTTTTTGTCTTATTTCTTTAGATTTAGTTAAACATTTAAAGAAATTACATTCAAAATGGAATAAAAATGATGCTGAACTAACGGAAATTATAAAGGAATGCTTGTAAATTCATAATATTGTTACTCGTATAATTCCGAAGCAACACATTTTGCATACTGAATCATTTTACACATTCAAATATTTAAAGAAAATCAAAATAACAACAATCACATTGGTGTAACTTTTTTAAACTTTTGCTTTTAATTGTGTTTAAGAAATTTTTCTCTCTGCGAAGTTTAAGATGGTAAATTTTCCCCATATTCGTTTTGGTTCCTTAATGATTTACGCCTGTAGTAATCAGTTGATCGGCTTAAGTGACGACCATTTTTTTATTATTTATTCTTTTCTGTTTGTGTGTTTCAACTTAAATAATTAAAAACAACTAGACAAACTTCGAAACAGTTTCCAACATTGAATACTTAGATACCCAATAATAAAATGAGATACCTATCATTACAACATGATGTGAAATTTATTTTTGTCTATTTGATTCTTTGCACGAACAGTCCATAAAAATGACTAAACATATAGTATTTAATTAAACAGGGTTAAAGATTCTAAAAACAAAATGAAGTGAAAATAATCTTGAAAAAATATGAATAAGAATTAAAAATTATATTACTCGTAAAAAAATTTTGTTTCTTTTTGGCTGATTTGTTCGCTATTACTTATATCACAAAAAATACTGAACGAACCATGATTAAATTTTCAATGTTATGTAAGTAGGTAAAGTTATGGAAAGATTGCTAAAAGTTCCAAAAACAAAAATGAACTGAGCATTATCTTGATAAAAGTAAAACAACACTTTTAGTATATCAAAGATATAAAAAAGATACAAATGACTGCGAAGAAAACTATCATTTTAATATTTTAAAAACTTTTTAAGTTTCTTTTTATACTAAGTAAGTCGAATAAATATTGAATAAATGTTAATATTGTCAGAGTATTAATGTTTTATTACCTCAAAATTATTTCGGTAGACGGTACTATACGTAAGTTATATCTGGACAGTCGAAATCAATATAATGATAACCACCACGCAAACTTTAAAACTTGAAAATATTAATAGATTTAACATAATTAAAATAAATTAAAAATAAGTATAATATTAAGATAACAGCAAAAATAAATTTAAAAAGTGTGTACCCATTCATCTCACACCTAAAGCATAATTTTATACCTAAAGAATGTTAGTTGTCGTCTTCCTTTTACAATATTTTTAAACATAGCAAATTCAAATAATGAAATAATTTGGATAAAGAAATAATTTACCATTATTCGTGAGAGCAGCCTCGAAGTGCTGTTCATTGCCAAGAAACAGCTTTTACCATCCAGTGTAATGTCAAATTAAATAACAATTAACCTGTCTCTTGGAAAGTCCAACTTCGTAACGAGGGTTAATAAATGATTTACTCTCAGTGGCGGTACACTTGCAGTAAAGTTACAGCTCGACTTATAAGTTTGTCACTTATTTACCTAACTAACTTTTTCAGGTCACCTACTTAGGAAAGTTACTACGACCATTTTAATCCGTAAAGTTGCATTAATATTAAATATTAGCGAATTAGCTAACTCCAATTTAAACTAGAATATTAATGGATAAATAAGATAATTGTAATAAATGATGTACCCTTTAACGTCTATGTTTATTTTCATAAGTATAATATAGTTTCATAAATGACATTCTAAATAACGATTAAGCTAAAGGTTTGTAAAGGTTTTGCAACAAAATTGAAATTAATATTTTCCTAAGTGCCCAAATAGTTTAAACTTTTCGTAATACATTAATAAATGCTTCATTTCCTATGCGACAGACTTACTCTTTAGCAACGGCATCACTCAATATTTAAGAAGAAATTATTGCATCATTACGGTTAATAAAGTCACCGAAAATGCTTACTCCTTTAGAGGTTCGTAATAGAGGAGATTAAACCGTACTCTATTTTACGAACCTTTTGCATATGTTCAGTCATCAACAGCGTATGTTTGTCCACTTTTTCTATCCGTCACAGGCTTTTAATTTCTAAACAAAATAAGATTGAGACTAGAAATTGTCTCATAATTTGTAGTTTCTCTGATTAAAATTGGAAATAAAATATAAATTTACTTAAAATTAGATTTCCATTGGGCTCCTTTACATGTAAAAGTGGTTGAAAATATACTGCATTTGCATGTGGGATGTAAGAACTCTTGGCTCAGAACACGAATCTGTTTTTAATTTTTTTTTCTACTTAAAACACAATTCGCTGTACTGAGAAATTTGTCATTTTTAGTTTCAATTTCTTATCAAATAATTCATAAAAAATTCGGTTCTATTATAACATTTTTTGTATCTTGTATTTAAACAATGGACACTAAAAAAATCAAAATATAAATTACAAAAAAAAAGAGCCAAATTAATTTTATGATATTTACGATATTTGTACGCCTACGAAAGACATACTAGGCAATACATACACGCATTAAAAAGCATTACACATATTGAAAAGTAATATTAAATTTTGCCAGAAGTTTATTAGAAACACCATATGAATTTAAAAGTTTACATTTTTAGAAGTATCTAAGTATGAACGAAACCTTCTAATTGCGAGTTCTACTCGTACTTAAGATTGATCGATGGGGAAATAATGGGAGTCCCGTTCCCATTCCAAATATTAAATGAAATATTTTGATAAATACCTGCATGTACACGTCATTCTCAGTACGCGAACTGCCCAGTAAATGAACATTTTTTAAATTTAAATCATGCCCAGTGAATATACATTTTTTGAATTTAAATATTTTGTTTATTTAGAAATTATTGAATTTAAAATAATAATCATTGGTTTGTCCCATTATGCAGAATAAAGTATTAAAATGCAGCATATGACCATCACTATTAAAATTGTGCATTGCTAAGTCATCGAATTATCCTCTAAAATTAAAAATCAAGTAATTTATTTTCAGAATTTTTGACTTAGTCAAAAATTCTAAAAATAAATTACACTACTTATATAGTTTATCAGAACGTCGTTTCTTTTATTACTAATTTATCGCTGAATAAAATCTAAATATACAGAATTTAGAATAATATTCATGTTCCTTAGTGTTCCTCTGTAAGACAGAGGTCTATGAAAATATATTTAAAAACTCGGATGTTGTAGGAAAGAAATCACATTTACCGAAACTTATAAAATAAGACTTTAATTATTACATATTCATAATTTATCTCTTAAAAGTAAATGAAATTTAGATACGTAAATTAATATCGAAATATAACTTTAAGAGACTCAGAAATTAATCGATATAAATTTAATATATCGTAAGTAAATTCCATGCAAACAAACTCACGCAAAAGGGATATTAAACAGTGCAATTATATTTATACCCATATATTGTGAAGATAAATAAATGCTTTCGATATTATGAACTGCATTTGAAAACTATTTTTAATTGTCACTCTACTCATCTTTTCCTCACGCTTCCTTATTTGAGCTTTAATAAAAATAAGCCGTTGCTTGGTACTTCATAAGAGTCAAACCATTATGTAGAATAAAGTATTCAAAATATTACTTAAAATTTGTATTAAAAGTTTTATTTAAGATTGAAAAACTCTAATTTGATATGATCAAACTGTACTTAGCTTTATGTGGGCTCCTAACGATTGAGTTGAATTCTAATTATTTTTGCGTTGATGATATATGCATCGAGCGAATTAATGACACAGATTGAAAATCCCTTGAATTATGGAACACAAATCTGAGTTTTCGAAAAGGTTTCTAAACTTTGTTTGCCTTTATGTGCCCACGAAAAGTCAATTATGAATCAAATCTCATCCCCAAATCAACAAATTTGTCTGGACAATGCACTGGGGTCCCGCTAACCATAAATTAATATTTCATAAGAGCGCGTGCTTGACTGTAACTCACTGTTAAATATTTATTTGCTTTTAGCCGAGAGTCGCTTGTTGTGTTCTACTCAACTACAACTGTCTTTATGCTGCAGTCGTTCGCTATCTGTTACAAAATTAAGAACTGTAAAAAGCTTCATATCGTCTGCGAATAGTGGAGTGCGATTGATATCCTCAGCTTGGAGAAAGGAAGTTGGAAGATCACTATCAGCGATATACGTAACATCACGGTAACAAGAAGCAAGCGAAGTACCGTAGCGACGTCCAGTTGAGAAACATTCGGTTTATATACCGATCGGAAAATCTATGGTCATAGTAATAACTATGGTCATATTTGGACGTGGCGAGCTCCTAAGGTTGTTTTTGCTACTTATACGTAACCAAAACGTATGTACAGATATATTTTAAGTTGACTGCGTTATATATTTCATCAAAGTGACATAGTCTCTTTGAATATCCATAATCGTTCTAGTTGGTGAGAAGAACAATATTAGAAATGGTTGAGTATTAAATATAGGTAATATAGTAAGAGTACTTACGAAGAGTGCAGGATGATGTGAGTTCTCACTCACAAAAAGCAGCTAGCATCACTCCACCGTCACGTCACTTGATAATATCATATGTAGCATTCTTCCGCTTACATTACATACTTTATTAGAATTAGCAAATGAGCAATATATTTACATATAGGTATTTACACAAATATAACAATTTGTGAGGACAATGATATATATTAAAGTCACCAATTATAAACATGTCATAATTTAAGTTTTCTCATACATCGGTAATGCACATAAAATACAAACCGCAGTATTCACTGGACTTCAATGGAGGAATATACAATAAATAAACATGCATACTAAGGAGAAAAGATATCGACGCTATGGACCCGCGTGTGGTCAAAATAAAACCGTTGCCGCTCCGTAGCACTGCATAACGGTTGTCCAGAATCTAGTGGTCGTGTACGGATTTGTTCCATGTGTCAGTATACGACGGCGAGATTTTAGTCTCGCTCATTGCAATTATATAAAACCTTTCGGCCAGAGCACTTGTAAAAAACTTTGTTTCCTTTGAGGTCGCTTCTATCTTGGTAATTTAAAAAAAATGTCCTCTTAAAAGGTGCGTTATCCAGCTGGTTGAGTCCGCGAGCCATTTTCGAGCACGCCTCAAAAATATTCACTCGTTTATTTGTGTGCCGCCGGGCCAAAACGACGGACCATAACTGATACAAATTTGTCCTCCAGTACACTCAGTTTAAAGGAAGCACAGTCTTCTTTTAAGATCAACTTCTTAGTATGAGGCACAAACGAGTAGACTTTTAATACAATTGGTTAGCGATTCAAGTAAGATGAAATATATGAATATATTTCATGCACTCAACAGATGTCAAGTCACTGTCAACTTCACCCGTACGCGTATTATCACTTTAAGGCGACTCTATCTCTTTGCCACGACTCGTAAGTTTAAATGAAATTTTAAATTACAATGAAAGTTTAAATTGTTATTACGATAATATTGTTGCACGGCAAGTTTTGAGACAAGTACTAGTGCATATTGTGATGTGACTTCTCTCAAGTGAGGCGACTCTTACTTTTCGAATTACTTGTGCAGCGCGCAGAGAGATTTTGCTTTCGATTTTCGATATGCTTTAGTAATGGCACGGTAAGATAGGAATATATTTGGTTTTAAAAAAATTTAATTCATTCTTTGTTAGTATTTCTGATCTATTTTTTTTAAACTTGATACTACATTCAATATTAAACAAATTGTTTTCCTTAATATGCAAACATATTTGCGTGAAAATCGCGAGTGAACCTTAATTTTTCAATATGTTTCTTCATGATCATTTCTTTACTTTCATGAATTTGATATTGAATAGAAGGTGTAAGGTTGAAACCACAAAGAACTTCTCTATTTCTGAAACGTTTCGCTAAAATGGCAGCCAGAATGGTGTTACAAACACATATATATATACACACAGCAAATCGACCCAACTGTAGTCAATAGGAAGACTTCAATATGCCCACTTTTATACGCGTCACTTAGCATAGAGTTCTTCCTCATTCAATAAACGAAAATCGTTTTACGTCTAATCGTAAAAAATATTGATTTTCTGACTACACGATATTTTTTGTCAATCTTTTGCACTAAAATATATTTTATTTATTTCATAAGCAACCATTATAAACTCAGCATATTGTAAAATTAGTTTTATAATTCAGAACTAGATGGCCTTATTTACTTTATTTTTAAATAAAAGGTAGTTTGATAATTCTCCGCTAGATGGTGACATTTACTTCAGTTTTAATAAATGTTTTATTTACTAATATATTAATATTTTTATATTACTAACTGCAGTATCTTTCCAATTTATCAAACTCCAGAACTCCTTAGAGGGAATAAGTTTGAAAGTCTAGAGTTTTGTAATAACGAAACGTTTGCTGCGCAAAATGCAGGCAGCATTGCTGGTTGAAATAGTTTTTTTTGGCAATCTCATATAAATTTTAAAATATATGAAAAATTCAATTAAAATATCACAAGCGATGGATTAAAATAAGTTCCCGCTATTTAAATCAACTTAAAATAAGCTAATATATATTTTTTAATAAAAAAAAATATATATTTAAATAAATATTTAAATCAATCTACAATAAAAAACTAAAATAAATAGATGATAAAGTGGAAATGTTATGAATGGTTTCTATTTCAGTTGACCTGTAGAAAGGGCACAAACTTTAAATAGTTTGAACTTACCCGTTTGTCGAACTTTGCTATAAAGGACTTCTGACTATTGAGGATACTTCAACATGTATATTTATTAAGAAAAGTTTCCGCCGCTGATCAAGCCAATGGTATTTGATGTCATCGAACTCGTAAATATCTACTCAAATATTCATTTCAGAATTCATAAATAATATTGAGCTCCTCTTTGAGATCTTTTGATGGATACTCGCGGATATTTATGAAGATTGTTTTGTGACTACTCTAATATTTATCTTCTGCGAAATAAAGTTTCCAGCCTTGAGGAGTATTATAGTCTTCTCTTTGATTACTACCTTTTAACGAAAACAGTATTTGTCAATAATTATTCATTATACTGAAATCATTACGAAAATTATTGTTGCCCATTTCGACGAAAGCTCGTAGAACTGTAGATAATTATTTTTGAACTCGATCAGTATATTTGAACAAAAATTAATTATCTAATTACAATTATTTGTTTTTAATTTTATTGATGATGATATACTTTTTTGTAAGGTTTTCTTTAAAAATACTGAACCGATTACATTACAGTTTTTGACATACTATAACTTTATTTATAATCATTTGTTGTTCACAAATCTGATGAATGATATCCGTAACACCCAAAAAGTCGAGGATTTGAGAGAGAAGCTAAATTTGGTTACTAAAGTTACAAAAAACAAAATTGCTTTACTAAAGAGATTTCGAACGCGTTTATCGGTTCGCTTCCTGTACATGACATTAGTAGAATACTGATCTATTTTAGAGATTAACACTAAGTTAAAGATACCCAATAGATTGAACGGATACAAAATCGGTTCCTATTGTAGATAACAAGTTTTGGTTACATTCCATTTTTATTAACGGCTTTTATTCCGGATGTATTAAAATTTGTACTCTTTACAGAATTGTTGATTCTGACAAATTTCTTTTCAGATTATAATTAAATGGAAAATATTTTACTGAATACGGCTGAAAATATTTTTTTTAATAGTGTATATAGTCTTTATGTAATACCGTCTTCTGAAAACTACAACAAAAATCTATAATTCCATTTCCTTCATGATGGATAGAGGTATTTTATTAAATTCTGGTTTGAATTTTCGTAATCCTAGGTGTAAAAGCATTCCATTATTTGATGAATTTTACAAATATGTTGTGCAATACGAGTTACATTTCCCCTACTTAATCCATACAATTACATTTGTGTATGTTTACGCATTTTATTTATGTTTTTCTTCGATTTATCTATACTATTTTCTGTATAGATTCTGGGAATGAATTATTCCCTCCCCAGTTGCCTTGAAACACCCTCTTTCTTTGATTTTCATATTTCCTACAAAATTCTTTCATTGCTTTGATGAAAGTAAAGAGATTATTATAACGAATATTTAATTTTAATTATAACACTACCATGTTTTGATAATAATACGTTATTGAAATGTCGACATATTTGGTGGGTGTATTATATTCAGCAGGACAGTCCGCCTTAAAATAGAATATCTTTTTTGTACCGACAATGTAACGTACTTTGCTAAAATGTACGTTTCAAATCTGTCCAAATGAAGTTGGAAACATTTTCATGCTTCAAGATTACTTTATTGATTCTCATCTAATGAAAATAATACTTGTATTATTTCCTTTTCCGGTTACGGCAATAGTGGCAGAGATCACAACTATGACGAGTAAAACTGTGGACTGTGAAAAATACGGTGACAATGGTATGCACGCAGCTCAGAGCAATTACCTGCGAAGCTACTTTATACAAAACCTTTATAATTTCCTTACATACCATCATTTCAAATGATATTACTTTATTCATCATAAATCTTCACTAACATTGATTAACTAGTGCAATTAATATTTAATAATGCCTAATATAATTAAATAGTAATGGCATATATATTTTCGTGCAGATCTCAAAAGGTATGATATCTAGAATTATCGCCATAAAATTACTACAACTTTTACGTTGGCTTCTAAAAAGTCTGCGTTTCCATAATTTTTTAATCGGAACTTGGGATAATTTTTTATTTGTATTTTTCAGTTTATCTCTGAAGACATTTTTCCTTAACTTCATGCAGTGTACCTAAAATTATGAACAAATATTTTTGGGACCCTTTTAGTTTGCATTTTCAACTACTATAAAGGAACTTTCAAAGTTTTTTTACGAGAATTAAATTTATCCCTATACCCACCAAAATATCCATTTAAATATTTTTAATCTTTAAGTATTGAGACATCTTTGGGTTAATTTGGTTTTATTACTATGCCATATTTCAAGTTTCTCTAACCTTGATAAATTTTATTATTATTATCATATCTTATATTTTAAGCATTGTTTTAATGATTATTCCATAATTTGAATGCTCTTCATTACTTTTATTTAATTTATAAAGAAATAGGTCCAATTGTTACATACTTCTGCAAAAAAATATGGAGTACTAATTATTTAACTATTCGACAAATGGCTTAAAAATAATTTATATAGAAAACATATTCCCATATTGTTTTTCAAATAATTGCTTACAATCGTTCTGAAATATCTAATTAATATTTGTGTGACTAAACTAAAGTAACATATGATGACATACCAAAACGTCAACTTCATAGGACTGCTACCGATAAGTTTGGCGCTTACGCCAACATTGTTGAATATATCTACTGCAGTCGAACAGAACAGGAAGAGCAGATGGGATGCACGAAGAGTGTTTTTGTTCCCACCAAGATACTTGTTACTTTAAGTATGATGTAGTAATTTTGATGATGTTATTGAATTAAACCCCGTGTATGAGCGAAAAAGTTAGCCATGAGATTTTTGCGTTTTTCATAGAGTTTTAGTAAGTAATCAAGTTTGCAATCTGATTTGAAATTTGTTAAACTTTTTTCAGAAAAGAAACTCACTTTTCAAATAAGTTATGTCTTCTAAATAGGTCTATGCCTTCTAAATAGGTCACGTCGAAAATCAAACTCAATGATATTATTTATTGATTCTTCGTGTTTGCATCTTGGAAATAAGACTCAAAGCAAAATGTAATTTATTAAAAATTGATATTTTTTTAAAGGAAAACCCGACGTTCTAGAGCACAAGTTTTCAATTTGTTTCCACATTACTCACATCTTATATATGGGTTTCGAATAATGTGAAAAATGAATACACATCAACACTTATTCCAGATTTGGTTTAGTAAGTGTCCTTGTTTTCTTAAACTGCTTATTTGAGTTGTGCTTGAGTAGTTTATTATTGGTGATAGTTTTTTGATAATTAAAGTCAATAACTGATTAGACTTTACTGCTTATATATACTTCTGTTAAAGTTCTTGGTGAAAAATATTGTTGGAATCTGAGTTATTGCTTCAATTTTAACTATTGTAATCCATTTCTTTTGTGTTTGCTTTGGGGCCAAACCTATGTTTTATTAGGTGAGCATTACCTTATAGAAGGTAAGCATTCCCCTTTAGTAATATTGATAGATTCCCTAACACTATTTTTTAAACTGCAACTTATTGAGCTGTGTTGATGCTGTGCCTCTTTGACAATTTCTCAACGAAATCCCGCCAAAGGGATTAATATGTATCAGTTTATATATGCACGTGTATGTGTATGTGGGTGTGTCTATATGTCACTGTCGAGAACCGGAGCAAATAATCAGATTTAGACAAATGAGCTATCGTTAGAGTTAGTTGAACTTTCTTTATGTCTTTAGGTAAATCATGTCACCATCCATGCAAAATGATGACTGATTTAGCATCATGTCACCATCCATGCAAATAATGACTGATTAGCTATTTTTATATAGTAAAAATACGAAAATTTAAAAAATAACATTGGGATGAGCATCGAATAAGAGATATTAAATATATTGTATGTTATATACGTAAATACAACGTTTATTATTTAATGAAAAGTCTTTAAAAATTTGCCAAGCATGTTGCATAGAACTTAGCTTTATGTTATTCTATAATGTTCCAATAAAAAATTTTGTTTATAACCTTAAATCGTTAGTTAACATTCCGTTATTAATCACCGGTAAATAAAAAAGGAATTGTATATAATAAAAATAGCCCCATACAAAATTAAGGGCTTTGAAAGAATATTTCATTTATACATAAATCATGAACAAAAATATTGATAAGGTTTCAATGAGTAAATTATGTTAAAGGACTAATTCAAAAATAGTAGTTTTTACGATTTTCTTTAAATGAAATATAAAGAAAATCGTAAAAAAAATTATTCCGATTCGGCTTTGTAAATTTTTAGGGTTATAGTAGGATTTCTTCCGGTTAAGGGACGTATCTTCTTAAATAACTAAACAACCTCAAGCGAGCTTTTAATTTTTTTACCTAATCCATATAATTTTTTTTATCTTAATTTTATCCAATTTACTTTACTTTAAATATTTTATCCAACTTTAAATATTTTTATAAACGAAAGGAGGGCGTGTCTGTTTCTGTGCACGTTGTGTGGGCTTGTTTGTGTTTGTGTGTTCTGTGGGATTGTTTATGTGTACGCCTATGCTAAGAAAATAACTTGTAATTTGTATTTTGTGCAAATAGGATTATTATTTTTCTCAATATTTTTTTTATTACAAAATGTTGTCATCGTATATTATTGCCACAGATGTATAAATCATGAAATAAAAAATGTACTCGTTCGTAATGGCATTTTCCTCCTTAAAGTTCCATACCTCAAAAAAAACTGTCCAGTACACTTATAAACCTTTAAGCGTATATAATATTTCTATTAGGCTATATAAAGATATCAATTTTTGACAAGGTTAATATATTGTAACATATTACATATCATATCTTCAACAAGCTTAAAAACTTGGTGCATATTTAAAAAATCTAAGATAATTACCATTGTTTTTATGTAATCTTATTTCATTATGTCAGATTTTACTAATCATGTTTTTTCATGATTTTTGGTTCAATCGTTTTTAAACTAAGGGGGCAGAATGGTATATCTTTCCAAATATGTAATTAAAAATGGTAAAATTTTTTACATTTCCCACAACAAGGATTTTTACGTGATATATAAAATGAGATTTAAAAATATTTTGTAAGACCTTTATTCAGCCCCTCTTTAATTATTATACGAATACTTAAAAAAACTTACTGGTTCAATATTTGTGCAAATATGTGAGTTAATAAGATATATTACTATGCCAACTTTCAAGTTTTCACCTAGCACGGTTTCTGAGAAAATTGGCTTTGAAAACAAAATAAAATAAAAGTGCATTACCTTTCGTGGCCATATAAATATGGTGTATATTTAAAAAAATTATTACATCTAGAATCTTTGCTATAGTTTACCTCTAATCTTTACGTGCGTTTCTAGAAGCCCATATTTTTTCATAATTTTAGTTTGATTAGTTTCGGAAATAACGGTGCTGGGGTAACAAATTTTTTTCCGTATTTTTCAGGATATATCAGAAGATATAAATACCTAAAATTATAAAAATAATTGTTTGAGACTCTATTTTCAAAAATTATTTTATACCTCATTTCAATCTGAATTACCCGAAATAATAACGACAAGGTGTTATACAACCCGCAAAACTTTTCTAACTGAAAATAGCGCACATATAGGTCGCATTGTTATCTAGTTTAATGCAAAATTATATACAGCGTGTAGCTAAATTCCATAATATGGTTCTAAAATCAGCCAATGCATGTAAATGTAACTTGCGGTATTAACTTCTAAATATGTGACTTAAATTTATCTGTAAGAATTGCTAAGGAATATAAAGATTACTTAGTTAAGAAAGTAAGGCCATAATCCACCAGTAAATTAATGTAACTAATTACGAGTACAATTTGTATTTAAAATATTGGCTAAATAAAACGACCTCTTATTCAAGTTATTGTTATGTACTTGTAATATAATAAAAATATTTCGTTTTTTCTTTTTCTCTAGAAAAACACATGCTCCAGTCATTTATACATAACGATTGAGATAAAATTATATTAGAGCGAGTAATGTGATTGACGTAATCCAATCACATTTATATGTTGGTTCTAATTTAACAAGCAGATACGTTCCGCGTAGGCGTGGTAACGGTATTTACAAATTGTATTCTTTGATTTTTATATTACGATTTTATTAAAAAAAGTTCTCATATATCACGAAACGGTTTCATGGTAATGTCGCCTTAACGTCATATTAAAATAGCTTGACCATTATGAGACGATTGGAGACGAAGTGAGTACGGTGTGACGATTTTCTTTATAAATTTACTTATTTTATAACGTATTTTTTACACCAAGGTAATTTTTTTATGTTTACGAGAAGTGAAAACGTTGGAAATTGACTCTGTTTATTCCGAAATAATAAAAGATTTAACAAGTTAAAACGAATCTTTCTAAACGATCCTTTGTATTATTTCAGGTATACGTAGGCTGCTAGAAAAGTATATATGTGTATTTCATAAAATTTAAATTTCATGCACGAGGTCAGAAAATTTTTATTAACGTGATGTTACAAAATTTAAAAAATCGGAAGAGCTAGTTTACGACAAATATCGAAAAACCAATTTTAGAACCGCTATTTTGCACCCTTCTCATATGCTGATCTCATTGCCGTAGTTGACAACCGATCTCCACGACGTGGCTCCACACACGTATTGGAACTTATAAAGGCGTAGCCTGCGTAATATCCATTTCACTTCACAACGATCGAACGACGCTGGAATTGATTGGAAGCGACGCCCATCAGGTCTAATTATTGTAATGAAGTTGAGTGCTGAGTGGCAATTTGGGAAGTGTTTTATAAACATGAAAATAACGGATTCGACTTATGTGGTTCATCGTTGTAGGTTATTTCAATCTTCAATATTTAAATATCAACTCTTCAACTGCTGCTCCACCGATTATTGAAGGAAAAATAATTAACAAATTATGTTTTTTCCTATTTATAATTAAATTAGCTTTACATTAGATCATAAATCTTTCGTTTTTGGAAAGTTTTATCCATATGTCAGAAATAAAGAGTTACCGCCAAAATTTCTGTTTTTTTTCTAAATTAAAAAGAATTAAAATTACGTTTCTTAGAAATTTTGGATATCATGTTAAACTTACGTGATAGATTAGTTGGCCATTAACATTATGACATATATTATATCTAACAAAATAAATATACGTAGGTTTAGATATGTTTTTTCTTTTTCAGTTTGGTTAATTTACTTATTTGTCGTTATTTAATGTGAACAGTAACAATAAAAAATATTGGGCGAAGAAGCATATTTTCAAATTAAAAATTCCATTGAACCTCAAACATGCCACGGAATCAGCAGTCCTTCCACCACTTTTATGTAGATACCATGCGTAGGCATAGAGCTTATAATAAAAAAGATAGAGAGTTTTCAGAAAAGAAAGAATAAAAAAATATGTGATCCATCATAGAAATGCGGATATTGGAAAGAAAACCCAAGTGACCGAGGCCACCGAAATTACAAACTCAAATTGAAATGAGCGGGGTACGTGCCTCGAATTATCGAGGGACGTCGAGAGAGCGGGTGCTGTACTGGTCGCCACGCGAGCACAGCAGGCCGCGAGGACGCCGCGCGCCCTCTGAAGCGATGATGTAAAGACCGTCGCAGGATCGACTTGGACCAGACTAGCCACAAATAAACCCCGTTAAAGGACGAGAGAGAAGGTTTTTACTCAAACATGGGTACGAGAATATCACTGAATTAAAGTGAAAACAGTCAGCAAGGAATTTTAAAATTTATATATATATATATATATATATATATATATGTATATATACATATATATATATATATATATATATATATACATAGTGAACTGCATTGGGTATTCTCTCTTGATAATGTTTGTGATATGACAGATGTTTTGATAGACAGAGTTTGTTTTTTTGTCAGTATTTGTAATCACATGTAATGTCTCTTTTTTCTACATCAGATAAATTAAAAAAAAAAGAAAAATTATCGTAAATAATAAATGAAAAACACTTTTTAGTATTTAAACTATATGTGAGTGATTGTTTCAACATCTTTATTGAGAAGCTGGAAGGAGCACATACATTACCGTGAATATCTCAAAAGCTATGATGTCTAGACTCATTGTTATAGTTATCCTTCAAGCTTAATGTAAGTTTCTAAAAACTTTGTTTTTTCATAATTTTAGGTTCAGCTATTTCGGAGATATGGGTGGAAGGGCATATATTTCGCATATTTTTCAGTATTTCTTAGAATTACGAGAATAATATTTGGCAGATCCGTATAACAAAGGATTTTTAAACGATATACAATACTATATGAAGAATTAAATAAAAAATCGAGTATTAATTTACTCACCTGAAACATTTTGATATAAAAGTTTTCAAAGTCACCTTTGGATCATATGGGGATTAATACGCTTTATTGCTATGTATAATATAAGTTTCTACGTCAAGCAGTTTCTGAGGAAAACGGCTATGGTAGGCGGAGAAACAACACGTGAATGATCTTATAAGTGTTTTATTTTCCCTTTTGAAGTGAGAGTGATGCTGCGTAGATAGCTGTTAGATATAAACTAATACTACACCAAATTTCATCAAAATCCTTCCAGCAGATTTTATGTGATTGACGCACGAAATAACATACAAACAAACGGACATAAATTCCAAAATTAGATTTTCCGGCTTCTATTATCTTTTTTACACTAAATCAATTACTTTTTAAAATATAGGATTGGCTAATAAGCAATGAGCTGTTATTAGTTCATAATTTTTTTATTATATTTCCTGTTTAAAATTAATTAATCGTCGATATAATAATCACCATCATTTTTACTACATGTTTCCAACGCACTGACAAGGAGTGGATAGTATGTGCATAAAATTCAGATGGCGTGCATTAAAAAAAATTGGTTTACGAACCGTCGTAGTTGGTTTTCATCATAAAAGTTTTCTTCCGCGTAAGGCGTTGCCAAAAGATCTAAACAAAAAAGCAGTGGGTGCAAGGTCTGGGGAATGTGGTGGGTGGGGGATCCATATCCAACCAAAAGCCAAAACTTTAAGACGAATTTGTATGGTTATATGAGGACAGGACTACGGCTACGTTTACGGCTGATTCGAGCTAACTTCATGTTATACTCAGGCATTGTATTTCAAGTTTTTTCCTAAGGGGTGTAAATGATACTATATAGTTTCGTGGGAACACGCGAGTTCAGTTGCTAGCCAGCATGTTATCGGTTATCTTCTTCAATTACCAATTTTAACCTGTCGTTATCCAATCCCACCGGTCGATCACAGCGTGGTTGACCACTCAGGGAATAATCGACGCTGCAACACCGCTGAAACCATTGTTTTGAAATAGCTTTAGATATTGCTTCAAGAGATCCACGTTAGCATATGTTACGCGTAGCTTCGGCAGCAGAGTAACCAGATTTGCACTCGCAGAGTAGACAGTGTCTCACATGCGTCTTAATGTCGTCCATGTTTTACGCATGTTACCAGCGCAGCGTTTTATTTACTACTGAATCAGTGAGACCGTGCCGCGCTCTTTTTATATTTTCGATCATGGACGCACCTAAAACTTTCCCTTATTTTTTAGATAATTTTCGTAAAAAACTTACCTTTTTACTTACTTTTACCTAACCCAATATTTTCTATGTGCAGAAGTTCATATAAGTGACGACTTATGATAAATAGAGTAATTTCGCTTTAAACAATATAAGAAACTCTCGAGGCGCGAACCATATTCGCAATCCTCCTTTTTTTCAATTTTTTTTGAAGGGGATCCGAATCATGAAAAACATTTGATTTATTTTTCTTTCAATAGATACATTCAAAATTTCCATACTATAATAATTTTCCTTCTTTAAATTAAAAAATGATCTAAAATCTTCCAGTTGTTTTCCGTGTAGCTGCTGTTAGTTAATATTAGAGGATTATACTGTTACTAGCATTTCAATATCTATGTTACTAGTTTTTCAATATCTATCTACTAAAGTTAACTAAAAATATCAATAGGTGGCGTTAGAAGCACCAATATAGTAATGTTCCTCAAGTCAGTATTTTATTAAATTTGTAATATCCAGATAAAATGTCTCTCAAATGTTACCCGAGGTTATAAACAATTACCACACCTATTACATAAAAAAAAATTTAACCATCTAAACTAGCTATGTTTTAATGAAATTATATTGGAACGGTTTGGAATTACTTATTTTTTACGTCTTAAGATTTTAGCGTGAATTTTTTAAACTGACTACAAAATTTGATTTAGCGAAACGTTTCTTTTTTTATATATGAGGATTAATTTCTGAAAGGACATGTCTAATTTCCAAAATTCTTTTACATTAGCAAGGCTAAATTTTATGATAACAAGCTATGCTTATATATCCTGCTAAAATTTAAAGGAGCAGAGCAGCGAGTAAGCGGAAAAACTTTGTTCGCAATAATATCTAAAATTGTAACTTTAACTTCAAAAATAAGTTTCAGTTTTAAAAAATATATATTTTAAAGAAAGATTACAGGTTATATTTTATTATGATATAGTTTATTAGGGCAGAGTTGTGTTATAAATTTTAACAGAAGTAAAGGAACACCTTATAAGTGATTCGAGGTAGAATGGATACCAACTTAATTATTGAATGGTCATCCCGAATATATCTACCGATGTACCCCAGACCCCGACAATAAAAGTCGTTTAGCGAAAGGAGGGGTTTAGCGACCAGGAGCGTGATGAGCAGCATAATTAAGATAACTGTATACGGATGAACCCACGTGGCAAAATTAGTCTTAATATACACGACTTTACGAGGATTAGTCTTAAATATACACGATATAATTAGATATTAGATACTTATAGGCATAAATATGTTCCTCCATGCACATGAGAAAAATACAAGAAAAGCTATCACGCATCTTCCAAACCTACCTCAATAAACTGCAATTAAAATCTTTTTGGCGCAACAGATAAATAAAAGCAAGTATTGGCATAGTTACGTCCTTGAATTTAGAAGTTCCAATAACTGTATGTTTCGTATTTAGAAGTGCATAACTGTGCAATTCGTAACGACGCATAGAGAAGTGCGATTATATTCGTAACGACGAATATAATCGCACTTCTCTATGAATGTGCGTAAAATGCAGGAAATGCTTAACTTAAATTTGCCTTACTATACCGTAGATGGAAACTTTTTTCCTTTAATAAAATGAGATAAAATTGTACCTTAGAATGTTTTTTGAACATAACTTTGTAAACATACTTTATAAGCAATAGTTTCTTAGTAATATAAATAGTATGTCATTTTTTTAAATTATACTTTATATTTGAATTTGATACGAAATATTTCTCGTATTACTTTAAAAACTTGTAAAATCATTGAACTTTTTCTCAAGTATATGGGAAAAATTTGTGATGTGACAACCCTTTGAGGGTTGTTAAATAAAAAATTTTCATGTATTTTAAAAAAATAGGAAATATTTCAACAACGAAGATAACAAATCTTTAAATGGTTTCCATTTAGTAGTTACATTCTCTGCGTGTCCATTTATTTGTGTTGAGTACTCTTGTTTAATGTAAAGTAAAGACGTTTAAGGAAATTAACGTACATTACTGAGGGTATGTGGGTACGTTAATGGCGCTACAAAATCGTCATGTTTTTCCTTTCAATTTGCTTTTATTTGTCATTGGGTTCTGTTACTTATATCTTAAAAAGTTGGAAGAAATTTCATGCTTGTTGAGTTGGAAAGATTAATGAAGAGAACGATTAAAAATATGTTTTAGATAGTTCATAATTTATAATATTTTTTGTATCTAATTAAAAAATGCAGATAGATGAATAGAAATCTATTTCATGGCATAAATAAACCTAATAGTCACATTTCGAATATACTTATTTTATGACCACGATAACAGTCACATTGTGATATTGTACAGGCTTAATGTAAATGTGGCGTATATGATAATAAAGTGAAATATCATTATTAGGAGATAGAACAGTTAAAATAGTATTTCTTGTCACATGGAATCATCTAATATTCTGCATGATGGAAAGTATAAGAAGGGTGGTGTTAATTAAACCTTTTAATGAAATTATTTAAATTACTGATTATTGAGACTCAAAAAACGTGGGCATGTAACAGATATGCAAACAAATATGATTTACGGTATATTGTTTATTTATCTCCATTTGCGTCATGCGTCTATCGCCGACATCTCGGAAATTTAAAAAAAAAATTCTTTTATTTTTTATTTTGTGTTTGAATTAGAGCTATTTAAATGTATTTTGTTGTTGTCATCAGTTTAAAATGTTGGTATTGTGATACCGTCTATCGCAAATTTGCAACAATTTTTGGCAGTAAAGCTATATTTATTTATGTCTTCTTTCTTATTCATATATTAATAAAACAATTGCTAAGGTTATTTCCGATAACTGAGCAAAGTTAAAGTGTCAAAGCTTATCTTTTGTGGGCCAGGAATACCCTGTGGCGAAATATTGTTTATTCTATAGTGTTTATTAATTTATTAGGAGTAATTTTCACGTTATTATGGACACTTTTTTGCTATTATGATTAGTGTTTTTCATCAAAGTCCATTTGCATTCCTAATGTTTTTCCCATTGAAGGCATCTTTTGTATATCATATCAGTTCAGTAAAGTTGCATTTAATTAATGTTCTATAGTCTGTTGGATAAAAGTATTTATTCCCATAACTCTCCAGTGTTCTTATTGAAATATTTGTTTAATATTTCTGTAAATTCTTGAATAACTTGTCAAGGATGAAGTTTTCTTGCAAGTGAGAATTTTCTACTGCAAAATATTTGACAATCAACAAGCTAAACGATAAAAAGACACGTTGAAAATTTGGAATTTAATTTGTAAGTCCGAAGTTGCTGATTGAATTATTGTTTATCTCTTTTCTCGACAATGTCGAAGAGACTAGTTGCGTATATAGTTTGCATAGTCTCAATAACTTGATGGTCAGTAGGATTGTGTATATAGTCTTAATAATTTTGTGGTTATAATATGTCGAATTCCATGAAACATGTTCCAGAAAATAATAAACATGGGTAGACTAGAAAAAATTCACTAACAATACAACTTACATAATTATTCATGGAACATTCTTTGACCAGTTAAAATACAAAATGTTTAAATTTTTAAATGGTTAAGTTTTTAAAATTATATAATAATTTGATATTTAGTTTACATATATTTTCAAAATTTACAACCTACGAAAATATCATTTTTACATAAAGATATCAAAAGGAAGGTCAAAAAAAGGAAGGAAATCTCGTTTCCTAATACTCGTCTCTTCTACCTAAGTGGTATTCAAGGAAGGATTTATTATTCATTTAATTTAAATACCAAACTGAATATTTAAACATTTTTATTTCACAAAGTATAATGCTTTATTTATATCGAATTTTCAGATTGACGATTTTGAACCGAAATAAGAAAATTTAGAAAATTACACCGCAAACATATAAAAGTTGGCTGATATACTGAATTGTGTGTAGTACAGATATTCATTCGTAAGTTACATTCAAATATTGTCTTTCTAAAGTGGACTATTTGCTTAAAAAAGCCCGAAATGAAAATCCAGGGAGCGCTCTGGCCAAGTCATCGTATCGCCGCCACTAATCCATCTATGTAGGAAAACGTGGTTTAAGTGTAACGTACTCCTGTGCGTAGGGACATAATGCGCCATACTTCTGGCACCGCATTCTGTTGTTGGCATATAATGGTTCGTTTGTCGATCTAGTAAGCCTGTTGATTCTCAGAAACTGCAAATATTCTTCTCAAAAATAAATTGCCCGTTTCATTCCACGATTCCACAGAAAACTGATATAAAGACTTGATTCTCGTTTATAATAGAAGTTTACAATGTACCAGTATTGCGAATTAGGCATGTGAAATATTCCCAGACGTATATATTTTGCCTGTATTATATTGTGTTTTCAAAAAAGTTTGGATTCACTTAAAGTTAGGGTTTACTATCACAGCATTTTCTCTATATCCATTTAACATTATATGGATGCATGCCTCATCTTCTTAGTACTCGATGAATAACAAAATGTAGTATATAATCATCTTTTCCAGTTTTACTCATTTAATATTGGATTATATTTAATTACAGTCAGAATTGGTCCCTGTCTTTCCCTAACAATTTACGCTGTGGACTGCTTCTGAAAGCTGATTTCCGCTATTCTCTTCCAAATACGATAAATGTAGTCTGATAGACAATATGAGCAGGAATTTCTTGTAACGCTTCACTCCTTATTGGTTGTGACTGCCTATTGCCTCTTTTTTGACTATTGCCCCTTGTTACACGATATTAGTAATGCTTCATGGCATAATTACGCGGCGAATAAGTATCCCTTTAGACGATTTGAGTTTGGCATCTAAAACAGTCGAAGTTGCTTTGCATTAATCCAGAGTCCATTAACAAGCCAAGTCATTATTTTTGATACACCGACCCAAATAAAAGGCACAAAAATACTCGTTTTGTTATTAACTAAAATTAAAAAGCACGTAAACTGTAAGATAAAAAATAACTTATGGTAGTAAGAGCGAAAGGCAAACAACTAAACTTAGTATTTGAACGATTGTAAAATCAAAACAAATACGTCTATTGCTATTATTGTTTTATTTTAACTAATATTTTTATTTATTACCATTTTTGTATTTTCCTTAAATTTTCTATTTGTTTATCACAATTTTTGCCTGTTCCTTAACATACTCAACATATTGATATAGGTTTGTAATTATAATTTGTTGTTATTTAACTATTACAGGAACGTGAGTCAGGTTGCCGTATAAAAAGTTTAAATTATAGGTACATAATTAGCGGTTTCTTATTTTGTTTTTCTAATAGAAAACATGTAATATTTTAGTTTTATCCTAGGACCACCATAAAGGACCAATGAAATTCAAAATGTAAATATTTGAAATTGTATCCATGTAGTGACTTTTTTTAATAATCCAATTAATATTGTTTTCAAGCTAATTTATATGCCATTTTCAATAAATATTTTACACAGCGGGTGGTGGAAATTTGAATACAAATGTCTTTAATTACATATTCCGTGAACTATTACGAATATTTTAAATTATTTTTCCTAGTTTTTGTTACAAAACAAGGGTTTGTGTTATAGCTAC
This sequence comes from Druceiella hillmani, assembly GCA_039881145.1. Lineage (NCBI taxonomy): Eukaryota > Metazoa > Arthropoda > Insecta > Lepidoptera > Hepialidae > Druceiella > Druceiella hillmani. Next base: position 33,270,731 of record JAYKKI010000018.1, on the reverse strand, counting down.
ACTAATAACGTACAAAAATAAAAAGATATTGCCACAGGATGAAAGAAAGAACAGTGTGCATCACTTAAAGTTCTACCACCTACCATATTAACCGCTCATTTTGAATATCTGAACAGTATTCACAATAGTAGTTTATAGGACGAAATTATCACATACTTTAAGATGTCATCTTTCCTTCTTCCTCATCAATACTTGGATATTTGATAGCATGTTGGTATTTTTTTTATTTTTAGAACAAATGTATCCTTTATATAATGCCATCTGCGTTAACTGACTCGTAATTTGTTCCTCAGAACTATATTTTCTTGGCACTCGTTTATTAACACAATTTACAATATGTAAATAGCATATGTATAAAAAATGTATTTGTCTAACCCACAAAAGTTTTTTTTTCTATAATTCATATAATGGTTTGAAATACACCCGTTAATTAAAAACATAATATTTATAAAAGTGAATTCATTCAAAATACGTTCATCATTTTTCAACCAAAAATATATGAATTTATAAACATTTTCAAATTATTTCTTAAACAAGTATTAAACTATTTACCAAAAATAAGTTTTCACAGTGTAAATATATTGCGGCGTATTATATAAAATATCTTTCACAGAAATAATATATATAATTTATATTTCAATAAATTAGAAGATCTAGGGTAGTCGTTATAGTTTTCCTGCAAACTTATAGTCAGATTTTACAAATCCAATTTTTTTTATTTTTGGCCGTTATATTTTTGCACATTTTTTTGAAACATCTTTTTAAATAAACCATTTAAAATTGTAATAAAAAATTTTGTATTCCTTATAACAACTCTTTCCAAATAATACTCGACATGACATACAAAATGAGAAAAAATATTTCTTCAAAACCTTCATTTACTTCCTATTTAAATTTTATAGGAAAATTTTTTAAATTCAATGTTTTAAAAAACCTTTTGTACTATGCCAACTTGTAAATTTCTAGGTTGCATATTTTTGAGAAAATCAGCTTTGAAAGTAGAAAAATATAAATGCTATATAATATTTAAAAAATTACGACTATAGTTACAACCTTTGCCTCTTGCCTTTGCCATATTTTTATAATTATAGATTGAGAAATTTGCTAAATAAATGGGACGACGACATATTTTTTGTATATTTTTAAGTACATATCGGAAGATTGGATACCTGAATTTGAGAAAAAAAATATTATGTATATTAAATATTATACATGTTTTTGCGATACCCTTTATACTCGGAATTAAAAAAATCTCGAATACCTAATTTGCCCTGCCTAAACTTTTCAAACGAATAGTTTTGAGTTTTTGCTAGTGCTATATGTGCGGGTTGTGTTTTATATTATGCGGGTTGTGTCAAGCACGGAATACGGAATCCTAGAAACAGTGGGATGGAAAATAATATTGATAGTTATATATTTCACACCATTTTCCCTAACTTAAGGTATGTAGTTTTCTGGGTATTATTATATATTAATCGATGAGAGCAAATCTTTATTTCAATGAATAATCGGAATGTAACATTTCACTTTATACTACTGCCAAAATTTAAGTTTATCGTTTAATTAAATTTAGTGAAATCGTTTTTGAAGTAAAAATTCTATAGCGTCTGAATCATTCTGTCACAGTAAATTAGTATAATGCTTGAGAGGGCGCGGATATAGGCATAGACCTTTGTGGGAGAAGAAAAGCGAGAAACTGTAAGGTAAGATGTAATGTAGTGACTTCACTAGAGTGTATGTGAATAAAGAGGTTTCAATTTATGTTAAAAAAAATCTAATCAAAAATGTGGGCCTGACTCATTCAATGTGAGTCAGGCCCACATTTTTGATTAGATTTTTTTAAATGCCTGTGGGATAAGAGAGAGAATGCATATTTTACAATAATTAATACATTCCGATATAAAACTCAATTTATATCGAGACATTTTTGAAAACATGTGTGTTTTTACTTTACTAACTTATCCCACGTTGCGATGTCATTATTATGAAAAAACGTGTTTGAACAACAAAGAGAGGAAAATCCTCTTTAGGGAGTATAAAGAAGCAAAGTAGAGGCTGTTAAATGTTTGCCGATGTCGAATTATTACCATTGTCTGTTTTTAAATAAATGAATCTCGTTACATTTCTTTTGCTAGACCATTTAGATAATGCAAAGAAATCCTAGTGCGATAATTTCATAGCATCTTCCAAACAAATTAGTGCAGATCCCAAATTCGCCCTTCCCTGGATTCTTTTAAAGAACATAAATGTTTCATGATTAGCTTCAGCTAATGCTTACCAAAAAAAGAATCTTGCAACTGTCAGCAACGTTGTCTTTCAATAAAATCAGCAAACAAACACTGCTTCGTGCTTTACAATTTTAACTAAAACACTTGGTTATTTGGCACATTGACTGATCATTTTAATGGAACCCACATTAAGAGTTTTGACTATAATGTATCAGTATTTAAAAAAAAACAATCTAAGACCTAAAATATTAAATCAAACAACATGCTGTATCGATCATAAACCAAGCAATAAACTAGCTTTATTTGGAGGTACACGTAATATTTGCGTTCGATGTGATTTAAGTCGACAGTAAGTCATTCAGAAGAATAACTGAAGTGTCGTGAGCTGATATTTTGGCAAAGGAAAGGCGAATTTATTTTTCTGTATCATTGACGATATCAGTTACATATACGAGTACATTGTATATTTTTAATCAGGCAACACTTTGAGTGTTTAGGTGAAATTATATGAAGAATGTGAAAAAAATCTTACATTTACATTACACACGCTTACCGGTTGCATTAAGCGGTCCAGGTTATTACGTATTTTTTTTTAAATGCTCTTGATGAAAAATTATCTGAATTTGAAAATCTGTTTATTTATTTAGGCCATTATACCATTTCTGATGTGTGTAAGGTGAGCATCAATACTGGAGTGCGATATTGCACTTTTGCGCTAATAGTGTACTGCGTTACGTCTCGAGCGCATCGTTTTCGTAAGAATTAGCATGAAGGATGAGTATCGTCAACGATATCATGAGCTGAAAAACGTATCTCCAATTTTGATATTAATATGTAATAATTTGAATAAGCGTAAATCAACGTAACTCGGTTTTGGCTTAATGATGTGGTTAATTATTATATAATTTGGGTTCTGATTCTTTTAATTTTTACATAATTTGTATAGTCATTCGTCAATTTCTCTATGAAATATTGGTCAAAATATTTTCTTATCAGCTCTACGCTAGGTAAGTTTTTTATTTGCGTTTTTTGACTAATCTGTTGGTATAATTATTTGATAACAATCGAACAAATACGTATATATATAAACTTACATATATATATATATATATATATATATATATATATATATATATATATATTTATATACATATAAATAGTTTTCTTAATCGTAATTAAAATATTATAATTACGAAAAGTAAAATGAAAAAAAATGTGAAAACAGTTAAATAGCTTGTTTCCAAATGAACTTATATAAATTATTGATATATTCTCAATTGTAAACAAGCTGTTTCACAAAGTTTATTCCGTAACATTTCATGCTGGGAAAGTCTACTTCTATACAAAGATCCTTTATGTTCCGACTACGCCTAATTCACTCTGAGTTGAATCGATTAAAATAAGGATCATTATTAATTACAACCTTACCAACCAAATTGTAAATAAAATTTTAGTAAATAAAAATTATGTATAATGATGGTAATATAAATAAAAGATAAATAAAGCAAACCTTGGAGAGAAATAAAACACACCTTGCTGCTAACGTGAAACAAAATATTATTGAAGGAAGTTAGGACCATGTGATAGTAACGCTGAAATTGAAGTGTTTATTTTACTTTGGTGAAACTTTTAGTTTACCTCAGAGAGCTCTTTAAAGTTTATGAGCTTCCGCACATATGTACTCAAGAAGAACTTTATTTTGTTGGGTTAGTACGTCCCACGAAGCGAGCTGACTTTATCTAGTCAAGACTCTAGTCTAATGAGAAAATTTTACATTTATGTTATATATAAGGTACATTTTACTTTAAAAGTATCTTGCTTTTTTCAAATAATATTTCTTTTATCTTTGTATGTACATAACATACATGTGGTTTTTTGTAATAGGTATGCGAAAATAATGAAAAATACGAGCTGAATCACAAAAGGTATCATATGAAAGATTTAAAAATTTTACATAGGTTTTACAGTATTGACAAATAGAAAATATATATTTATTTAAAGATGTGTTAAAGTAATTTTCAATAATTTTGACATATTTTGGAAATTAATATTAGCATTAAGAGGAAAGTCTTTATTAAACAACAGGTACGTCAAGAACGATAATATAAGCCGTTGAATGATCGGCATATAGTGCAAATAATTTTACATTTATAAAAATATAATTACAAATATTCACCCACAGTACTATAGTATTTTTAGCGAATTACTGGCTGCCGCTATAACATTAAAAGGAAAAATATTGCTTTTTGGAGAATTTTCCGTATTAGTATGCATAATTTACCGAATATTTTTGTCACACTTTTCAGAACATTTCATACTTTTCAGACCTCATATTATTTAAAAAAATTTGCCTTATAATTAATCCTTTCAAACGGTATTCTACTACTATATATAAAATATTTAAGTACTTATTCCTCCCTCCCCTCACCCGAAAGTTTCAATATGAATATTTTTGAGTGTAAGCTATTGAAGTTTGCGTCGGTTGATATGTTTTCCTAACATGCCTAGTTTCAAGTTTATACGTCAAGTGTTTTTTTTTTAAACGGCTATAACTGATAGACGGACAAGGACGTGAGTAATCTTATAAAGGTTCCGTTTTCTTTCTATTTGCTTGCAAATGTTTTTTGGAATATCCAATATGACGGGACATCTGTTCATTCCTGAATAGGAAAGACTATTTTAATTAATACGTTTTTAACATTAGCAATTACGTTTGATAATATAATTAAACATATATATGTGTGGGAATACATGTATTTGTGTGTATATATATATATATATATATATATATATATATATATATGTATATATATATAAAACAGATATATAATTAATTTGATAGAAAAGTGAATTATTTGGTCAAAAACATTTCCTTCTCTTTCTTAAAACCGGGTGAATAAAATGTTCCCATAAATTGGATAACTTTCCAAGTCAAAATTAATTTATGGCTCACGATTAATTAATTTTAAAAATTAACACCGGATAAAAAATTACTTTTTAATTTAAAAAAAAATTATTTGTTCCATTGACGTATCAATCTTAATGTATGTTTACAAATTAAAATTGTCTCAATGATTTCACTAAGATGACTAACTTGGGAAAGGTAGTGAGTTTAACAAGCGACAAACTTGTGCAAGCTGTGCTGTAGCTTTTCTGAAAGGATCCATCGCTGAAATTAATTCACTTATTAACCCTCGTCATGAAGTTGGACGCACCTTACGGGATAGTTTAATTGTTGGTTAATGGGACATTGTACTAGAGAGTAAGCTGTTTGTTGAAAACAAAGTGCAAGTAACGTTTACACTAAATTGTTGATTTTGATATTAACTTCAAATTACTTTCTTATTAAATTCACACATTTTGACTTGTAAAGCTAGTGAAAAAACATATAGAAACAATAAAAACCATACCTAGCTCTAACTTAAATAAATAAATCTTTTTTTGCACTAAAATTACAATTCATAATTCCACGGGCGACTGTTAAAGTATTATTCTACATACCAGCTTTTGCCGGCGGCTACTGTCGCGTGAATATTTATATACAGACCAATTAAGATGGCACAAATTTAATTTACGTCTAGCACCATTTTTGCATCCAGGTAAATAGTCTTTAATAACTTTTTACCTGAATCCAAAAATGTTTTGATTCACTGACACTTTAATGTAATTATTGTAACATTTCTTTATCTTCTTTGGTGACAACGAAAATAAAAGGCGATACAATTATTAGACAGGTTTAGTCTAGTTAGTAAGTTTAGACTAGTAGTTTAGTAAGTTTATTATATCGGATTAGTAATTTTTACATGGCCACGACCTCAATGACGCGGTGACACGATACGCATGTCGTTTTGGTTTTAACCTAATCTGTACGATATGGAAAACTTTTCTAAATATATGGTAATTGACACTATGGCGTCATGTAATTAAAGTACACAGACATAAAGGCAAATAAACAATTGAAAAACAACCAATTTATTCGAATAATTAATTTATAGTCTTCCGGCTCATTTCTCCGAATATACTTTTCACTTTTCAATATAGAAAAAAGTATTTAAGTAGGGAATAAGAAAGTAGTTTTCACAGACTAATATTACAATGATACAAGGTATATCTCAGAAAAGGTATAGACTCAACATTTTCTTTGTAAATCTATGAACGAATAGTTAAATGATTTAACGCAAGATAACCAATTTTACTTAGAAATTATGGAACAACGTTGTAAGGATTTGTTAAGTATTATTTTAACATATTAAGAAAAAGTTTCTATTATAATTTAAAAACATGAATAATAAAAATAGAGTGATGGAATATTCATTTAAAGTGGTATCATTATGGATTATTTTCATCAACACATAAGCCTTACTTATGCAACAAATAACACAAAATATTTCTAAATTTAAAAAAAAAATTGTCTAGGACTTGGAATTTGTTTTGTCCCCCTACACGTTTGAAGCGTATCTAGTCGTACAATTTCAGACATATCAAACATTCACATATTAAAGCCGCTTCCATTTATTGAACTTCTTTGAGAAATAATAATTCCATAAAAAACTTTTCACGTAGTAAAAAATAATTAAATACACTAATTAATATAATATCTTTTAAAAAACCGACTTCAAAACAGCTGGCACTAAAAAGTGCATTATTAATTTCCGAAACTCATCATCAGACCCTACCCTGGCCGTTGGTGCAGTTATTTAAACGACTACCATTAGCAAATATCTTGAATCATATTCATTTTACTATCATCAGAACCTACCGTCAGACCTTAACCTGGTTAACGGTGTAGTTATTTTGCAAAGTAACAAATACCTATAGTGAATATCTTAAATCATAGTTGATTTATTGCCATTCGTTTAGGAGTTCCATCATTCCGTTTTAGATCTCGTAATCAGATCATCACCATATTTATATGGAACCTCTCTTATAGTACCCTCTTTGAAAATAAAAAAAAATCATCAAAATCGGTCCAGTCGATAAAAAATTCTCGATGGACATACATAAATATAAATATAAAAAATATTGTCATGTAAAAAAATTGAACTGAGAATTGAAAAATAATGAGTTATAAAAGACTTGTGATTAAGAATCCTAATAGTATGATAACACAAAGAGCCATGTCTCATAACTTTGCTATAGAAAGATATCGAATATGATCCAAGTTTACACTCGACCGAAAGTATTCATCATACTATACGTAGAAAACTATTTTCAAAAAATATAAGAAAACTAATCAAAATTGAGCTTATATGTAGTCATTGTTAAAACAAACTCGAGTAGGGTATTAACCAATCCGTGGCATTGATAAAAATTATTAAAATACATCATACACGTACTCGTAACGAAAAAATGCCTACATCCAAAATTTTAACAGTTTACTACGAATGTTGACTAATTAGTTTACAGATAACGAGATAACTGCAAAAGGGATTTAAACGTACAAAATTAATCACGTAAAATGCACGAAAATAATTTATGTATTATAATTTTTATCCACGTTATCGTTATACTAAAATATCCAAGTGATATCTGGTACTTTGTGGTAACAGTAAGTAATGGAAATATTTTACGTCGAGGTGCGTTCCATTTTGCAAAATAAATTCCTTAAATAACATTTTTCATTTTCCTTAAAATATTTGTTTTTTTTTCTTCTAACAATTTCGGCTTCCCATTTTGCTCAATTTGGAAGGCAGAGGTTTTTTAATTCCGGCAGTTGTATTAGTGGAAGTTATATTTCCGGAAGTGCTTAATTGGGAAATGGTAAATGAGATATTTCACTAATTTAAAACAAATGCGTTTGAAAGTTGGAAACCAACTGCATATTTCGCGCCCTTCGACCACACCATATTTATCTGAAATATCCAGATATTGCGATGAATAGCACTTTGAGATAATGTCTAGATACTGATATCTATCAGAAAAGCCATGAATTAAAAATGAAAAGAAAATTTAAATCAAATTATGACACAAAATTAAAATCTAAAAATGTGGTTAATTGGATGGAAAAAGTAATCAAAGATATTGTGACGTTAAACCTTATATAGTTTTCTGGGACACAGTAATAGGTTAAAATAATAACTAATCAAACTATTTTCCGCAGTTTTGCTTGATTTTTTAAGTGAAATTTTTTTTATGACCTCGTTTACCGAAATGAACGGTTTTCCTTGAATAATATTTTCCGAGAAGAATTTCTTTGAACCATGTCTTTCATTTCACAATTTGCTACATAATATTTTTTTAAAATATTTTAAGCTTTCGTGATTAAAAAGGCGTGAACTAAAACTCAGTAAGATATAAGAAGAAATATTTTTTTTCATTTTATATTAATGAGAAAATGTTAATTAACTATTTGGTTAGTAAGTAAGTTATTTCTCGGAAATACACCTATGTCGCAAATTATCAGTTTTAAAGTTCAAAGTGATTTCAAATGTTGTTTCCGAATCAAAGGTGACCTAGAAAGTTTACAAATATATGTAAATATATACAAAATGGATGAAATAGATATAACAAAATGAATGATATATATATATATATATATACTTATACATATATATATATGTATATATACATATATATATTTATATATATATATGTATATATACTTACATATATATATATATATATATATATACATATACATATATACATACACACACACATCCACATACATATTTGTGAATTTATATACGTACATAGATTTGTGCGATGAATACAAAAAAGGTAAAAAAATCCTTAAAAGATCATCCTATAACCAAAGTACACAAATGTTACATTTATGAAGAGAACTCTTTTTGATACAACAAATTATCTACGTAACTTTTTCTATAAAATGTTTTCCACTACTTGCTAAACTTATAAACCCGTGATAGTGCCGGAATCTCCACATAGTGTCATTTAATTTTAATAAAATCGTATTTCAGAAATGGTAACTTTGAATTTACATTTCAGTGCATTCCTTATCAAAAATCTCGCTGATTATTTAATTAATATTTATATTACTCCTATGGTACAGGCAATCTAAACCGGATATGTTGATAAAATGGTACGAGATGTATATGGTACGCGATGGAATCGTACAACAAAAATGACTCCTTATCTTGTTTTCACTAGCTGTCGCTTAACTTTGGAGCAACGGAAATCTAAAAAGGCAAATTGTTATTAACATTGCTTAGTTAAATTGCACAGTTATATTCCGGAATATCGAGCGTTTAAGGTACATTATCAAGTATTTTTGGTAAACGAGGCAAGGGCAGAAATTTTCAAATTAATGGAGAGGAATTATGATTACAAACTGACATTCGAGAATTGAGAGACTTGGATTGGAAAACGATTTTATTTTATAGTTTCATCTTGGCGGTGGTCATCGAAGTATCGGTCCATGTAAAATACGTGTTTTTCAATATATCCACAAAATGGATCTTATGCTTTAAAATTTTGGTTGTAAATTTTTGTTTACACATGGCCAAACGCTTGAGCAGAAAATTCCACTTGCAGGTGTTGTAATCTGGGAGCATATTAAAATTATTCGTTGTGTATTTTAGACCATTACATTATTAGATTGAACCACAGATTTCAAATATTAGAAGCAGATATTAAAACCGTAACCTAAAGTGGAGTCTTTTAAAATACGCCTCTAAATATATTTAGGAGACATGCCTTAATGCATTGGTGACACGTATGTCAGTACAAATATTTTCATATTGGCCTAAAATTCAATTTTATTTGTATGCATTAGTGAAGTAGAATTGAAAACTCTTTATATATATACAATCTTAGTACGGAATCTGTGGAAATGGTTAGCGACGACGAGAGGAAAAATGGACTTTCTTTTCACGAGTCGTAGTTTTGTTATATATATATATATATATATATATATATATATATATACCTAAAGTTAATGGTTATAGGACCACCAAAAATTGTAGAATCTAAACTAAAGGATACACAAACAATATGATATAAATGAAGTTTCAGCACACGATTTTAGAATATATAGTTGTTAGTGTATTCGAATCAATATATCCAATTGTGCAATTGTCAATGGATTTGAATTTGAAATTATATAGTCTGTATTGATGCCATCATCAGGCTTAATTCCTTAAAATTACAGTTTGAATCCTTATGACATAAATGATACTTTTTACATATTAAATTTTACTTTCATCAAAATGTTTGTTACTTTGGTTTCCAATATTTTAAATGCATCTGTTTTAACCAATTTTTTAAGGATTTATGCTTTGGAAGTTGATAAATAAAGAACATATATTCGATTTATTCAGAAAATAAGTGTTATACTAAAAATAATTCACATGATATGGATTCATTTAAAGAATTTGCTTACCGAAAACATGTAAGCGGTCTCAAAATAGAAATGATTTATCTGATAATAAACCATTATATATCTGTAAGGATGAGCAACCTGAAAATTGCTAATCAGGACAAATTTGAACTATCTTAAAATCCGAATCAATCTTATATGCTTCTATTAAAAAAAAAATAATTTAAAATAAATGGTCATGGTGAAATTTAAAAATTATATTCATGAAATTTACAAATTATTTTTAATGACAATATATTGTTCACTTTGTCATTAAAATGATTCTCTGGATACTGTTTATTTATAAAAATCCTTTCCGGAGTTATATACATTTCGTTTCAACAAAACTAAAGGACGAATTTCCTTACATCATGTCAAATGGAAACCGGAAGTATAAAATTAGTAACTTTATTATTTGCTGTAAAAATTTACACCACGCCACTGTGTACCCAAAAAGATGTTAACGACTTACAAACATTTATAACTTTATTAGAATAAAAAGTAAATCTTAAATGTATATGAGGCTGGTGAGTATATTAAAAATTCGATAATATGCTTACTGAATTATGATATATATTTCACAACAAAAAACGATAAAATTTTAAATTGATTCAATCAATATCATATTCATATTCATATACATATAGTCACGACATTTACCATGTTTTGAAATAATTTTTGAATAATTAATTTGAGTAACTTTAGGAATCACACATAAGCCATAAAATTCCACAAGGTTGACGATTCACCTTGTCAATATGTCATATTGGCTACATGGCAAATGAGGGCGCTGTGGTAGTTTCAATTTAAAAAAACATGAAATAAATGCGATCTCACTCGAACTATTACAATTGATGACGAAAAGAAGGAAATCTAAATATGTCAGTCTTTATTATTTTTGCTAGATATTGTCCGATTTTTTATGTATCATCTGCATCTTAATATTGTAAATCAATGGATATAAATATAAACAAAATTAATAAATAAGTTGTAAATTTTTCTATTTTTAAATGGTCTACTAGTAGCCATGTGGGGTCATGAAGAATTTACCACTTATTAGAACCAACATGAGAAAAAAAAATACAAATAAAATGTAAAGAACATCGAATATTCGCATCAAATATTTCCTATTTGTTTCAAGAAAACATCTAACAAGAAAATACTTTGTAAAATATTGGACATTTTATGTTACGGTTGCAATAATTCGAGGAAAGCAATTTATATTAAATTCCATTTCTCTTTATTTCATTTTAATCAAAACAAAAACAACACCATAATTTTTAAAATTTTTAAATCATTTAAAAGAAAATAGTGATCAGTTTGTACCAAAGACACAAATTTTGCATAGAGCGTTGAAATCAAATTTTAAAAGCAATTCATTTTTGAATGCTTATATAACCAGTCGTGTATATACATTTATTTCGACAGAATTTACAAAATCATTTTTTTTTAATATTTAGTTTTTTATATGATACATAATTCACGGAACTCTAAAGGTTTTACGATAATTTTTTTAGAAAATACTTCCTTATAACCGTTAGTTCTGGAAGTTTTGTAGATTAGTTATGATTAGTTATTGATTGTCCTGTTGGTAAATTTACTCTGCATGGAAACTAATTCCAATAGCTCACAGAAATTCAATTTAATCTCATAGAGGTTACACTACTTTTCATTCAGTTATTCAATTTGTCCATGAAATTATAAGTTGACGTGATAATCATAAATACCTGTTGCTAGTTTTGAATTTGGAAATCATGTTAGTTCAAAATTTGAAAATCAAATTATAAAATGTTTAATACCGACCTCGTCGAAATAACAAATCTATGGATTGAAAATATTACACCGCTACCATAAAAACAATCCTACGAAAATATTTCATTTTTATTTTGTAGATTATAATATTTTGCAATACTTTCCCCCGAATCATTAAATAGAATTTATCTTCACCCATGAAACATTTTTTTGCATCTTTCATTGATGAAAGAAATTTTTTCCAATGCGAGTTATTGCAATTCATCCTACTAACTTATATGCTTTCATTAAAAAGGACTCATACCGTCATCGTAAAGCTGAGCATCGGTGCATTATCAAAAATAAAATTCGCGTCTAACACATTTTGGCACATTCAGAAAAAACAAAAAACTGTTATTACAAGTAAATATAATCATCTAATAAAATATTTATATAAATTTACGTAGGCAGTGTCAAAAAATTAGCCGTATTGCCAGTTCCAGAATACGGCTAAATTCGGTTGAAGGAAGTCGAGATATATTGCTCCTGTTCGACAACTATATGTGAGGGTTTATTTCGGATTTGTAAATAAATTAAGTACATATGTTGCTAGTCTCCTGATATATGTAGTGTACGCAAAATTATTAAGAAATCAACCATAAATATATAAATAAATCCAGGAAATTTTAACAGTTCAGTTGCGACACAGTTAACGTCTGATAGCGGGTAAACTCAATAGTTGATAGCATTAGTGAACGCCATTTTTTTGTTTTCGGGCTTGCATATACTCCTTGACTTAGTCCACTGTGTTCATCAATCTCTCTGTAGTTAGCTAAGTAAGTATTTTCCGTCCGTCATGTGATAGAACCCTTACATTTAAAACGTCAAAACAGAACGTTACGAAATCGTTGCAAATTGTTGCATAAAGGCTGTTGCAACCTAGATATTACTTTCATCGCGCCTAAAAAAATTTCACTTTACAAAGCAAAATTAAACTACTCAACAAAGGCGCTTGCAGCATCCTCACCCGAGTATATGATTTCGTAGTGTATTATAGTTACTAGAAGGGTATGTACGTCTAAAATGCAATATATGTTAAGTTAATCGTTTTATAATAGAGTTCGATGGTGAATATTTCTATAAATGAATATTGTCAATATTAATAATAGTACTCATTAGAACCGAATTTATTTGGATTATGTCGAAATTAGGAAAAGTCATAATTGATTATAATCGATTTGAATATTTCCAAAGTTATGTATATTTAATTGGTTAACTCGTAATCAAATTCCATACAGTGTCAGAATAAAATATGAAAGATATATGTGATGTTTCCAGGTTACTTTAATATTCTTAATACAGTAACAGTTAAAATGGTTCACGAATTTTGGAATCTTACATAATGATGGATATATATATATAGATATATATATATATATATATATATATATATATATATATATATATATATATATATATATGTATATTCATTTGTGTGCTCCATCTCAAAGAAACTTATAACAAATTAGAAAAATATGAATTTGGAGACGAATAATTTATTTAGTATAATTTTCACCATGTAAGGATATCGATGAGATAGATTGAGGGATTCCTCACTACAACACTCAGGACATTTCTATGTTTACTAAAATAACGAGGATAGTTCTTTTAAAGCATACTCAAGTAAAAGTTTATGTAAATAAACATTTATTCATATGTTATCTAAGTTTCAGACCGATTCTCATAAATAACTCATGTAAATTTAATATAAATTAAACATTTTTACGGTTCCATATCTCAAAAAGAAAAACGGAGCCCTTGTAAGATTACTTTTGTGTCTGTATATGATAGTCGTTTTCATCAAAAGTTACTTGATGCATAAAATTGAAATTCAGCGTAGTAATAACATATTAACCGGCATGTATCTCAATAGGTAACACTTATAAATTATTAAATAAACATTTTAGGCCGTGGGTTAAGGAGTAGAGGGTTTGGTTAGAGTGATTTTTTAAAAATTCTATTGAACATTTGGAAGGGCTTATATTAAGGGACATAATTTTTTTAAATTCTAATTACTATATCTTTAAAGATATACCGAAAAATATGTAAAAAATATCTTACCTCTCATCCCATCTTACATATTAGTGAAAATAGTCAACCTAAAATTAGGAAATACATAGGGTTTCCAAAAGCCTATGCATACGTTCTAAACCTAAAAATGATAATCCTCTTATCATTTTTAATACACATCGTATTTTAAATTGCTTGAAAAATAGAGTAATATATAAGTGTTGTGAAAATTTAATATTGGTAAATAGTTTCTTGTAAATACAATGCACCCTTAAATGTACATAAATGTATTAATGTATACGGAACTCCGTAGTGTAAGTTCTACTAGCGCATCAGAAGTTTTTCAATTCAATGTTAATTAATATTAAGAGGGCGAAAATTTTTGAGATGCATCTACACGCATCTCAAAATAATCAGCCCTGCAATAAAATGAAAGCGCCTCTGACCCACCCTCGCCAAAAACAATATGTGATTGAATAGGCACTGGAGGAAACACGACGCATTCAGTTGGCGGCATGTTTCTCTTAACGCATTCACTGAGTCGGTGGAAAGTAGGCAGTCGTCTATCATCTACACGCCCCCTATTAAAATTGTTCGTATACGTTAAAGGTTAATCGGTATATATCAATACTGCTATGTGTTAACCGGGGATATTTACATATATATATATATATATATATATATATATACACATATATATATATATATATATATATACATTTTTTTTCTACATATACATGTTCATGCACACGAGAAGGGGAAAACCTAATGTATATATGGCAACTGCGATGAAGATTTATGACGTTAAAACATTAACCGAGATAACATTCTCTCTTTGTTAAGGATTTCCGAACAGTCGACTTTGCCATGGTTCATCATCGGATATGTGGAAGGTTTTGTTATACGCTTATCGTTTTTCTCGGTCGCGTCTTTTCTCCCACACTTCACTTGCTAGCATCTTTCTGCGTTACTCATAATATCGTGTTTACAAAAAAATTAATGTCATTGTCGTGAGTGATATTATACTCGTATTTAGGAAGTTTATGGTTCCGTTATTTATTCATAGGCTTGTTTATTAAAGTGAATGCCATTTAATGGCGTTTTGTCGTTTCCTTTGCCACATATATGCAAGCATAAAAATGTGAGAAATGATACTTTTTGTGATGACGTGTTCCGTCTGACCAAGTTACCCCTAAACCAGGTGAAAATGGCAATATGTATCTTTTTCATTTTCAAAACTCAAGCTTTATGGTTTCTAAGCTTATGACATAAGCATAAGACTATTAATTGTGGGACATTTCTCTAATTTAATTACGACTACACTCAAATGAAAATGGTGGTTGGTCACTTTTTACATTTCAAAAACTCGATCTTTACACCTACGATGTATAAGTGATATTCTAAGCCTATGACGTATATAAGATGTTTTGTGGTGGTATGTACAGCCTGACTTGGTTAACTTGAAATTCTGATGATAATAGGAGCATAGAGCTTTTTCATTTTAGAAGCTAAACATTTATTATTTCTAGGCAAGTAGGGTGTTTTAGGAATTTTTGTATATTTTGAAAAAAATCATAATTTTCTTTTGTTTTTTATAATCGGGTGTCAATATACATATATATATATATATATATATATATATATATTATATATACATATATATATTATATATACACTTTATATATACATATATATATATATATATATATATATATATATATATATATATATATATACACATATATATATATCTCTTTATTGTGGAAATAAAATTTTACGTACCGAAAAATATGAAAGTTATTACTAATATATATAATCCATAAAAACTTTTGTGTGCCCAGCGATACAAATTTTTTTATTGGAATATCGTTTCCGACTGTATTTAATATTATTACTGTTATTATCCTGTTGAATTTATTTTTGGCTATTGTTTATATTGAAATTCAACACGTTAGGAATCCAATTAATGTTCTTCAACACCGTTCTAAAAGGGAAGTGAATTTCTTGTTTTATGCAAAACGTAAACCGGAAGCTTAAAACGTAAGTTCCAAAATACTCGAGTTTTTAAATGCGGGATAATAAAAATATCGTTAAAGCTAGCACATCATATCAAATATTACATCGTAGTTCCTGCACAATGCTTTGTTTTTAAGTTTTTACTTTTAAAGTTTATGAAACAAATGTTATAATATTTACCAACATTAAAAAAATCTAATATTCCAAATATTTATACGGATACGGAATGAAAAGGTACCTCTGTAAATATTTTATCTGCAGACTTTTATAATATTTATTTACAGAACGTGGAAAATATTTACGAGAGACGACGGTGAATACAAGATTATTAAAGGAGAATGATGAAAGTGGTCGTATGGGAATATATACAAGAAATAATGTTAGGCTTTTTCCGACGGAGTTACGTATTTATTTAATTTGAGGCAGGCATCTTTATTCTGCCATTAACGGTAGAGTCGGGCAAAAAATAAAAGTCCTTACAATTTCACTTCCCCAAACTTGAAATTTGCTTTCATAATATTTACCACTTTCCTCAATTAATTCGCCCACTTTAACTTTATTTTAGTTACAGCGGGAAAAAATGAATAAGTATCACTTTTCCTCATAAATTGCATGCTTATATAAGTTACTCAAATTTAACAAAATTGTATTTTCTTGTTAGTACAATTAATCAAAATAGATTAAAATTCATTTTACGTAGAAAATATTGAGAAAAAATTGGACGCGGTGTTGTAACGAAAATACGATTGAACCTTGTTATTCGTATATAACCAGTTACGCTTGTGTTTTTCTGTTAAATAATCTTCAGAAATATTAAGGTGCGATAGAGTAAAAATAAATACATTTTTTTATGGAGACTATCAAACTTAATGTATTAATGGTTCATTTTATGTCTTGTATCAAACGATTCGACTACCTTTAACCAAAATAGGATGAAAACAATTTTTAAATTTACAACAATAATTATTTATTTGCCAAATTCCTTATAAGCAAAATAAAAAATCAACCGTCTCTTATACTTTGTAAATAACTTTTAGCATTCTAACATTGACCGTAGGACTAATGTTTTTTATTAAAATAATGTTTCTTAAAATAAATAATTTATTTTTTAACTGACTGTTTTACCCACAATATTATATGAGTTAAAAAAAAATAAAAAGCATGAATTGATTCAATATGATTGTTTTATCAGGATTATCCTTTGTAGTTTTAATGAGTTATCAGTAACTTATTATGCGATATTTGAAAAACCGTATCTTTTTGTTTCATTAAGATGGAAGCTTGAAGAATAATTTTTTTATAGAAATGTAATTCCATAAACCTTAGTATTTGATGTTTATCTTAACTGAATGTCTCTAGTCTTTCCTAAGAAAACGGGTTTTGATGGACAGGAAGACATATAGGTGGACAGTAGTAATCTTCCAGAGTTCCTTTTAACATGCTAAGCTAAATATCACGGAATGGGAAATAAAACTTCTTTATAGGTTGTTATTCTCAAAGGGAACAAATTTCGTTTTTATTTAATTTCAGGGAGGCGTCTTTTTGGAGAAGGAAGTTACAAAAACTTTTCTTTTTTATCTCTTCTACCGTTTAAGACAGAGACAGACAAAAAAGAAAAGTTCTTGTAATTTACTTCTCCAAAATTGTTTGAATATATCCACGTAAACCCAATATATACATACAATATGTAAGATTCTAGAAGCTTTTTTAAATTTTTGTGAATAGATGTCAATAAATAAGATTAAATGTGTTTCTGCTAAACGTGGATTAGATGTCGTAAATAAGTTATTAATTGTTTTAAATACAAGATATTGTTCAAATCTTCGGCAATATCTTTTTTAAACTTTTTAACCTTAACTTTAAATCCAATGTATATTTCAAGAGTTAATTCTTAAAAATATTGTACAAAAATTATTAAAGAAGCAAATAAAGTGATTAAAAGTATATCGGTTGAAAGAGCAAATTAGAATAATTCCAAAACTAGTTTTTAAATGATTGTTTGCTGAAAATATCCACCACCAAATATAACAAACGCATATATTTTTGTGACAAAACTTGAATCCAGACACCAAAAGTTCTTAAAGAACCTATCACAAGTATTAATATATTTCAAATCTGTTTTTTGTTCTTTACATTTAATTGTTTTAGATGAAAAATGTTACTCTCCATCGTTATAAAATAAAGTTTCAATATCTGTAACTAAGCGTTGTTTAATACGGATCGTTAATTTCACATTTTGCTCCATTAATTTATGACAGTGTTTGAGAAAACTCCAAGTTGTTTACATAATCAATTCCTTAGAAGAATATAGAGCCTTTACTATACTAGATTTAATCGGTGTCAAACCATTCACAGCCGTTTTCCGAAGACTGAATTTTTCTATATCTACACTAACAATTCATCTATGCCAGACATCAAGATTATGAGAGCAGGATTGTAAGACATACAGTTTGAAGACACTGCTGTTATAGGAGCACCAGCAAATAATATTTATGAAGAGATGGCTGCAATCCAAATAACAACTTTTAGCTGCCACTAAGAGGAATACAAAATTATAATAAATCAGTTTTCTTAGTAGACTCATAAGCAGAAATATAGGCCTAGTCAATAGATAGTTTCCCTGACTGTACTCATATTATAAACTATTAAAAACAGAACTACCCTCAATCACCTTATAGAGATGCACTGAATCCTAATCCATATTGTTATAGATGTAAATGGGAGAACTGACCTTCCAGTGGAAAGATGTAAAGAAGACCGAATCAGCTCAAATACATAACATGTCCGCAATCCGATAGTATATAACTATATGGTTATGTACCTTTCAACTTATTGGCGTCCTATCTTCGTGTGATTAACCTTTGCAGGCAAGAGTCAATGGAAGAATAGTGCTTCACGGACTGCTCATCTCTTAACGATATTAAAGCTAGCTTTGTCAGAAATGATGAAATTATCCAACAAACCTCAACTCTCAACTGGTCAGCCCCACACCAAATATAAGTATAAAGGTGAGTCTTGGCCACTAAAGTAACAAATGTTAAAGTACGTGACTCAAAACTATTCGTTTCAAAATTTTCTGTGAGATAACTCTGGAGATATTGCGGAAACCGTTTATGAAGTAACCTATCCCGTTACCATTATCGAAATTACTAAGTAATGTACTTTATATGTACCAAAAGTAAAGAGTCAACATTTTGTTGCTTTATTTTTCTATATATTGATTTACTACTAATTTTGTGGTTATCTCACCCATTATACAACTAATAACATAGGTATTTAAGTTATATATAAATCCGCAAGAAACGCGCGCATATAATTGTTACGACTATAAAATTTAAATTAGAACAGTGGCAACACAGCCCAATATCATTTAAACAAATTTAGTTGTGTTCTGGTACTGGCGAAGTGGCTATTTTTTATTTGGATATTGTCTGTGTCAATTTATATAAAGATTTTATTAATTTTTCGGTAAATATATAAATGTATCGGCATAGTTTTAAAATCTTCTCATATAAATTTAATACAAATATGGATATTAGCTCAGTGTATTCATTTCCTGCTTTTTGTCTCTACCATTTTACCTCTTACTATGTACTAATAAATCAAGGTTTAGATCGCCAAAGAATTTTCACTTCTGTCAATTGTGTGGTGTTACATGCGTTCAAATTTTTATTCTAAAAGAAATAAATTATGAGTTGTTATTTGAATAAAATATATTAAAGACCAATATGTTTACAAACCATTTGGTCTGCTGTTAGAACAAAGTGATGTAAAATTTGTAGTTCAAATTATTCTTGAGCCTTGAAGGTAATCCACCACACGTGGAAATCCTGAATTCAATGTATTTTACGGATAATACAATTTTCTAAAACGTGTTTTATAAAACTCTTCGGAGGGTTGTCGGGTAAGCGGAGCAATTTTTGTTACATAAAACATCGCTTTTCACTCGCTTAAATGGTTGTTATAAGAAGGAAAAAATCTCTATGTAGATTATAAAATGTAGCTATTTGAAATACCTATTAAAATAAAAAATATTACATAATATACTGAAATTAAAATAATTGTTGGTACTTTATATTTGCAACAACAGAAATAATAAAATTCTAAATGCTTTTCGTTGAAAAGTTTACATTAGAAGCTATAACATACGAAGATATGCTTGAAAAAAATTTATAATTTTGACCAATTTTCCCGGTTTTTCCATTACACGCTCATTAGCCGTGTGCTTTGTTCTCAACTAGTTCTCCAACTAATAGTTTTGACAACAGTAGTAATTATTTTCAAAAAAGTTTGTTGCAGAAGATTTGAATGAGACCAAGTAAATAAATAATAAAAATACTCTGACACCTCTCTTTTTGAATTTTGATGACAGAATTATCATGATACGGGGGTTTAAGTGAAAAGCTTTTATTATCCAACCACCTTAGAGTTGAAATAATGTTCTTTGCTATTTTTCTCACTAGAAAGTATATTATCAATGTCGTAGGGTTTCTGTATTAAACTTCTAACAAGAAACCATTAACTTTTTATCAGTTGACATAAAAACGTAAAACATCTTTTTTCCTAGCTTAGATCATTTGTATTGAATAGCATAAACAATCTTGGATTATTTAAATGAAAATATTAATTTATAATTTAAATAAACTATTTTTAAAGAAGTTTGTTGTAGAAAATCTCTTTTTAAACTTTGGTGATGAAATAATCTAGATATCACAGTTTTAATTCATCAAAACCTCCTGATATTGGTAGCGTCTTAATGTTAACTACCGTTTAGGTTCGTGATATTAAACAAATCGCAAGTGACACTCAAGATCTTAATTTTTTGAATTCTTTTTGGGTTCCATACCCAAACTTGAAACCTTTATATTTTTGTCATTTTCGTCTGTATGTCTGTTCTATATATTAAAGCAGCTTTACTCGCAGACTATTAGCACTATAAAGTAAAAATTTGGAGTGGTTATGCATATTTACAATGCATAAAGGGTCGCGATAAAATCTCTTAAACAATTTTTTGGATACACCCCCTACATGCATAATTGGGGTTAAGTTTTTCCATACACCGTTATATATATTTGAACAGAATTTTTAAGAATATTGGGGATATTTCATTAACTTTTTTCGATACCGGTATCTGCTAACCAAATATTAAGCTTTAAAGTGATCTTATTTTATTAATGTCACACCACGTCATTACTCCATAAAAGCGAAATAGTTATTTTTGATTATTTAAAAAGTATTCACAATACTAGTACATATAGTGAAATCAAAAGAAAAATGTTCAACGCTAAGTAGGTTTTATTAGTTTACGCGTAATGATCGATCGACTTATAACATATAGTTGGGTCTACAAAAAGTGCATAGGGATTTAAATAAACTGCAAAAATATTTTTTTGTTTCAGAATGTATATCACGTGTATTAAAGACATTCTAGGCATTGTTAATATTCATAAAGAGCTTAATAGAAATACTTTATACCAACAAAGGTTTCTAAGTACCTAAATATTACTAACACGAGACCGAACAATAGAGTTCTATTCGTTCTTGACACATTTTTTTTCATTTTGATACTGAACATTAAACGACACGATTAATAAATTTTAGACCCAGGTGGTGTTTGTTTCGTATTGAGAAGAGAACTCGGTCAGTTTTCATAATTTTGTTAATAAACAAATTTTTGGCCGGTCTTGATACGTGTTTATATTTTTTTAACTTTATAAAAAGAAAGGACAGCGGTAAAGCCTTATATGGAAGCACGTTTTTTTCCGGGATTTGTTCCTCGATTTGCAGGAAAAGTGCCGTAGATTTGTCATAGAAAAAAATTAAATTATTTCACCATCAGCATACAGAAATAAGTATATAATGGAAAATCTTCCCATATCTCAATAAATACATAGGTGTTTTGTATAAATTTATTTTTGAAGATTCAGTGAAAATTTATATTCGCATTAAAATGCATTTAAAATATTGTCTCATTATTATAAATTTCACAATTAAAATTTTAATTCCGGAGTATATCATCTTAATTTTTTACTATCGATGTTTATTCTCTGAATATCATCATCAGCATTTATTTTCATTCTTTTACAATTGACATGGATTCGTGGTTTCCCTGGATCTTTACTTCACCCCGCGTGTAAAATTATTTACTTCAGTGTCATTGGAAATATTAATTGGAAAACTTTAAATGTTATCCACCATAAACATAATAATTAAGGAGAAATCACAAGTTAGCATTTTTAAAACAATTTTTAGTAATCAGTTCAAACAAAGAAACCTGATGAATTTTTTTCAAATGTCATAAACGGGAGAATACTTATTGTAACAAAACCAACATAACCATTTCAATTATTTTCTAAATTTTGAGAATAGGCATAAATAAATTATAAGTTTGCCTTAATCTGCTATGGTATTATGCCTCTAGTTATTAGTGTAAATTTATTTAAATAATATAGTTCTCTTTAAAGCTGTACCCAAAGTTTTCCTTTAATTTTTTTCTGGTATTGTGTTTTTCCCTGTGGTCTTTAGGATAAGCCAATTTACTTATTTAATCAAGCATAGTCTTCCGTTGGTATTCCCATACGACTTCAAGAGGTACACCGGCGGTAATACAATGTCCAATGTCGGTGAACAATTCTCTTGGTGTGATAGAGTCGCACCAAAATTTGGTCAGTAATTTAGCCTCTACCGAAACTTAAACAAATCAATTTATTCAGTTTGTTTAAGTTTGCGGTATAGGCCAATTTACTTACTCCAACAAACATACTCTTCCGATGGTATTCCCATATGACTTCAAGAGCTACACCGGCGGTATCGCATGTCGGTAAACAATTCTCTTGGTGCTATAGAGTCACACTAAAAGAAGCACCTAGCGCAAGTAAAATTCCGATTCAAACCATAATTTATGGCAAGATTTCTTCCGTAGCATTAATTGATTTTATCAGTTGGAAAATCAAAGAAAAATTACCATGCTTTAAAATATCCGAGAATACTAATAAAATACACAAGAAAGTTACACAACTTTAAACCTAGTTTCAGTCGACGCTTATGTAGGTATAATGGGTGTTAAGAATCTGCGACAATACTACTAGCAAACATATGGTTACTTATAAATGGGATATAAGAAATCCCCACCAGGTATAAAATATTTAAACGAACAAATTTTAGGTGAGGAAACACTAACATTCTAAATGAGAAAAAAATGTTGCGAAATATTATGTATAGCTCGTTATTTTACGTCATCTGAATTGTGACTCCTCTATTAAGAAAAAGTCTTCTTTAAGTAAAATTCTGATCTTCCAACGAGCAAATACGATAAAAATATTAAAACAAGTGTTGCTGTGACTTAAACGGCTTTGTTGTAGAAGGGATTATGTATAACAAAGCCGTTCAAGTCACAGCAACACTTTTTTAAATATTTTTATAGGATATTGAGAATAATAATAGTTATTTTTAATTCACGTTTGAAAAAATCGATAGCGTGGAGCTAGTTTTCATGTATACATCATTATATCGTAAATAAAAAAGATAATTCCTACCATAATTTTATTGTATTTTTCGTTTAAAACTCGAAATAAGAAATGTAACTTTACATACACATACTTTTGCATTCTGTTACTCACACTTCCTTATTTTTAAAGAGTAAAAATACTTTTAAACTATTATGTCAACGTTTTATTTATGCCCGTATAAGTGATTTTCGGTTTATTCTAAACGTCAAAAAATAAAGCACGTCAGTATGTAATATATATTGGTTAGTGCATTCAGATGAGTAATTGATGAATTTATGAAATGTGTTTTTGTAAATGAAATTCATGAGAAAGATTTACGATGAAACTGAAGAGTAACTCGTTTTTTATTACAGGGGAGTAGGATCCCATATTCACAATTTTTTTTATTATTTTGAGCATATTCGGATCTCAATCGCATACATATTCACAAATATTTTTATTAGATTGAGCATTTTCGATCAAGCCTGTGTAGTCTTAGTACCGCCCGACAGTTTGTACGGGGTGCGCCGTGATGCTGCTCATATTTCACGGGGTAAGAGCCGTTAAGCAACCTAGGTCCAACACGATTATATTTAGGCGATTAATACTTTTCATTATTATTTATTTGTGTAAGTTTTTAGATTTATAACATACATAAAAAAATTACATACCAGTAGATAGAAAATGTTTTAAATGACCCAGAGTCAGCGTAAATATGGCATAAATGTAGAGGTATTTCCACAGTCATTGTCGGATATGCGCGTCGGAGATTTGTATGTTAGCGACTACGATATGGAAGTAAGGATGACCCTGAGAGTTACTCGGACAATGAAATTATAGCGAATATTGTAAAACAGAAAAAGGGCTCCAATATCTTAGGCGGTAAAATCAAATATACACGAGCTAAAACACCGCCATAGTAATCAAGAGTTCGGCTATGCAAATGATGTACAATGTTGCTCCCAGTGACTTCGCTATATATATATATATATATATATATATATATATATATTAAAATTGAAACTGAATTTTTTTAATGTACCTTATAATTAATACGCCACTTGTGCCGAGCGCTTAGACCATGAACTCAAAGTCGTCGAGGAAGTGAAACAAAGAGAAATAAATGATTTTCAAATATTAAACATTGCACCATAGCCCATTATAAATATATTTTAATGCTTACCTTTAACTTGCTTTGTTTCCGCCTTCTGTTGCATAATTTAATGCGTGGAGCTTTGAATTGATATACGCACTCCCTTAATGTACAACCCATTCCAAGCGAAACACTAGCTACCTTTGTTCTAATCGAACGAAAGTAACAGTGAAGAAGAATATAAATTACCCGTGTAAATACCACCAGGGGTACAACGGGTCCTTTATTGAGGGACGCTGTAAATTTTGTGGTATTTTGCGTAATATCTTATTTAGTCCCACCTTAACTTGAGCGATTGTCTACTTTTGTGTCCAATATTGGAAATTAAGTCAGTGTTTGTGAGACTGATCCTATTACCATATTAAGAAGAATTTTATTAATAAATTATGTCTCTGTTAATTGATTACATTGTATTGTAGGTAGCTTCGTTACCGTATAAAATGTTTTAGATGCTTTATGAAAATCGGGTTAGGATATTTGATTTTACTCTAATTTTTATAAATAAAGCAAATTGGAATATATGAATGTGGAAACTAAACGTTCTTCATTTAAATAATCTCCACACCTTCTGTTTATGACCTTCAACTCCCTTCAAATAATAACCATCTTTCTAGTAGTTTAGAATAGGTTTACATTATTTCATTATTTGGTATCTTTATGAAGATTTCAATTGCATGTATTCTGAATTTTCCATTTACTAATTATTGCCATAAATTAGTTACTCAAAAAATTTAAAATTTTATCTTTCCCAATATTTTTTTTATATAGGCTATGTTATTATATATGACCAGCGTTATAATACTTAAAAAAAGAAGTTAATACCTAAATGATAATGGGGATAATGGAATTTTACGCAAAAGCGAGTTTAACTCGAAAATAATACTTGATAAATGATTACATTTAGATGAAATTATAAATAAAACTTTCGTATTTGGTCGTTTATATAAATAAAAATTAATTATAAATCAAGTCGCTTCCACTAACATTCTTTTAATGCTGTTAGTATATTGCTTTAATATTAAATAGTATTATTAAATTTGCTTAATAGACTTTTTAGGGTTTTAAAACATATTTCTTAAATACCGTTCAATATTTCGCCTATTTACCAATGAAGTGGGAATTAACAACTTCAGTATCTAAAATAAGTGTTTCTTAAATTTTATAAAATATATGTATCTGTTATAATAATTTATCGCTATGACAATAATAAGTTAAACAAGTATTTTTTATTCGTTATGATATACGGCAGGAGATAAAAGGCGGAAGGCCAAAAACAAAGCGATTAACTAGCAAGTCATATTTTTAAAAAAATTATTCTCTAATTGAAATTCGATATTAATGTTTTCAACAAACCGCTTTTGCTTATTTCTCGGATTAAACCAAAAGACCGCTTTTGCTTATTTCTCGGATTAAACCAAAACACCGCTTTTGCTTATTTCTCGGATTAAACAAAAAACAACTATACATTGGATCAAAAAATTTATAAAGTATTTTGTACTTTATTTGCAGAGTGTAAAATTGGTATTTAATTCAAAAGTGGAAATAATCGCATAATTATTAATTCGTCAAAGAAAAGAAAACATTGTAATATAATTATTTGAAATCTTGTTATTTTTAATAGTAAACACATTTTTTACTTTATGGCAGTAT
Organism: Druceiella hillmani; assembly: GCA_039881145.1. NCBI lineage: Eukaryota > Metazoa > Arthropoda > Insecta > Lepidoptera > Hepialidae > Druceiella > Druceiella hillmani. The sequence continues at coordinate 33,244,079 of JAYKKI010000018.1, read as the reverse complement.
GTCAGTAACAGCCGTACTCCGCGGTTCCACTTGTGCAGAATGACCTAATTATATTGTCTTCCCTGTCACGGTACACGGTTGTCGAATCGAGGGGATCAGCATCGCAAAAGGAATACTCTGAATGATCTGTCTATAAATAATCCGCTTTCTTTCTGTCTTGCACGATTCAAGTAGTCTTCCCGTACATCTGTTGCACGATTCAAGTAGTGTTCCCGTACGCCTGTTGCATGATTCAAGTAGTGTCCCCGTACATCTATTGCGTACATCTGTTTATATCATTGCTCTACTTGAATTGCAGCATTATGATGTGTAGCCTATAACCTCTCAAAAGGTAAGAAATTTCTAACACAAATAAATTTAGAATTAGATGTGCAATTATAGAGTTAAACAGGTTATACTTACCAACAGAGAGCTAATAGGTTTTAATAAGACTTCTTTTTATGAATATAAATGACAGTATGCACGATTGTGCATAAATTATTTTAATTACAAACATTTTTTGATAGTATGAAAATATATTGATTAGATGTAACAAGTAAAAATGAAGATAATATTTATATTTCTAATGATATATATATATATATATATATATATATACATATATATATATATATATATATATATATATTTATATCTTTTTTTTTTATTGGAAAACCATTATCCTCAAACCAGCCATAAATTTACAACTTCGTATTTATATTTGCTTGTTTCCTGCCGACAATTACAGGAAATATTTTTTAAATAAAGAAAAATAAAAAAATACATTTAATAACTTGAGGCATTATAATATCTATAAAAGGTCAAAACAATATGCATTCCTAAATATACCTTTGTAACGGTACATATTCACTAATACAAATATGCATTTGCGAAAATATCCATTCCCACACACATGGTACGTTTGAACAGAGTATTTCTGACTATTATTGTATATTTCCAATAATAGTCAGAAATACTCTGTTCCTACAATATTATTGGAGAGACATACTATTTCCGACGGAGACTATTTACGACGAGTTAGATACGGATAACGAAAAAAAGTATATTAAAGTGAACGCCGACCCGTTGGTCTGCTATAGTCCTTTTTACAAAAATCTTTTGACTTGGAAACTTTACATTTGGTGTAGTAATAAAGCGTATTGATATCCACCGCTTAAATTTCGACGGCTAATATCACAACAAAATTTATTTAAGTATTTTATGAGCAAAAAAGATTAATAAATTTTTTTTTATTTCATATATTGTATAGGGTAATTATCACAAGAAAAAGTTGCGAGGATTGTAAATGAATACAAAAATAAGAGAATTAAAATTACTCTTAGTATTACAATATTAATTATTTATACGGATTATACGGTATATATTTTTTCATTTGCAATAATATATTTAAATAAAAATATAACAATACATAAAAAAGTTAATTTCAGCGCACGCTTACAATGACAGCCAATTTAAAATAGCGCGCTTCATTCCACCTTTATTCATTATCATAGCTGTCCTCATTAATTTAAATATACAAAACACAATATGCTAAGTTTGTATTACTATTACACCGTTACCTATAATATCAGCGTCAGTCAGTGCTCTAAATTCCCTTTAATAGAATGTTCGTTAACTTCAAAAGAATGAAATTAAAAACGGTTTTTTTTAATTGTAATATATCAGTCTATTTTCACAAGTAGAGCTTATTCAATTGCAAACTTCTATTAAATAAAAGAGCAGCTTTAATGTCGTTTGCTCCTAAGAACTCTGAAGTTAACTTACGCAATATTAGTGCGACTTATAAGTCACCGATATAAATGCTGTAGCCCAGAAGGGGTATTATTATATACATGTATATATCCACTTTTGATGTTAAACCTTTTGGCAATAAGGAAGTATTTAATATATCAGTCTATTTTCACAAGTAGAGCTTATTCAATTGCAAACTTCTATTAAATAAAAGAGCAGCTTTAATGTCGTTTGCTCCTAAGAACTCTGAAGTTAACTTACGCAATATTAGTGCGACTTATAAGTCACCGATGTAAATGCTGTAGCCCAGAAGGGGTATTATTATATACATGTATATATCCACTTTTGATGTTAAACCTTTTGGCAATAAGGAAGTATTTACGAAATCCCGTCGATAACCAATATTTACTGGTCGTAAAATACACGTATAAATTAATACACGTATAGAGATGCCGCTTGTGGTGTACAAAAAATATAGCTTATTTACATTAATTTGGTCGCCAACATTGTAATTAAAATATGTGTTGAATATTTGTATGGTAACCAGTTTTAATTATGTTATATTATTAAAATTAGGTTAATACAACGATAACACATATTAGTATTATTGCAGTATTAAATAGGATTTTATCCATTGAACAGTTCGTTAGGGCCGTGTACAATAATTTTGGTTTTCCACATGCGGCTTTATCAAAGTAGAAACTCCTTATTACTAATTAGTATCTACAATTATTTTGTCTCTTGACATGCGCTGTGGTTGGTTTAATCGGTTTCTGCCTGTAAATTAAAAACACGACTTAAAAGTGTATTTTTTGGTGAAAAGGAACAAAGAAATGTCTTTAACTTCATTTAAACTAACATTATAACACTAACTTTATTATAAATGCAAAAATGTGTCTAATTGCCATTCTTTCATTTCATTTGTCAAAACAAAGCTACGGATCGACGTGATCTTTTTACACAGAAGTAGTTTGCGAACCGAAAAGGGTATAGGCTACGTTTAACCCAGGAACGTAGTCCTAAGTAATGTTATAAAAGCAAAAGTATATTTGTTTGTCCTTCTTTCATGTCACAACAAAGTTACAGATCTTCCTAGTTTACAAATAAATAGTTGATAGGTGGGGAAATGATAAAAGATACTTTTTATATCAGAAAGTCGCATCCTTACTAATATTATAATACTAACAAACAACATTTTAAATGAGAAAATGTCTTTTTTTTCTTGTTTCACGTCAACATACCACAAATGGTAACAACGAAGCAACGTAGTAAACGAAGTACCAACATACGTGATTTTTAAAATGCTACATACGCAATATAAGATAGCAATGGAATCAGTCTTTTTTGTTCCTAATTTAGAGAGAAATATTTTTATTCTCATCGTCTGTTGTCAAAGTTACAAAGTTATAAATTAAAAAAGTTAAATGGGCTAATAAAATGCATTAGCATGCCGATTTCAAGCTTCTATATAAAATAAAAAAAATATAAAATCAGTTGAGAATACAGAAACATATAAATATATTGCTTACTTTATGTTTGTACGCGTGAAAACATGCTGCATATTTAAGAAATTACATCTAGAGTCATCGCTATAGTTTTCCTACAACCTTTGCGTGAGCTTCTAAAACCCCCTATTTTTCATAGTTTTAAGTAATACATTTTCAGTGTAGTTTTTCATAATTTTCAGATTATATCTAAAGATATGATATATGAAATTATTAAAAAAAATTCTCTTGTATCTATATATTCCTTTCAAACGAAACACCACACTACAAAAACAATTTAAGAAAAAGAAGTCGAGAAAATGTTGACATGGATATTTTCAAGTGGAAGCTATTGATGTATATGCGAGTTAATATGTTTTAATACTATGCCAGATTTTATGTTTTTAATTTCTCAATATGATTAATTACATATTTAATTAGATTAATAGTTTTATCATTGCTGAGAATGGTCAATTCAACTATAATTACACAAATAGAGTAAAAAGAAAGCGCAATACGACCGGCTTGGAGCGCATCTCAGCGCAGAATGACAAGCCGGTTTCACAAAATGTATGAAAGAAATTCTCTTAAATAAATATTTTTCCTTTCTTCTGTTGCTATTATGTCAATCTAAATTTGATATAAAAATTGAAGAAGAGGAAATGAGCATATTACTGCTCTTTTTCGCATTTCAATTTAAAGAAAGAAATGTTGTAATGGGTCCTCTAAAATTACCCCTCTTTATAGATTTTGGCAAGGAATGAGTTACAAAAATTCGGTGTTCGTGTAATAAATATACGAAAACGAGAAAAAATTATCTGTATGGATTAAAAATGATGGTAAAATGGAGGTTTTTTCAAAAATGTAAACACGTCCTTAATGCTAGATAAATGCCAATAATACATAATAATATTAGTGAGATAAATTAAATATTAAATAAAATAGAAGAGCCTATTTCAAAATTTAAATTCTTTTTCAATGAAGAGATATAATAAAAATAAATAATAATTTTTGCAACCATTTATAGAGCTTTCTTTTATGAAACAATGAATAATTACGAGTGCTTTTTGGATTTCCGTTTAATTCAAGTAAAAAACTCAAGTACGAGTAGAACTCGTACTACGAGGGTTCTTTACGTATTTAGGTACTTATAATATTTAATAACGTAATATTCTTAAATTACTTACGACTATTAACTCTTCACAAGTTTTAGATAAATATTGCCTACCCTCGTATATTTAAAGAATTATGAAATCTAAGATAATCTTTTCAACTTAATTTTCTTTCATGATTTTTGGTTTAGTAATTGTTCACTAGAAGGCTTGAATTCCATATATTTTTTACAGTATTTTTATTTAAATACAATTTTAAGTTAGTAAAAAAATGTTTTTATTCCTCATCACGAGTCCTTTCGAATGATATGAAACAAGATACATGAAATTAAAAAAATCAAAACCTTCGTTTTAATTAAAATAGGAATATTTTAAAACGCTTTGGAAAAATACGTGTGATAATAAGATGTATTATTATACTAAATTTCTACGTCGCATTATTTCCGAGGAAATCGGCTTGGAATGTGCAAAAACCTAAATATAACGCCTAGTATAATGTTATAGGGGAATAACCATTTTTATAAAATCTGCGTGAACTTTTAAAATTACATTTTTTTACCTAAAACTAATTAATTAGAGAAAATTACAATCATTAAAAAAATATTAAAGAAATAAGTGAGAAAATATTTTTAAAAAGACATTTATAAAAGAGGCTAAATGCCAACAATCCCGGGTGATGTGCTGCCGTACGTGGAGGGTTCCATATTCTGTCTTCAGAGTTCATCATCATATTTTGACCAATTTTTTGAAGAATCACTCTTGAGTTCCAAATGAAAAATAATAATTCTATTTCCTTCACGCATGTTAAGGTGCAAAAGAAGGTGGATAGCGAACCTCCCTAATCTTTAAGTTAATTAAAAAACATATGTCGAACTGATCTAAGGAACAGAACTTCCCTTCGAATTGTTTTTCTGTCGCGTTTATTTTCTCCTTTAATTTTATTTTCTCTCCACTTTTTATAATTTTTACACTGTACTTCTATTTTCTTATCTATTTCTTTTAGTTATCCAAATCTGGCCTCTCCTTTTCTGGTCTCCTTTACTAGTATTCTATATTAACGTTATAATTACTCATGTCTTAACATATTCCCTTCACTTTTTTCTATTTCCATTTATAATCCTCATTTTCACTTTCCAGTAAGAATGTACCATCTCTGAACTATGGCTCAGTTCTAAATTATAGTTCAAGAAAGGGACCTGTTGCAGTAACTACTCTACTAAATATTCAAATTCAATACGAATTTATTTTTTAAATAGAAAAACGACGTTAATGTACTTTCAAAATAGTTTCATTTAACACTATATTACAATAAATTTTGATTTAAAAAATCAAAGTAACACATTAGATTTTCTGTTATAACGTTAAATTATTAAATTGTTATTTTAAAACACGTAATATGATTTTTGTGTAATAAAGCCATTGGTGTATTGTTGGTACTATTAATCTACGCAAGATAACAAAAATTATGTAAAGCGATACCAATATATTGCAGAATTTACACAGCTAGGATCGATAGAGGCTTCTTTATAAACTATTGTTAGCTTGGTACATATTTTTTTTCTTTTCATCAAAATAAAAAAATACTTTTTTTTTTAAATAAAAATCGTTGGTATTTATATTACTTAAATAAATATTAAATAATGCATAATAAGTAAGTACATCAATAATGATGATCGAGTACATATCACAAGCTATTGCTAAAACTCCCAAAGAAGAAGAAGACAATAAGACCTATACAGCTGACAGAATGACCAGTACTTCTAATGGATGGGAAATATTATTTTCACCTGAAAAGAATGTTAGACTAATCGAACAAAACGTTAATTCCGTTAAATTTGAAACTAATCATTGTAATATATCAGTGAAATTTTATATTCCAAAAATAGAACTACCATCAAAAAATGATCTTTTTCATAGATTTCAAGTTAGGAAATTAATTTTCGTTACACTGTACAAAATAGGTGATCGATCAGTAGCCGTCTGACGTCTTTTCAAATGTGAATGCGGGTTTTCTACAAGCCTATTCCAATTGTATGAAGTATGAAAGAAAATGTCGTCCCAAGATAAATTTATATTTAATTAACAAAGATGTTGAAGTGGTAAAAAAATATTAAATTTACATGGCACTGAAGTGCGGAAAAGAACAGGGAAGAAATCTGATATTACATATTAAACAAATTAATAAACTTTCTCACACAAAATATGCAAAATTATTATAATGTGTATTAATTAATTTCTCGTCCTTACATTCTTTATATATAATAAGAAGAACCAATATGACATTTTAATCGATTAGTAAGTGCATTTATTTGAGTAGTAAATTTAGTTTCTTGTATATAATAGATATTGTGAATAATGATATTTTCAAGACTTTATGCTTTTGCTATTTAAAGAATCGAGTAATCTAATCTGAAATAAAATTACTTCTTCAATTATACTTTATAATTAACTTACAGCAATATCCTTCAAGCTTAAGTGTTATTGATCACGAGTCTGAAGGAAGACTGCTAAGAAACTAGATTATTTATCCTTTACATAACAAAAAGCCTAATTTTTTATTACAGTTTTGCATTTTTATTCTATGGTGTAAATAAAAGTGAAAAACATAGGTCTATGTAATAAAATTTCTTAATAAAAACATATTACAGAAAATATTATAATGCTTCAAGATATGACGTTTCTTACAATTTTGAATTTTGAGACACTGACTTTTTGTAATGAAATTATCAGTATACTTAATTAAATTTTATTGCGATAATTTTTGGGTTATTTTTTAATTTTTCTGTCCTGTTTTAACAAAAGAAAATATCTCAGTAACTCTAAATTTAAGTTTAATACTATTCATGATAATTAATATATTATTATTCCAACGTGCAATATTAGGAAATACTTGAAACTTTACTGTTCAATGTGTTGGAATTATTACAAGGAGTAAATAATACAATTGTTTACTTACTTCTACTCTATGGTATAGCAGTAAGTAAACAATGTTATTATTTATTCCGTTGAATAGTTCCACCTATTTAAAATGTGAAGGAATAATAAAAAAAATATCGTAAATAGAATCAAACATAAATATAAAATTATTAAAAAACGTAATACATCTGAAACAAATTTGTTGAGAATTGAAATGAGAAAGTGCGAAAGCAAGTTATTATACGCTAACAGCGGAGTTGAAATAGTTTTTTTTCTGTTAAAATGGAACAGAATAAATTAAGACATAAACCAAAATTATCGGAAAAAAATATATGCAAACATCGGTAAAGTTTAAATATATTTAAATGTATTGAAATATTTTGACAAGTTCGTTATGAAAAGCCAGTTACCCAAGATTTAAAATGGTAGGGTTCGTCATACTCTTAAGTATTGTAGGAGTATTATTACTTTCCAACATAGGTTTTATTAAGAATATTTCATTCATCATCCCTTGTTATAGTGGAGTTCGACGAATGGTAAAAATTTAAGCTATTTTTAATGTTTACTTTTTCTTGTGTTTTTGAGAGCAGTAAAACAAGCAGCATTATTAAGCGCGTAAAGTGGTATCGTCCTTTGTATCTGCGTGTTGGATATAGCAAAATAGAATATTTTATTACAAATGAATAAGAAAAATAAGGAGTGCTTAGAAAACATAAAATTGTTTTAAAAATATGTAACACGATCTATTTATCCCACTTATTAAACAACGAAAAATCCAATAAGGATAAATGATTTTGATTATAGAAGCGCCATAAAAGATTCTAAGATAATAATGCATAACTGTCCAAAGTAACTCATTTTCATCGAATAAAACTTTCGTAAATTCGATAACTGAAATCGCATGGATAGTAACGATACTGTGGTTAATAAAATAAAAATGCAAATACGCCATTGACAAAAAATAATTAAAACTAAAATAAATACCATCATCTCCGGGAGAATGGTGAAATTGTACAAATTGAAACAACAAATATATATATATACATATATATATATATATATATATATACATATACATATATATACATATATATATATATATATACATATATATGGTATGTGTGTGTGTGTCCGCGAAGTCTATCCAAGAATAAATATCAATGAATCTCCTGGTTGTACGTATATCATCGTTGAAAATCGGAATTTATTTTCTCAAGGGATTCAGAAATTATAGTACGATAAAATTTCGAGAAAAACTGTCTGCACGTATCCTTACTTATTTCATTGCGTACGCCTTACCGCTACCGCTATGTTGCCATTCTCTTCTCATATGTGAGAGCGCATTCGTGGTCAAAGTCAATAATTGATTTAGTCGATTGCGAAATCCCTTTGTGTTCAGTTGTGTTGCGTTGTCGCACTCCATTGTCAAAGTTCGTGACAGGTTAAACAAAATGTTTGGCATCCATTGGATAGGTCGATTTAGACCTAAATGTTGGCCTCCAAAGTCACCAGACATCACCCCATTGCACTTTTTCCTGTGGGGATTTATTCAAGACTTAGGGTTTTGGAAAGATTGTAACAGTGAAATAAAATGCCTTCGCTAATAGATTCGCTGCTTTTGACAAAATGAAAAGTACCATTTAAAAAGCTTATCAAAAATATGTAATACTAAAAGTCATCTTTACCTTTTTTTCTAACTGTAATTATTTTTAAAGGAGGTTCTTAATTTTATTTTATTAGAGAAATTAGTTTAGATTTTTGCACCAAAGTTACCTGAGCTTCAGCGCTAATGTTAAGTTTAGTAAACTAGTGATTGATTTATTCATAATTGGCTACTGTAGATAGAAATTCGAATCAAAATTTAGACCGCTGACAAATTCTGACCCTAATTTAACATACCATTTTTCATCACCAATTTCTAGTTAGTAATTGGAATCCGAGATATTTGTTTTATTGGAGGGATTATGCAAATTTACGAGAAAAAAGATTATTAATTTTATTTTATCGACAGTTTTACCTCAGCTGTCTCAAAAAATCTGAGTTAGAAATATAAAAATATAATATTGATGTTTACACATTAAGTATTCAAACAATCATAATCTCATAACATATTACTGCAGTAAAGAGGACCGTAATTGCCATGTTATGGTTTTTTATTGTATCGACAGTTGTGTGTATGTACACACACACACACGCAAATGTGTATATATATATATATATATATATATATATATATATATATTTATGTCCAATCCCACGCAATATTATGTTTCGTAATTATCACTAGCTTCTTGAAGAAATAGGAGCGTGCGTTTAAATTCGAACACGGAAGCATATTTTTAATAATATTCTGCTTGGTTTAGTGATATCTTTAAGATAATCCTAATATAATATTTACATATTAATAAATTCTATATAAATTAGTCTCACGAAATGTCCCCGTAGTCAAGTTTATATTTCTAACTCAGATTTTTTGAGACAGCTGAGATAAAACTGTAGATAAAATAAAATGAATAATCTTTATTCTCGTAAATTTGCATAATCCCTCCAATAAAACAAATATCTCGGATTCCAATTACTAACTAGAAATTGGTGATGAAAAATGGTATTTTAATTTGTGTCAGAATTTGTCAGCGGTCTAAATTTTGATTTCAATTTCTATTTACAGCAGTCAATTATGAATAAATCAATCACTAGTTTACTAAACTTAACATTAGCGCTGATTGAAGCTCAGGTAACTTTGGTGCAAAAATCTAATTCTATAAACTAATTTCTATAATAAAATAAAATTAAGAGCTCCCTTAAAAAATAATTACAGTTAGAAAAAAAGGTAAAGATGACTTTTAGTATTATATATCTTTGATAAGCGTTCCTACCAACAGTAATTTGTCTCCAAATTGTTAAATGTATTGAAGTAGAGATATTTAGTATTCAGTCGTAGCAAGTAAGTTAAAATATAACTTAGTATTACATATTAATTCTTCCATATATTTGTCGGTTCAGTTGTTTAAAATATCGATGATAATTTTCAAGTTTATTCAAATTCCTGCCCCTATAAAATTCAACGCTGTATTTAATCGAGAATTAGGCTCACGAAATAGTTATTTTTATTAACTAAACTTAACATTAGCGCTGACTGAAGCTCAGGTAACTTTGGTGCAAACAACTAAAGTAATTTCTATCATAAAATAAAATTAAGAGTTTCTCTTAAGAAATAATTGCAGGCAGAAAAAAAAGGTAAAGATGGCTTTGAGTATTATATGTTTTTGATAACTTTTCCTACCAACAGTAATTTGTCTTCAAAAATTTTAAATGTATTGAAGTAGAAATATTTAGTATTCAGTCGTAGCAAGTAAATTAAAATATGACTTTGTATGATGCTATATTAATTCTTCCAAGTATTTGTCAGTTAAGTTGGTAAAAATATCAGTCAAAAATATAAATTTTTGAAAATTTCAAGTTTATTCAAATTCGTGCCCTTATAAAATTCATCGCTGTATTTAATCGAGAATTATGCTCACGAACTCTATTGATTTCAATTGCATTCTATTGAAACTCTATTGATTTGCACTCTATTGAAATTCAAAAATTATAACACATAAAATAAGTGAAAATACAATTAAATATTTAAAAAAATGATATTACCGTTCAATTCTGTATTCAGGCTAGATCTCGTTTCCGCAAAATATATTGCAGGATTAATTCTTTTTAAACAATACAAATATTACAAAACGTAACGATCAAATACCGTCAAACTCGTAATTATTCATCATGTTTATTTGCAGAGTTTCAAATTCCACGGATTCTGTAATTAATCGATACACACGTAAGAAACAAGGAGCAAAATTTAAGGTAAAAATAAATAATTCACTACAAAAATAATTATTATAATATATACATTAATATAACCTTCATTATTTCTGGGTAATTCTGAAATGTTATGGAAATTTCTAAAACATCCTTAGAAGTGTATATAAGGAAGTCGGTACTTCAATTTTAATTGTGTTGACAGCTGAGTTTCGGCGAGAAAGACTAAATAAAATGTGGAAAATTCATCTTAGTGTTTTCATGTTTATAAAATCCATTCAAGTAAAAAAGCAACCGAAATACCATGTAATAAATGTTAAACGATGAACATATGTATATTGTTCTATGATACAGCCAAGTATTAGTTCCAAAGATTTAAAAAATAATTCTTGTTGCTCCAGTAATCTAATTTTCTTGAGACTGTTGCATTACAATAAAATAATGAAAACCTATTAAAACACATCCTAGGTTAAGTTCGTTTAATCTGGTAGAGTTAACTTCTTTCAGGGAAAGTGAAAATATTCTGTTTGGCTATCACATAAGCAAACATTTTTCAATTTCAGAAAGGATCCATTCGTGTGCATCGGGCTACCGTCGATCCCACATAGCAAAATTAACGTGTAAAAAATACTTTCACCTGGACGGATTATGTTTCTGCCCCAACTTCCCTGAACCTCCCGCTCTCTAATTCTCATGGCTTCATCCCAATCAAACACTTTAATATTGGAATACTTTTTAAATATAAAATTATTATGTTATAATGCAGAATTTGATAAAATAGTGTCTAAAAGTTAAAAATAATATATTAAAAAAACGGAAGCTTGCTTACAAAAATGCAAGTGCTACAAAAAATGAATAATGGGAAATTGAAGGAGAAAATAACTACGAATATAACTAATATTATCAAGAAATTTATGTGAACCTCAAAATATAAAATATCGATACCCAAACAACGTCACTAGTCGATACTGGTCACTTTAAACTTGACAAGCGAAAGACGACAAGCGTAAGACGCTCTTCTGGTCTGGAAAAATAAGTGCGTTCTTTTTCTCTCACTTTTCAAATACATTTCCTCCTAGCGTCACGTTGTGGCTTAGTGGAGTGGCACTTGCAAACAGAAAAGTTTTCGCAGCATTAACTCGATTCGCGTGTGGTAGAATAGAAACTTATATTTTTAATTATTTACACAAAACGTTCAAAATACCCAAAACCATTTAAAGAAAAAAAAGAAATGTTTAAATCTATACTTTAAGACATCTTCCAAAGATAAAAGAGTATATTTTTCCCAGATATTTTTCGTGTTTACACGTTTATTTGTTACATTCACAAAAAAATTAAAAGAAAACTTTTGTTTGAAAATTCTAATAATTCAAAATGATAATATTTTATTTTTATTTTTTTTTAGAATTATTGCATGAGAATAATTTATTTTAGATATCACTTAAATTTGTTAAACTTAATTTCATCGCCACCTGTGTGAGGAATACGTTTGCGACTTGCCGTTTTGTCAAATGATTAATAGTTCCAATGTTCTTTTTTTTCTCTATGGCTTTCTAATGTTTAAGTGCCAACAACATTGTATTGAACTTTATTGAAATATGGAATAATTTTTGTAAGGTATAGAACATTCTCTAAGGAATTTCTGTTGCATTCCTTTTTTAAATAATAAAATTGTCCTTTGTTTTTACGCGTTCTTTTAGCAAAAATTTTCATTAGGTCTTTTCGAAACCTTCTACAAGCATACATCGTTAATCATTTTTCTGTTGATTTTGGGTTCTCAACGGGCATGGATAATAACTACAACGCAAAGTTACTTTTAAACTATTAAAGTGCGAGGATCTTTAATTGTATATCCAAGCAGTAAAGTCCTGTGATCAGATACTTTAAACTATTGAAGTTCGAGGATTTTTAATTTCATATCCTATCAGTAAATTCTGTGATCAGTTACTTTAAACTCTAAAAGGCTAGGGTAATTACTGTACACCATAGCCACAAAATATCAGTTTCTTTGAACTCTTAGAGTGCCCGAACAATCTACACTTCTTAGCAACAAGGCTTTGGTAAAATTTCGATTTTAAATCGGAAACGAAATATGGAACATTAATTTGAGAAATTTCTATATCCTAATTTTAAAATATGAGTATAAGAAGATTAATGAGTTGTGTGTTGTAAAAATAAAGAATGAAACTGGTCCTGATTTTTTATTCAGAAGACACATCGTAAATTATCCTGCGGATCAACGACGACCAGCTTTAAGTCGAGATTTTGCATCATCATCTTCAGGGGACCATATGGTGGAGCAGCAAAGGACTTTGAGAACCATTTTATTCCGTTAAGGTCAGTGAATGCCAATTTGTCATATATATGGAGAAGTCATTTTATCGTATATCAGTAAAGAATTGAGATTCGTTATTTCATTAAAACTTAATTTAATTATTAAAATATTAATTTGAATTTAAAAATTAATTATTATTATATAAATTTTTGCCTCATAATTTAATTTGATAATATAATTCACCATTCCGTTAATATATTTCATCAGATTTGAAATTTTGAGAATTTTTATTTTTCTTACGGCGTTCTGTCATTTACATGCGATTCGCCATAACACCTTTTATGCTTCCGAATAATTTTTTTTGTACAATTATATTTTCAATAACTTAAAAATGCATCTTTTAGCTTCAAACATGAAATTAAAATGTGAATCCAAGTGCCCAAGTTTGTAAAAGGTCTTGAAGAAATTATTTTAAATTTTTTCACAAGTTACAGAAATACCGTTAAATTTATACCTAAACAATTTTCTAAGCCAAAAATGGCAAAAACGATTTTTTTCCATTTTACTGTTATTTTAATTCCTGAAACTACATGATTTTTGGTTTTAAAATGTTTTTTTTTAATTAATTAATTTTGAAGTTGAAACTGCATGTATTTGAATGCCATCTAAATTTTCTTTTAAATAAGGATAAATCAGAAATATGATAGAAATGGGGATAGGGATTAATTATGCAAGAATTCCTTCTATTGTCATCGCGTATCGAGAAACCACTTGATTTAAGCATGGAATGGGTTTATTATTAAATTTCTAATTTACTCCTCTTAATATTAAAACTAGTTTTAGAATGTCATCAAGATAAAGTTTTTTTTTCAACAAACAAATAAATAACATGAAAACTCAAGTTTTTTTCTTACATTACATTTTACTTGCACGTTTGTAGCATTTAATTCAAAAAGGAAATTTGAGAAGTTTACTAAAGTAGAGATTTAACTCTTTGGTTTACAAATTTTCATTTCCAATTCGATAAATACAACCTTTTATATTTTATAAAATACAATTTTATTTATTCCAACATCGTTATTTTTTCACATATTTTTAAAAAGACATAAAAGATCATGTGTAGATTGACGGATAATGACCGAGTTTCTTTACTGTCTTAGCATTTGGATGTATTTTAAACTTATCTAATATAATGTGTTATGGATGCATTCGCCTTTTTATCACCAAAATATTAACATAATCGCATATCCCGACGTAAGATGAAGTTAGTATTTTATTATCCTACTTTGGGCGCAATCATATTTTTTTGACTAATACCTTATATTGTGAAATTATAAATAATACCTATACACGAAAATTAATGGACTACTCTTATTAAACCTATGGCGGACTGTCTGAATGTAAACTTTTCTTTTCATAACTGTAGTAAATAATTTCTTGAGAAATCCTAAATGAATCTTCGCGCGCCACTGTCTCTTGACACAGTGGTAACTACAATATGCCCTGTCTCAATAGAATGAAATATATATTAAATACTTATACATTTATTTTAATGACCATGGATGACTTTAATTGATAATTCTAATTTTAATTGGAAATTAATTTTCTTATACCTATTAAACTAGAAATTTTCTTTAAAAAATTAAGTTTTCATTTTACTTTATAATAAATGTTCAAACTGCTTTCCATTGATTTTAATGTTCATGCCACGTCTACGTGCTGTTCTCCTTAGATTTAAATTTCCATCGTGATGACATTTAAAACAAAATTATGAAACAAGCAACAATTATTGCTAAGTTTTTGACTGTTTTTAAATATGATAATTTTTTTCAATCTTAAATTATTTATTTTATTATGATTTTCGTGAAAAAATAATAAAAATATGTTTACTTGAAAATACAAACATGGGGTAATTAACTCTTAATGAGTGCCTTCGATGGTTACGTAAAAATATTTTTTTTTTTAAATAAATGCAGTAAATTTTTATCCGTTTGATTATATGCGCAATATTTTAAAATAAGTTGTTAGTTCTGAATAGGACATTAATTTTACAGCAGAAACAGTCAAATTTAGTGACGAGAATTACGTAATCCTAAAGGTGTGTTTTGAATATTTTTTAAAACTGTATCAGCTGTCGTACAATGATTCAATTAATTTAAAGGGTCTATCACTTAGCTATATTTACCAGAAGTGAGTTTACACGCAGGAAGCCACGTATTAAAATATTACGCGAATATTTTCCATTATTACATCCTGACAACTGAAGGCGTAGGTCTAAATTAATAATGAGTAACTTTTGATTACTTTTACCTCGTGTGATATCGACATGTAGGGACTTGCTTATACTTGTGTGAGATATAACTCTGTACTATTACTGACTTTTAGTTCCTTCGACTCAAAATGTCAATTTTTTTTATTTTAAAATATAGTAAAGGACTAATTTATAATTCTGAGTTAATGGGATAATCCGAGGAGTAATTTCTTCGTATTTTCCTACTGATATACCCTAACACATGTTTCCACTTAAAGCTTTCCTTATACAATACAATAAAAATAATTTTTTACAAATAATGTAAGACCATGAATATAATAGCAAGAACATGAAAATATTTAATTTACTATAATAGTACCTATGAAATTAAATTTGGTATAATGGAAATTGAATTTACAAGGTAAAAATGACCACTTTAATATCAAGTTTTTTAGCTTTTACTTTACAAGGAAATAAAAGGAACCTTCTTAAAATTACTTACTTGTCTTTCTGTTCATTTATCTATCACTGCCGTTTTCTTAGAACCAGTGTTGCAATATATAATTAATTCTAATAATTAATTCTCAACACTTTTATATGGTAATTTTAAAGTCAATCAGTAAAAATGCTCGATTTTTTTCTTTTTTATTTATATTCATCGTCTGAAATATTTACTGTGAAGACCTCAAAAACGTTAATATACATTTATAATCATTTCAACTTTTTTTTATAATAAATGTGTATATCTCCAAATATATTCTAAAAACCTATTTTCAGGACTACCTAAAGAAAAAATATGATAATAGGAATATTACTAGAATTATATCTAGGAGTTATTTTAAAATTACAACGATGCTGTATTTCACTGCTTTCTGAGAAATATTTTTAAAGTTCAAACTTTCTGATTTATCCAAAAATACATACGTAATTCGAAATACGAGTTATAATAGTTCCTTGCTTCAATAATGTCATGGCAATGAAATGGGACACCGGATTCGGAAATGTAAGAAATATTAATTGGAAATATTTTAACGGTTTAGAAAATTACTACAGATATTTTGAAAATTACGGAAGAGACTCTAGGCGATTGTCTAATTTTGAATCTTTGTCAATTTTTTGTGATGATGTGGACTGTGTCTTCTGATGAAGACTCAGTAAAGCGTACATTTGAAAATGGCCCTAAAATTTTTTTTTGTTAGTATTAAATTTAAAGACAGTGTGTTTCTCTCCATAATTATTAAAAAAATATATATTTGGGGATAACTTCCAATGTAAGACTAAATAATTAAATAATCGTTCAAAGAATAATAGTTAATAGAGTGTTAATAAATATATAATAATAGGTAATAGAGTGTTAATAAATTAGACCAATTCGTTGTTAATTTTTAAATAGTGTTAAATAATGCGAAGTCACTAAAAAGTTACTTGAATTTTAACAATTTATTAATTCACAATTAAATGAAACTACGTGATGTAGTATTATTTTTACTTTCTTTAATTTCTTTGCCACAAAAGTAAAAGTAGTGGTAAAGAAATTAAAGTAAGTAGAAATAATACTACATCACGTAGTTCCATTTAATTGTGAATAATGAATTTCTACAAAATTAACGCCAAATATATTCAAAATTTATTATTTACAAAACGGAAAGTTTTACACAAGTAAATAAGAAGCTTTAATAAAAAAAATTGTATTTAACGAATGTTCGTGTCCTTTGCATTAGGCACATCGTATTTAGTACCATTGATGTTTCTCGTGTCTTTTAGAAGCACCACGCTCATGAAAACCTGTTGTATGTCTCGCTAACATATTTAATGCTTTTTCGTAGAACATAATTTTTTTGAAACTCGAAGTATGTTCTATTTATAGATATTTCCTCTGGCGATATTAGAAGATTACATTTAAAATTGTTTCAAATGTAAATACGCCTCAAAAACTTACTAATATAAGCTGAAAGGGCTCATTAAAATTCTTTATTATTTTTATTAGTTACAAACAGCATCAAAAATGACGTGATATACGACCTAGAATTTAAGCAAAAAGTTACACATTTTAATGAAAGAAATAAATTACACTAATTTTTTGTTAAATAAAGTACACTTCTTTGTGCACATATCAGTACGAGTATCTATAGTCAGTGACAATTGGTAAGGCTGAATAACCCGTTCGCAAAAAAATGTCTTATCTTAACGATAAAATTAAATTTTATCAGTTTGCTTATGTCTGTTATGATTATTTACGTTTTGACAAATACGACACATCGCTCGCTTTCCAAACATCTCTTCTTTTTTAACATAGTAACGTTGTTATTTTTGTTATATTATTTTCTAATACATTTATTTGCTTTAGCATTAGAAATTTGTCTAAAGAAAATGTTATATGTAATTAAAATATTTTTAAAATTTTCGTCTTTCGAATTTCTTTATAAAATATTAATTTCCTAGTTTTTATTAAATTTACAGTACAGTTTATCCAGTACCAAATTAATGATAAAAAACCATGATAAAAATATTTTGTTTTAGATAAAGTTAATGAATTTGTTATTTTTTGGCATAATGTGATCCTTAACTATTTACGTTTTGTAACTGTGACTGAAACGATTTTTAATTTTGAATCTTTCCATGTACTTTACTTTTTTAACTTTGTGTGCGCTCTCATAAACATTTTCTACATATCCGTTAGGCAGAGATGAGGTTTAGAATGATTACTGCAATGTCAATATTTCTGTACTTGACGAGGTTTGCAAAGTCGATTCTGATATAGGCTGTGACAATAAACCGGACTTCAAAAAAGAAAGTGAGTCCAAGTCGGCTTCTCCTTTCCAATGATTATGTCTCACGTATTTGCAGTCCAGATGATGAAAAATCACTCATGTGTCGTCTGTCCATCTGTCACAGCCGATTTTCTCAAAAACTATTGAACCTAGAAATATGAAATTTGGCAATGTAATGCATCCTATTAACTCACATATTTTGCATTAGGTGACTTTTTAAAATATCCACACAAAAAGGCAAGGATAAATAAAAATTTTTTTTAATTTTATGTACCGAGTATTATGAGAACTTTAGGCTGCCCGTTTAAGATATTCGAAAAATATATGAAAGTGAACCCTCTTATTTTCGATACTATAAAACAAAAAAAATTTGAAAAAGTGAGGTTAGTATCTGACTAGAAGATTACAAAAAAGCTATAACAAATATTTTAGACCTTATTATTTTTTTAAATATTTACAATAATTGCTCTTACTGAAGATATAGTATACAATATTTTTATTTTGGGATAAATTAACCTTTGTAAATATATATATATATATATATATATATATATATATATATATATATATATACAATAAAATATAAGTACGTAAATATCTATAAAATCCTCCTAGTGTTAATTTGATTTGTTTTTGACAGGCATTTATACGTAATTCTAGGGGCAGATGTTGTCCCAATCAAACCTTACCAAAGTTTGATTTCACTTAAACAAACCACCGCGTCGTAAGCGTACCTACGCATCATGCCCTTCATTATGAAGATCTGCTCCCCTTAGTAAAAATTATTTTAATGACATTAACTAGTTATTCTGCGTTTCATATTCTTACGAAACGTAGCGAATTAATTTTCGAAGAGAGTTTGATAACATAAGTACAAATTAAATAAACTAGAAAATCACATACACATATTTAATTCATAATTCCATAATAATAATTTCATAATTCCTTACATACATTACATATATGATTAGGAAAATCTTAAGAATATAACCATATTTTAGTGTGCGTGAACCGATATAAATATTTAAACTCGAGTTATGTTATTCATCTTAGTTAAGTGAAGATACAAAAGCAGCAAATTTCCCATTAGCAAATATCCCTTAGGAATGACACCTTAATATATTACATATATTATAATATATACCCCAAAATTTCTGAGTGTTGACATCAAAAATAATTTTTTTTCCAACACTCAGTAATTTAACATCATTATCAACATCTAATTTTTTTCCACGAATATTCCTAATGAAAAAGCCTGCGCTGCGATTTGTTAGGTCGTAATGATAAATTAATTACGTTAGGGGAATGTTCGTTTATTCTTCGACTACAAGAACTTACATGGACTATGTTTTTTTAAGCGTGATTTCGCGTTCTGTTTACTGATCAGAACCTACGTTGAGTGTCAGCCTATTTCCAGAGAACAGATTATCAAGAGTCAGAGAACTAATCAGAATTCATGAATGTGATGATTGAACATAAAAATATTTTTAATAATAGCAGAGCATTTAAAAAATAAACCCTTGAAAGGTTTTTCGTTTACATTTCTATAACTTAATATATATATGTATATATATATATATATATATATATATATATATATATATATATATATATATATATATAAATATATATATATATACACACACACACACACACACATATATATATATATATATATATATATATATATTTATTTATAGTAGTAGTTCTTTACATAGAATGTAAAAAACGAATTTAAATTTTTTTTCTGCCAAATAATTTAAAGGAGGCTTCTGGATTACACTTAAAATTGTTTGAACGCTCATTATGATTTTATGCACAAATGCAAATGGGCACAAAACTTGATTACTTATTATGGCCCGTCCTATGAAAATAAAATAAACTAAGCGCTAGGGGCATAGTATATTTTATACTGAACCTTTATATACTTTTAGTGCATTTAATATAAGCCCCAGAATGATAAAATACTTGTAATTTTATTTTTTTACGAAATAATGTATTGATATTTCAATGCCAAAGGAGGCTTTTAAAAAATGGCGGTTGTGTAAATAGAATATTGGACCATAATAATTCAATGACAATTATTTGCAAGCCAAATCACAAGCTCAATAAATATCGACAAAAACATCCCGTAACTCTACTTACGCCTCACCTTCAAGTGTAGTAGACAATAACGATAGTCTTAGAATGAACTCCAGTGCGTGACAAAGAACAAAATTAGTCACGAACTCCGGTGCGTGACACAGAACAATCTGTTTATTTCTTGTAAGTAAGAAAGAAAATTGATTTAGAATTGGTGTTATGGTTGTCTAACGCTGTGACAAGAATTTAAGTATTGGGCTTGGTTTTAGTAATTCGTAGACTTCGCTCACTTATTACCGTGTTTCTTATTTTTCCTATCCATTGTAACAAATTTGGGACAAATTTTACGACAAGGAAGTGCCATAGTCATTTTGATTGTCATGACATTTAAGAATTGATTGACCTAAACGCATGGATATTCTAAGGTGCGTAACTTCTATCTCATGGCTCATGATAATGTCCGAGAAGCGGCCAGTTGTACCGACAAAACATACTCGAGCAACCCGGACGTGTAAAATACCGATTCCCAGAACATCGAAATCCAAATGATAAGTACCGATTCCCAGAACATTGAAATTCATGGGCCAGTATTAGTCAAATTAATATAGAAATTGTATTTTTCTCCAATTTAAAAAAACAAACCGCTAATTTGGAAACCTTTCAACTTGGGATTTTGTCTTTCAATTGAACTATGAAAAGGTCCCCTGAACCTAGTTTCATTTGGTAGTCTCTTTCTGAGACAGCCTGTACATATACGTATATATATATATTAGCATAGTATTAGAGATTAGTATTGTATATTACACTAGAAGTACATTAGAGACATGAAATGCATTAAGATTTAAATGACAAGATTTGTAGGAAAGCATCCCTTAGCTCATATAGTCATTAACGGATCGTTGTTCTCAACTCGCATGGTGTACCAACAAACCGCGGCTTGGCTAACGACTTCTTAACGTTGACAAAGTTTAAATTACGGTAACTTCCTCTTATCCACCATTTTACCAAAATGAACTCAATCAAATAATGATGTTTTGTTATTCTTAGCGAATAAAACGTGTAGAATGAAAAACGAATGACATAATGTAAAAAATAATTCAGTAATTTTGTATTAATAATGCAATATTTTTAGGGCTACGAACCTCAAAAGTAACCTTTCCAATATGAGTAGAACTCACACCATGAGGATAACTTACATATTGAGGTATTTGCAAACCTTTAAGGTTGCATGAAGATTATGTATATTAGACTATTTACTAATATTAACTTATCTCAATGTAAATATATTGCTTATGATATATTGCACCGCCAGAAAAACATGGTGTACATTCCAAAAATTGTAAAATCAATAATCGCCATAGTTTTTTATAATCTTCTAATCAGATTTTACTAATCCTCTTTGTTCCACGATTTTGGGTATAGTAATTTTGAAAATAAGGGGGTATGAGGTTGCTTCATTTTCACATATTTTTAGATGTTTTTGAAATACGCACTGTCTTTTCAAAGTTATGAAAAAATTTATTTATATCCGTCATAATAATCCCTTTGAAGTGATATTCCCCATAATATACAAAATTTAAAAAAAGCAAGTTTAACACTTTATGTGAAAAATACAAAATTTGTAATATGCAAAATGGATTTTATGAAATTATAAACTTATTGATAAATACTGCAAACTCCGCAGCACTTAAGACATGTAATAGAAAGAACACACTTATAGAATAAAGAGTGAAATTTTTGGTTTAAATGTTTTCAATTACTTTCATTTTCATTTTTAAATAAAATTTAAGTAAGAAATAAATAAGTATATATATTTTTCATTTGAATATTAAATTTGTTTTACTTAAATATCTTAATTAATATTTTATGCTTTTCATTGCCGGCTTTGATTATTCGGTTTATTTGTGCTTAAATTCTTTATTTATCATCTGAACAACCAGTGTACTTTATTGACAAGTAAATGTTTGAATGAAAAGCAGAAAAGAAAGTAATTGGCAAGTAAATGAGGACAAGGGTGATAAACAGAGCTTTAAAGAAAGTTTTGGGCTTTTAAGTAATCCCGCCCGCCGTTTGTTCAACAGGCCGCCCGTCGAAACCTAATCGCTTTTTAATCGTTATACAAGTGGACCTATATTTAATCAGGTACTGAATAATAAATATATAAGATAATACAACATTTTAGTTTTAGTTACAAATGAAAGACCAAATGATGCTTAAAATATTTATGAACATTAAATTGAAAGCAAAAAGTTCACAAAGGATCATTGATTCCGGGCTTACTAAAGTAGGGGAAACAAAGACAAGAACAAAACATATATGAAAATTTTTTACAATTTTTTTTTTATTGAGAACACTAAAGCTTGTCAATAGCTACCAACCAAAAAAATAGAAAATCGATTGACAAACGGAGGAGAAAAAGGTATTGAAATGGTTTGCCTTTGCCTATTTATATATTGATTGGCATCCACTTGTATGTAAAACCATTGATTTTCATAAATATTTCAACATAGCTGAGTAAATTTTATTTACCATGTTATTTATATATATTAATAAAGAACAAAAACCAGTCAGGGGCGGGTCTGACTCGCGTATTGAAAGTTCCGCATCTTGCTTGAAGTGAAATAATTTTATTTATCGTAAGCCAACACTAATATGAACTTCTTAGCACAATGGGATTTAATAATATATATTATAACATATATTCATGATGAATCGTCCCCATCTAGTTAAGGTGGGGACAAATATATCATCATGAATATCTTGAAAATTTTCCTGAAACCTTCACACGGGCCCGTAAAAACCTTACTGTTTCGTAATTGTGTTTAGTTATTTTGGAAATATGAGGGGAGAACCTATAATTTGCACATTTTTCAGTATATTTCTGAAGACATGTGAATTTTAAAAATATTTTTGAAATTCTTATAAAGGGTCTTTAAAACGGAAGCCAATATATAAATGGGATTTTAAAAGTGGTTCTGAAAGAGTTTATCATCCTAAAATTCCATATAAACATTTTTGAGCATTTTATTGCTAAGCCAAATTTGAAGCTACTACGTTGAGCGTTTTCTGAGAAAAATGGAAGTAATAAAGGAACACGTAAGTTTTTGTTTTTTACTGTATGGAATTCTAAAAAAGTAACTTAACGTAATTAATTAATAAAAATGTAGAAGTTTTTATTTATTTCGTCGTTACAACATTCGTTACGTCGTTACATTGTTCTAATATTAATTTATGCAAGGTTTGTAGTTCATGTAATATAGAAATTATTGACTGTATTTACCTTTACAACGTATGGTTTTCCATGATTCTTAGAAACATGCCACAAAATTGGATAATTGTTTGCTAGACGTAATTTTATTGTTTTCATTAAAATTTCTTGAAAACGGAAGTTATTTAAAAAGTATTAAAAAATATTAATAATTATTAAACAATGAGCTTCAAAATTTAACGGTTGTGAAATCGTTTTGTGTCATTTGCTCCGTAGAAAAAGAAACGGCATGTCACATCACAATTCTGTGTTGCCATGCTGTTGCAAACATTGAGTTTAAATCTGTTCGATAATTTTTGTTTGATAAACTTGATAAATTTTGTATCACATTGTAATTTGTGAAATGAAACAAAATTAATAAATTATCCAAGTCTTTGAGAAAAAAAGAGACAAGTAATTGTTGTAGTAAGTATTTTTTATTTTAATTTACGGATAATTTAAACTAGATATTAATACTTATTTTTTTTTATAAATTCATCCACGAAGTATTATCTAATTTTTTTGTCTACTTTCTTACAATAATAACGTACGTTTAAAATTTGTAATTATCAAAAGAATGTAACACGTCGACTTCATTGAGCGATAATTAAAACGCTTTCAAAACCTGGAACAACGCTACGTGTTTACTCGATTCGCGACCAGCCGTTGTCAATATTGTTGTGACTGAACCTTAATGTAATAGATGTAAAGAATATTGATGTGAGAAATATAATAATTAAAAAGCATAATATTATCTATCGGATCATATTTTATTTATAACTTAAATAAGTAATAATACATTTCTTTGGACACCTACACTCAACAATAGAGTCATATTTTGGGTATTTGCTTTTATGATATTCTTGGTTAGTAACATATGTAAATTTTCTAGAAGAAAAAACTTATCAAC
This sequence comes from Druceiella hillmani, assembly GCA_039881145.1. NCBI lineage: Eukaryota > Metazoa > Arthropoda > Insecta > Lepidoptera > Hepialidae > Druceiella > Druceiella hillmani. The sequence continues at coordinate 33,219,493 of JAYKKI010000018.1, read as the reverse complement.
GAATGCAGATCCGCTGTATATATGTACTGTTTTAAAATAAAGCACTAAGAAATATTTTCTAGTGCCTTATTTTAAACTAATAATTCATTGAAGTTGAGCATCGCATATGTCGAAACTTTCCCTTCTTGTTTCTTTCTTTTTAATATACACAGAGAACATCAAAAGCAAGTCTTGAATACAGCATCCAAAAATTCAACCCTATAAAAGACAATCCCTAAACAAAATGTTTTGTTTAATTTCCAACATCGTTACCGCTTAAGGTATTTTTGAATGAAATATAAAAATATAATCAATAGGTCATTTATACACTTGGACTATGTAGAATTATTGTTAGGTTGCAATTATATCTTAGCCACCTATATTACATTCTTCAACATTTAGACTGGTGTAATGAATAGGAAACGAACGTTATAAAATTTGCTCAAAATGTTTTATAAATACGGTATAATTTATTGCTTCAAAAATAATACATTGACGTCTAAAATTTCCCACTTGGGCACGATTTTTGTTTATAAGAGAAAACTGTATAACTGCTTATTTCATTTTTAAATTGTTTTCATTAAGGAATTGTCTTTTATGGATTTGAACATCGGGATGACTTATCTTCGAGAATTCGATATATATATTGAAAAGATAGTGTCAATGACGTAAAGGTTCGATTTAAGTGATACTAATCTATGATGCATTAATAGTTTGAACTGAAGCACAAGTAAAAATACATGTACCGGATTGGCTTTTATTAATTAGTTTTTCATGCAGGAAATTTACACATATTACTGAGAGAGGTTGACAGTTACGCACTCTACCCCTAGACTGTAAAACGTTACCCCATTAAGTTTGAAAATGGTAACGTTTGTTGAAAAAACGCGCTGAAAATATATTTGAAAAAACACGGTGTTCGTGAAAGCCTTGATTGCTTGCAATGATATTTACCTAAAATAAATATGAGAGAAAAGAGTTTATGATGATATTCGTTGTTTTGTAGTTTTTTTTACACCTAACTTATTTATTACAGCTGTACTGTACAAATTTCAATCAATAAACACAAATGCATATTTCCACCAAACTTCCAACTGGTTCAAAAATTATCAGGTCACAGTCATTTAAATACATTTTCTTATATCAGTTAAATCTAAAAAAAACATTATCATATTTAACCTTTATTGAATATCATATTACGTAATTAGATGACATCATAGTAAATAAAAATTCGAAAAGTTTAAAAAGATTTAGACACTGTTATTTTTATTCCCAAATTGCTACGTTAGAACATCCATTTAATGTAGAATGTGACATTACCCATAATCGATATTTACGATTGATAAAAGTAAGGCCATCAACATATAAAGAAAATCTTAAATAAACCCCGGGCTACAAATTTCCTTTGATAAAAGGTAAATATAGGAACGGCTTATAGACAAACATTGCAAATAATTGTTAAGGATAAAGGGGTCAGAAAATAAAGGAAAAAACATACGACAAAGCTTTATGATATCAAAGTGTAATAACAAACTGACTACAAAGAAGTGCCAACAATGGAAAGATTATAAGCTTGGATTATATATAGATATAACCTTTATCGGGTAATTGAAATATTCTGATGTGTCGCCCTCATTTCTTTGCAAAAGGGTAATGCCCATTAGTGGTCTTACATTTATTAAACTAATAAAAAATATAGTTTTAAAACTCATCCCAAGCTACGTACCTGAGTTTTCTTCTAAAAATTTAAGATCAAAAAAATTGTATATTATTTTCTATTTTCGAATAATCCACTTTTATTGACTTATTTATATATATATATACACGTACAATCAAGGCATTTCGTAAATTAAATAATACGAAATATCTCACCGTAAATATGCTATCTGAAAAGTTACAAAGGAGTATAAAAACTTAATCGTAAAAAAATAAGCAGAAATTGTCTTGAAATATTTTGTTCGTCTCACATAAAAGACTAAAAAAATTATCTCTATTTTGTAGAAATATTTCTTCTTTAGTTATCTTTTTGCGTCGAATAAAGAATACTACTAATGCTTAGTTTACGATTGATGGGCAGTTGTAGAATTCAGAAATTCAGAATTCAATTTCATTAAATTATATATTTTCAAATATCGTTTAGAAACGGACGAGACATAGAATTTCAACATATTTAAAAAAAATAGCTGCAGATCGTGTCCGACCGACAATGATATTCTAAGTCGGCCCTACATATTACATACGCTAATAAGTAAATAGGAGACAGCTGCTACAATTATTATACATACCTGTTAGAGTAGTGTAGTATCTATTATTATTTGGGACATTTTATTAAGTTTCATCATATATTTGATATAAACAAATGTGTAAACTGTATATGTATTATGTAGCTAAATACATAATACATTAATAATATCCATTCGATGGCAAATTTATTCTGTTTTATGTGTTTATTTCATTTCTATCATATGAAGTGTTTCGCTCTGGCTTATATGTGTGTTTCGCTCTGGCTTATACGTGGGTTAACAAAATAAAAAAAGTAATTAATCAATTTCTAATTAAACTTGGTGTCTAGTAATAAATGTTTTATGAAAATTATTAGAAGCTGATGTGTTTGTGCTGTAGAAATTTTTTTCGCCAATTAATTCCGGGCTCAAAAACAAAATGTTCAGTTCGGGACTTTTATATCACCACCTCGTATTACTCAGTTTGGACTTGGATAAAATAATAATTTAGACCATCTTTTGGTTCTCATTATAGTAAATGAAAGCATTGCTTATTGCCTTCTGTTAGCCGATGCTTTGAAACTCTTCTTTGGGTTGAAAACCAATTTCATCACCGCGGGGAATTCGCTTCTGTTCACTGCCATTCGTTGAGTGGGCTGAATTGGTGTTTTTATTGACTATAAAATATTGTTCTTGTAGCAACAAATCCGCCATATTCATCAATTTAATACATTAAAGCAAATATTGAATATATTTGGCCTTAATTTTGTAGAAATTCATTATTCACAATTAAATGAAACAACTGTGATGTAGTATTATTTCTACTATCTTAAATTTCTTTACCGCGACCTAGGTTTCGTTGTATTACAATTCGTTGTAAACAGGTGGGATATTAGCAAAGATATATTTTTAATCTTTGCTAATATCCCACCTGAAGATGTTGTAATACAACGAAATCTAGGTCGTGGTAAAGAAATTAAAGATAGTAGAAATAATACTGCATCACATAGTTTCATTTAATTGTGGACATTAAAGCAAATAAATAAAGAAAAACATATTTCTAAAGCTCCCTTTTATATTTTCACATAATTTTTTATCGATGACCCCCGTCTGGAAACTATAATTTTACATTGCTACTACAGCTAATACAAGATTTGTATGTTTTTCCTTTTAGATTCATTCAGGTATTTTTGTTTTAAAACATATATTTAATAATCCAATTTTTTTCAAATATTTGAAATTTTGTAAATTCTCAGTTTTATGTTGGTTTTGATTGATTATGGTTTACCTGAAAATATAAATTTCTCGAGTTGATTTCAAAGTAATTTCTCACAATATACATTACTTTGATTTGTCAAGTTGTTATCTCACGTCTTTTCAATGATAATGCAGATAACTTAAAAATTTAAAATTCTTTCTCCGAATTGGCTATTATATTGATTTGGTCGGTAACCCTAAGATTTTTTTACTTATATTAGTTCCAAAATTGCTCGATGGTAAGTTTGCAGAAATTGTTTCTAGTGACCATAAAATAATTTTGATGAGGAAAGTTCACCTTTTTTAACATTTTAGATTATCAAAATATTGTCCGGTCTTTTTAAGTTAATATGTTGCTAATTGCTTCATAGAATTTTCGAAAATTGTATTTCAGATTCGAATACCTATTTCTCAAACTCGATTTTGCGAAATTTGTTTTGTAAAGCTGTCCGTTCTACCAGTTGTGTCATTAAATTAAAAACTTCTTAACGTTTATAAGGCAAACATTAAAATATATATTTTTACGTAGTGAGAGTAGACAAAATTGCTTTTAATTTCTGTGAATAAAAAATAAAAAGCTACAAGCAAATAGCTTTTATCAGTGATATACCACAGGCGGAAAACAATTTTTCAATCTGCGTTTTTTGCAAAACCATGTGGATAGATAAACAATACGGTTTTGTTCAAGCCCTTTAGGTGCGAAAACCTAAGAATGACCTAAATTTACTCTTGATATTTTTCTAGTCCAATTCCAGCTTAACTATAATACCTTGTAATAAATTTTAAATAATTTTACCTATAACAACGTAACGGAAGTATGTTTCTTGCGTATATACCTCCGACATTAATCAACCAGTTTAAATGATACTCTTTAATTTGGAAGGCTATACTACCACTGTGGTCCCATGAAAATTTGGTTAGAACTTAACCCAGAAAATTTAAGGTACATCGTAAATATTCCACAATAATGAACACCACTAGTGACGTGGTTGTCTTTGGGTCATATAGATCTAATAACAATATAATAGTAAACTCTCATGTTTTGACATGACTAAGAACCATACACATCTTCAGTAATGAGAAGTAAACTCATCGAGCTTTTATTAGGATGGCTTGTCTTGCTATAAGCAAGAAAATAACAAAGTAAATATGGAAGTAAGTATATACAAATATGTATAGAGGCAAGAACTACTAAGATATTAGTAGGCAGGTAAATTCGTAACTACAGGTACAAACAAATAAACGATATAATTGAAACTTTAGTAGATAAGTGGGTAGGTAAATAAGTTTATGCAGGTGTATGCGTATACAGACACACGAAGTAACTAGAATATTAGTAATAATTAAGTACTGATTCCAAAAATCTCTAGTAGCATAAGTATTGGGTTTGCTAATGAATTTTTAACCAAAAACTTTTATTAAAAAATGTATATGTTGCATTACAATTAATTTAGGTATGCACCATTATGATCTACTATTTATCACCATCTAGTTGGCATTGACAATACGTATTTCTTGTAAAATTCCGGTGACTTTTATTAAAAAAACTGTACGTGGTCATTTTGGAGATCTTTTATAAAATCGAATTTTTTCCACGTAAATGGTTATTTAGAGCCCTGAATAAATGCTAATCAGAAGACAAATATCCGGCAAATATGGTGGATGAGTGAGTAGAACCCAGCCAAACTTTTCTACTTTATCATGAGTACGTTTTTCAACATGAGGTCTAACATTGTCATATAGAAAATAAACTCGATCCTGTTGACTACTCAATGTGTTAGCAATAGGTCCAAATGTTCATAGTAAATATCTGCATTAATTCTAGATCCCACCGGAATCAACTACCAATGAGTAATGCCCTTGATATTCCACCAGTAGCTGAACATCCACTTTTTGGTACCTATTTCAGTTTTCAGATACTGAAATTCCTGTTTCTCCGACACCCAGCCATTGATGTTTGCGTGTATGATTAACGTATGTAACGCATTTCTTATCGCCAGCTACTAACTAATTCAGCCATTTGAAGTTACGTTACAATGTCAGTAAATGTTGACAAATATCAACTTTGTACTGAAGATGATATGAAAATTCCATGGGGTATCACACACCGTAGTTTGAAACTTCTCCCAATTCGTGCAAATGTGTTTCTATGGTACCACAACTGCAGGATAGCTCATTTGCCTATTAACGAGTCATCAGTCGAGGATCCTCCTCAATTAGGCGTTATAATTGTTTAACGTCCAATTCAATAGGAGGCACGGTACGGGGTTCGTCCTCAAGAGCGTAGTGGTCATTCCTGAACTTTCTGAACCAAATCTTTGCCAAAGCGTAAGACACCGTAGACTCTCCTATCGCATGACATATTATTTATGGCAGTCTTTTCATCGTGACTTAGACGAAATTCGTAACATATTAGAACCAGTATTTAATTCCATTATCTATTTAAATCCATTATATATATATATATATATATATATATATATATATATATATATATATTATATAGATTTAATCCATTATCTTTTATGTAGTTCACTTAAAGCTTCGGCGCTGACTGTTATCAACTGTTTTAATTCAGTATTTTACTATAATGTATAAGGATCCCAAGTATGATAAAGGTTTTACCTAAAAAAACAAAAACATACACTGTATTACTTATGCATATTACTTTCGTTGAACTGAGAGGAATATCTCATCAATTTGAAAATAAATTCTTTACGTCCAAGATGGTAAGACGTAAAAGTTTGATAGAGTACAGGCAGGACAGATCATAAGAGTTTTCTCAGACAGATTTTCATTAATACTGAAGGATTCCTTATTAATTTTGATAGAAATTATTACGATAAAGCATAAAAATGTAACCGCATTATGTTTTGTGCCAAAGTCATAATTTGTAGGATAAGTCTTCGTTTTTAACAAAATTAATTTATTGCATTCAAATTCAAATTTTTGAGATAATTTAGTTTTATTTCAAACATATTTCATATTTCCATTTCTTCAGATGATCGGTAATTTCATTATTAATTTTAGTCACTTGATAAAAGGGTTTAAGTCTTGGGATTAGAGAAATTTACCTTCTTACATATTCCTATATTTTCTTTCGTCTTTGTCCAAATAATACTAGTTTACAGGCAATTATACTAAGAGACCTACTTGGATAACGTTTGAAAACTTACTACTTTTATTTACGTAATTGCATGATAAATGTAAAATAAAATGAGGAGATTGTAATTTAAAAAAGGTTGATTTTTTAAATTCTTGAAATATTTATTGATTTAATGTGCCTTTGAAAAATTACATATCTCTTGGTCCATTGATTGTAGGTATGTACGTATGAGGACATACTACAAGTCGAAATTCTTGACCGATTTTGCTTATTCTTTTTTCTATATATTAAACACAGGACAAAAATCTATTGATTTTTACGAATTGTCAAATAACCTAATGTTTTTGAACAGTGTTTTAAAAATTAAGAAATTTTACAAATACACAAGAAAACTCCATATTTCGTATTCGGCGACTATTTTCGATATCCGTCTTGTGCCGTTTTTTTTTATTAAACAATTGAAAACGTTCTTTTGGTTCCGCCATTTATTTATTCCCATTCATTTTTAAGCGAATTTTTTTGTGCTTATTAGGATGTAATACAAAAGAATGATAAAGACCTCACATTAATAATTAAAAAAGAACTTTGAAATTCAGACGACTTTGTTATTTGTACAAACGGACAATGAACACCTCATTAAAATATTTAAAAGTGTGTGCATGGAAACCCGAGCATTTTAAATAAAATTTGTTTCTGACGAAAGATTAAGAACACTAATTTATAACAAAATTGATTGTTATATCAAATTGTAGTTTTTCCTACGCTAATTTTGAAATGGATTTCAAAAATATTAAGTTTGATAATGTTTTTCATTTATGCCATATTTAAGAAAATATACATATAGCTCAACGATCATCTTTTTTCTATATGTATCAAACGTAAATAAAATCATTGTAAAGCTACAGTAATTAACGTTGTTTTCAAATAAAATACACATTTGGCTATAGATTCACAGTTAATTAAATAAAATGGCAGATGAATGATCATAAACAAAGTGAATAAACTGCACATTATAAGCAACCGGAACAGAACAGCTAACGTTATTATGATGAATACTCTCTCGTTGTGATCATACCCTCGCGTTGTTGAATTAGTCCTTTATGTGTAACTAGTGCATAATAATTAAAAAAATGACCAAGCCTTTCTTCATCTATCTGCGTCCCATCATGTAAATGAGATAATGATTGCAAACTTTGCATTTAGCTATTAATTAATCCACTAGTAATACGTAATGCGAAAGCTCAAAGAACAATCGTTTCTATAAATAGACGTCAACCTTTTCATACTTGGAAAAAACAAGGTGAGATTGTGGAAAACTATGTAATTTTGTATTTTTGTAACCTTTATTTTGCAACCATTATCATCATTATTTCAAAAACACAATTTAAATTATTCCACTTGGAGTAATATCAATGTTGCATATTTTTTAAAATTTCTGTTTAATGTTTTTCTTTTTATTCATCAGTCTTGCAACATCTTTCTGATAATTATGACAAAATGATAATGTGTTCAACGAAAACAAAACTTCGAAGAAAAATACCAGAAGATATAGGAGGGATATCAACATACTACGGAAAATGTGATGGGTTCCTTATATAATAGTGAGGTTAAATGAAAATACTCTGCTCTATTTTCATTATTATCTTTACTACATTTAAATATAGAATTGACCGAAACGAGTCAAAGCATTATATCAGAGTTGAGAAGAAATTTTACGTTTATCATCTTTTTATCTGAATGCAACCATAAGTATTTATTCGTTTTTATTGCTGGTGACACAGTTTTTGTCAAATATCAAAATATTGCGGGAAAAATCATTACATTATAGTGGCAGTTAATGAAGATAATAAATAGTACTTGTAGCACTAAAATGTTGAACAAGTACTATACTTAATTTAAAAAATTCAGATATAGTACCAAGTTCCTTTTTGAAAAGAGGTAACAACTTTCTTCATTCCTCCCAGTATACGCAAAAACTTAGCGGAAGTCGCAGAGGACTTTTCGATTTCGCATTATTGTCCATCTCCACGCCGGAATCGCGTCTTACGGCTAATTGCTTCACACCATGCAAATTGCTTCCATCCGGAAAATGTATTTCTCAATTTACCATATTTATAAGTATACAAAATATTTTCTCTCGTGTCACAGATATAAAAGTTAATAACAAAAATAATTACAAAATACAGGCTGATTTTTAAAGACCAAGTAATCTCAAGTTTATTTATTTATTTCATATATGGTGTTCGAATGACGGCACAGAAAATTTAGCAATTTACCCCCAATGTACATATAAATAATGACTACAATCGTGCGTAAATATGTCAAATGTGCGACTGGGCAGGAATTCCTCAAATCAAACTTATTAAAATGCTGTGAACCACATTAATAAAAAGGTGGTAGTCACAATTTAATACTTTATCAACCTATTCTCTAATACATAATAAACGTGGTTGGATGATTTCGCAATAAGAGTAGCAAAACTTATTCAAATGTTAACAGAGCAATGACCTCTAAAATCAAAAATGTCAAATAACTCACCAACTGCGTTTATGCCGCAGCAACGGCAGTTACATTATACTACGCACTACGTGCCAGTCATTCTCTAGTGCATGTAAAAAATAATGAATTGTTTGCCTTTATTTTCGAAAATGCTTTTTGCATTATAACTATAAAGAATAGATACAACCTACGGACAGTACAAATAGTTTGCAAATCGTTCGACTACAATCTAATTAGTTTTTCTGTGGTGTAACACAACTTTTGGTTTTAATCGTTCCGCTGAGCATTAGCGCATTAAACATCCGTAGTAAATCATGCGTTCACGTATATATGTATATATATATATTTATATATATATATATATATATATATACATATATACATATATATATATATATATATATATATATATATATATATGTATATATATATATATATATATATACATATATATATATATATATATATTACATACTTCTTTTGTTACTTTCAGCGCAAAGATCAGATGTAGTATGTTGGTTGATTAATAATAGATCGTAAATAAAAAATTTTGTTTAAGTGCGCATTTTTTCATTACTTTAGTACATGGGCGTACAGTGTGAGTATAGTTTTTTAGTAGATTGTAGTTGTTTAGTATTAATACATATTTGTGTTTACATTAACTTATTAAAGTTCTTAAGGAATGTTTTATTAAAAGGCATAATTTTTAAGTCAAATTTAACAATGTAATTATATTACACAAGAACTTATGGAGTATACTTGGGTATTTAATTGAACAACAACCTATTCCAATTATCAAATAATGTATTAGTGGCTCTGAAGGTTTATTGTGTATATTGGAAATAGTGTCCGTGAAGGTTTAGTGTTGAGTCTTTTGGTGATTATTTATAGATTACAAATTACGATATTATTCATATCTACTGAAATTAAAACTTGGTAGTTTATCACACATCTATGAGAAAATATGGCTGATAAAATAAGATAGTTGTAAGAATTTTTTTACCCAATGTGAAAATGAACTCTTCAAGTACTATAAGATTACTATTATATATATATATATATATATATATATATATATAAAATATTTCTACATATATTTCTTTCTATATATATATATATATATATATATATATATATATATTGCGCTTGCATCAGATTTGTGGTGATCATATGCGTTAATTTTAACTCTCAAAAGTAGTAGGAATAAATTTTTATTTATTTAAAAATTATTTTAGGAATAGTCAAATGCGATATAAAGTGAGAATGTTTTGATATAAAGTTAAAATTTGGTTATTAAAATGAATTCAGCTCAAAAGAAATGATTATAATTTTAGTTCAAGTTATTATTTAAAAATATTTCTAGGGAAATTTCTCTAGAAATATTTACGAATTTACAACTCGTAAATATTTTCTATAAGTTATTTGCTTAGATTGTAGTGTTTCTCCTGATTTTAATTTTTTTTTAAGTAGACTTTCTCCTTTCTTCGTTAATACCAATATTTTGAGGAAATTAGATTTAAAAATTTATGGATGATTGTTCTTTATGTTTTGCTATGTGGTACACTGCAAAGGAAAATAAATTATTAACATATTTTCTTTTACAAAATATTAAACTTTCTAATAAAATTTTATTGAAATTTTTTAAACCACATGCAAATGATAAGAACAAATCACACGATAATCATCTTTATGTAAAAAAAATAAATTATAAATATTTAGAACATATTTAAAATATAATATTTCTTCATTTCGATATCAAAGAAAAAAATTATTTCCGAAACACTAAACATTTCTGTTGAGTTTTAATTGATTTGCAAAATAAAATAGCATCAGATTCTAATAGCTTGAGTGGTAGTTAATAGTTTGGTTCAACTGCTTAATTTCAAACAGCTTAATTTCGCCCCCTTAATACCCGATCTTATTTTCTCTAGAGCATCATTCAGTTAGTAGCCCATACCTAATTATTAAAAATAAGCCAGTCCACTAATTGATCAATATCTCCCTTGGTGTCATCAAATATCAAAGACAGTTGTACGATTTTTTCTCCTTGATACTTTTATTAAAACAATTAAAAGGAATTAAGTTCCTGCTATCAAACTTTACTTTAAATTAATAGGATGTCGCTATTTACCACCACCTCCTTTTATACTAATGGAAATGTATGCCAGATTAATAAGTGAATTCAAGTAGTTCTTTTTTTCTACCCAAATAAATTAGAAGCTTAGTTAAGACAACTAGGGAGTTAGAGACGTCTTTCCAAAATTACCTGCCGGATTAAAAATAACTAATATTAAACGAAACTTATTCATTTGAACATCTTGGTATAGCGATCAATTAAAATCTTAGCTATTAGCCTAAAGGAAATAATATTAGCCGTTAAATTGTTAGGAATATAGATTCCCCAAAGCATTTTCTCCTATTATATTTAAATACACTATTGTGCTCCTATTAAATTGAAATGGACAATTTATTCCTATTAAAATTTAAATACAACTTTTTCGATAGTAGAACATGATATAAATTAAGAATGTTAAATATTGTGGGCAGAAAATAAATTCTCTGTATAATAAAAAATATGAATCTAAATGAATAACATTTGTTGAAAACCGTTTTAAAAATTAATAGAGTTCCATTGAGACGGTTTGGACACACAGAACTTTTAAACCGAAAACTATTAGCCGAATTATTATTACCGAAAACTATTATATAGCAATGAACTTCTAGCAATGAAGAAAGGAAACGACTTTTCTGTAAAAAAAATTGGCGTTTCATAATCTGTCGAATCTACTTTATACGATTATTATATATAGTTGTTTCAATAATACCAAATATTTTTCATGGCGCACAATTATCTTATTTTTTATAAAATTCAAATATGAGAAAAAATACACGACCAGACGTTTAAGATATTTTACAACACGGGCATAAAAAAATAGCAAGCTTGCGGGTTTTAAGTTTGTCGAGAAGATGAAGGTAAAGTCACGCAACGAGTTGACTTACGACCCTCGAAGAGTAACACTGAAAAGTTGACTACGATAAAGTCGCTCAAGGAAAGCTTTTTAACCTAAATATGTTTCATTTATTATTATAAGGCGTGTCATGTTTTGTCGAAATGACATATTTACTTTTATTTTTACACTCACTTATTAATAAGTCAGTCGTAAGTAATTTTTAAGTTAGTCGTAACAAATTAAACAGTTGTGTTTAAGATGCTGGTGGTAAGTGGATTTTAACAGTGAAAAGTTAGAGCAGTTTACGTGAAAAAATCATTCAAAAACCAGAAATTTACGTGAAAAAATAAAAACTACTTCTCTTTCAGTTTAATATCTTTACATATCTATTGTTTTAAGAGATATGATCGTGAGATAATAATTATTTTTTTATATTTTATTAATTCGATTTATTGATTATTTGAAATGTTCTTTAAGAAAATTTTCTATGTTTTAATGAATATTATACTTATATAGACAGATACCGATTTCATACCATAGATTTTTTGTCTCTTTTAAAAATTTTAATAAAGAATAATGCTTAAAGTAAGAATATTGAATGACTGATGAGACTGTTTTATATGATTGTTAGAAACAAGTATCAAAACTACGTAATTGGCGCTAAAATTTGCTTTACAAAAAAATTATTTACGAAGTAAACTTTTGCCAGAACTTCTACTGCATTACTGCACTTATTCTTTTTAATCTCGAGTTTGCAGTGGGTATTACAAATAAAGAATAAATATTCATAAAGACCCAGTTTTACTTTTATTAGAATTTTGTATAAAAATGTTTTCAGCCTACGTTTTGGTCAAATTTTCTTTTCCCTGCTATTTCCTACCTATTGTTTTTCACATTTAGTTTAATTTTTAACTTTTTCGTAAGTTTTCTATTTGTTCAGAATTGATTTTACTAAAGATTTAAAATTATTTACAATCTTATTTCAAAAGGGCGCCTTTCAATACAGAGAGAAATAATGTATGCTAGTTGATTGCAGTTGAAAGTAGCTGTTCGAGTTGAGTGTATCTGCACTCAACTAATTGCGAGTGTACGGGTTATTGAAACATTTTCTAATTTAAACGTTATTGTGACATCAAAAATGGTATTTTTAGACGTTTTTTGTTACCTGGCCACTCTTGATACGTTTAATGCATCTTGAGTACTTTACAATGAAAATATGCCGCATTTAAAAAAAAATATTAAGATTACGTTACTAAAACAGTAAATAAGTAATAAAGGTCTCTATAGTAAGTACTATTCGTACTTGACCATTTTTCCTAAAACGGATGATTATTGGAATAAATAGGAAAATATTATATTTAAAATTTTAATAAACATGAAACTTTATCGAAAACTTGTTTGAGACAGCGGTAATGTATTGTTGGCTGCGGAAACTAACGACATGAAATTTTAGCTACCTAAATATAAAAAATTAAATAACAACTACTCGGAATGGATTCTCAAATAATACAACAGATTTATGTATTATTTTAAACTTTAAAACGGTATCAATCAGCATTTTTATTTACAGAAAGGGCTTGTCAAAAAATTTTTAAAAAATTCGTTGTTGCGGGACTTTTTGACAAACATAAAATATTCACATGTTGGACATATAAGATTCATCCTTAATTTTAAGTACTATTGAATTCCTCAATGTAAGGTAGCGAAATTTTTAAAATTTAACGGTTTATTACGCAAATTTAATACAGCATGCATTAGAACGTCAGTTTAATATGCGAAATATTAATTTGTTAAATTGAAATGAAATTATTTTCTTTTTTGACTTTTCAAGTCTAGTTAAACTAAAACTAAATAGTGGAGTAATTTCTAAGTTATTAATTTTTTTTGTATTTTAGTTAGTTAACTATATTTGGCTAGTTACCTAAATTTAACGACTCCTTTTAATTTATAAAAAAATCAATTCCATGAACAAATGATCAATTGTGTAGTATTGTATCGTTAAGTTAAATGTGTTACTCATCTTATTCGTGTTCCTAAAAATTGTATAATTTCAGCCTAGGAAATTTTAAACTTCGCAAACTTATTCCGTTACAAAACTTTTTACTTATTATTACCTTAACTAAATTGTATACGCATAACATTAACACAAATAATTAATATCAGAGACGATCAGTTGACAGAACACGAACAAGGAAACTCGGCGAGTATTGTAATTCACAAATAAATGTAAATAAAATAGCCTTTTTGTGTTGTATTTAAACTGGCAATTTATATAAAAAGATAGATATAATCTTATTATTTTGCAAAAAAGAAGTAGAATTCCTTTTCGATCCTTGGGAAAATATTAAAAGGTATTCAGGAGTAATCAATTCTCGTAACCCGACAGCGAACCGCCACGAAGTGACGTGCGTTTTTCCGCCGAGTGAAAAGGACCAAGCCTCCAGAAAAAAACTATCGTAATAAAGAGATACTCAACATTTCTGTGAAAGTGAAGTATCTCTTCTCAAAAAATTGCAAATACGCAATTATTTTTTTTATGACATTAAAATAAAAGAAATGAAAGGCGCATTTCGGGTCTACACCGTAAATTTTCGTGAAATCGTCGGAATAAATTCGCAACAAGTGTTTCGTGTTAATTTGTAATTTAATTATAAATCTGTTTAATACGATGGTTACGCAGAATATTATAACGGCATCTGTCGCTAGATGCTATGCCCGATGTGTCAGCTACGTAATCACTTTATGTCGTTTCTTCATTCTATTTTCAATACTGTCGAAACTCTCACATTTGCTGGGCCTGAACTTTTTAAGTTTCATGGAGTCCTTCTAATGCAAGCTTCCCTCTGTTTTGCGTTGTATATAATCGGAGCCTATTTTAGATATCATATGAGATTATATTCGAGCGAATATTTATATTGTCTAGCTTTTGGTCGAAGCAGCGGATCACTACTATGACCAAAAACGAGACAAGCAAACTCTTTACAATGACACTCAAACAACATCCAAGCTAAATGCGTTTTCACGCTACACTGATTTATAAATGAATACAACACTAATTAGCAACAATTGCAGGCATGCTCCTTCACAAGTTCGATAAAATCACATGCTAAACAAATACTGCACAAAAATACATACGAACCTATTCTATCCATTGTGGGCTATTGTTAACGCATTATTAGTCTTGTAATTATTAGCGCATGAAATCCGACGGCGTTTGAAACCTGACGGTAAAATTCGACCGGTTTTCAATGTACTTAATGTGCGAATAAATGTTTTCACGTTAAAACGTTTCAATTTACATTAATGGTACTGTATTTTCAAGGAAAGTAGCTCCTGTTATAGATATATTGTTCCATTCACTTAGAAAAATTGAGTACATTTTTGTTATTTTAATTTAAGCTACTGCTTTATAAGTTACCAAAATGAATATTTACAAATTATTTAAATGGAGTGAAAAATGTCAAAGTTCTGACAAAATGGAAACGAATACATGCAACTTCCAACGAGTTCAGTGAGTGATGGCGTATTTTGCTCTAGCTCCTGTAATTTAAATCGGTATATTTTACTTTCTGTAGCTGCACCTTGTCACAAAGCAGCACTGAGAAACAGTAAGTTCCGTTATATTTTTTGTCGTTTCAATCAATGACGGTGCGTAATATCCCATAACCATCCTGCCAAGGTGAATAAAGTTTTAATAGATCAAATGGTCACGGTGAATTTCTTTCAATTAATTTTTTGTTTGGAACCTTATTTTTGTGGATGCCGAAATTAAACCGTTGTATGGAATATTCAAAATAATCGTAATTTAATATTTTCTCTTAATAAAGGTATTAATTCGGTTAACGGTTCTTCGATTTTTGCCTCTATTTCACAGCCGCAACGTACACATTTTACGTTTATGTTCGTTTTGGCTTACGAAGTATAATTTTAATTTTGAATTTCTGGACTAGGCAGGTGTCATCTAAATGATTTAATTTGTTATGTCATTGCAGTTTGAAAAAGACCGGCTTTTAACATTATATTCTATTCCCGTGTTTTATGTCAAAGTTAGAACATTCGAAAGAGATAGCCATTGTACCAAGGCACTGTGCTTTCGTTGGTAATATTTTATTCGAACGGTTTATTGATTTGTATGGAATCAACATTACCTTATTGAATCGTATTTAAATAAAACGTAACATTTCAATTTGTTTTAAAAGTAAACGAATAACAGGTTTTATAAAGGTAATACTAAAATCGGTAATTTTTGACGTTAAAAATGTTAACATTTTTACTTTAATGTAGTAGTGCATACATACGAGTCGAAACGTGTATGTGTGTGTTTATTAGTGGCTACCTATAAGAGCGTGTACGTATTTTGATGAGTAAAAAATTTTATTGTACGGATACTGATCGGTTAACTTATATAAGTGTAGAAAATACCAAACCAGACTAAATTTTACGAAATTCTTGTTTTTTAACAGAAAGATGTGACTTTAACCAGGTCATAAATTATGTTTTGCAAACATCCGATCTTTTTATATATTAGTCATAAAACTAGCATTTTAGTCGAATAAATTCCTGGAAGTTTACCTTTAGCCGCCACTACGCCATTTACGCAGTTTTAAATGTGTAGCTTCGGTTGTTATCGGCTGCAGATATGGTAACCAGTTTATTAAACTATTTGTATAGATAAAAAAATATTTAAATTATTTGTCAATTTTGACAGGATTCAGTGACACGTGAAAACAATGCCTTCACAATTTAGAATCTAGTTTTTAGTTTTTTTTGTTTTTACGTACAAGCAGTTCTATCCAATGACATACCCGTGCAATCCGTTACTATTCGCTATGTAATCCAGATGGGGTTATGGTTTTTTAAACTTTCCATTCTTTAAAATGTTTTTTTTAAAATTAATTATAATTTTGAAGCTAATTTGTTCTGTCTAAAAATGCATATCTCATTCAAAACCGCTCTTATTATTTATTACACGATGCCAACCACTGCTATTTAAATTGATACCATCTACCGTGGCCATATTAAAAATGAAGTACTTACTGTTACCTTTTCGATTACTTGCTGTTTTACCGAAGATATTATAGTCACAATCTCAGTTATTTTTTAGATGTTTGGTAATAAACCCTTAATAAAATTCATACGTCATGAATATAAACCTCTGTTCTTATTCTAAGTGTAAGCGATTACTCAGTGATGACATTACGATGTTGAGAGTTAATGATGTTATGAGTTTACGATATAATGTTTTTATCGTTATTTTCAAAATGGCGCTAGAATCGCAAAAATCTGCAATTTGCCTCTTGCTGCGCTAACTGCTCTCCTATACGATAATGCCTTCATCATTCCTCAGTTCAAAAAGACGATTTAGCTTTACATAGAAATTTTGCGTTGTTGTTCGGAAATTAAAATTTATTCCATTAATTGAAATTGGAGTTATGTAAATATATTCTTCTTACTTTCGAATGTCTTTCTTGTTCATTCGTATGTTTAATTTATTCATTAATAGATAATGCCATGCAGAACTGACCATTCACTGCAAATATATGTATCGATAATGGTTACAATCTAAAAATGCTATGTATTTATAATTGACCAAAATTATAAATTAAAATTTTGGTTTCATATTTCCATAATATCGGAATCTAAAAAAAAAACTTTAATTTTCCCGAATCCTCAATTAAGGAAAAAGTTTGAAAAACTAAGTCAGAAATATCAGCGTAACATGTACTAGGAAAAATGAATGAATTATGATATTTCCACCTTTTCCAAAAGAACAGTATTGACAGAATTTCACTAGAAGATTACGAGAAAACTGTAGCCATTTTCTTAAATTTTATAGTTCTAAACAAAATCGCGATATTTTTCTATTTCTTCAATATTTTTCTATTTCCGCGATATTTTACAATTTCAACATATTCCTAAATACATTTTACTCAGGAATATGTTAATACAATGAAATATAATATTAATATTAAAAAATTGTTAGATAAAAAACATTGTACACTTAGATGTTTCAACTTTTGTATGTACATTACCTTCCGGTAAACGTAGTGTGAGTTTTATTTGTACTTAACAGATTATTTATAACCTAAATGAAGCCAAGTTTTTACCTACAATACCGTTCTGAAAAACTCTGATATATTAATCTCCTGCGATGAGGCGAGATTTATCAAAATCTAACCATGTATTGAATAGATCCAAATATTCAAAATCGTGCGAGAAAAACATAGGGGAAGTATGTTTTCATTTTCCACATCGCATTTCCTTCCGTATTTCCCGTTCTCAATCTTTTCCTTTCTTTTTTTCCCCTCAATCCTGCTCCCGAGTCCCTTTGAAAAGATCAGCATATAAAATATTGCATCTTTTTACTTTTTCAAAAATGATTTTATCGTATTTGTTATTATCCCATTTTGTTATCTACCTGTTTTTCTGAACATTGTTAATACACTGCAATATTGGTTGACTGAAAGACGTAACTCCTGTTGAAATTAGTTCGCCAAGTGTTCCTATTCATCGAAGTAAATAAATATATAAATAGACTGTTTTAGATAGATAAATACTTATTATCTATAGAAAAATCCTTTTGTATCTACTCCTAATAAGTCATAAACTCATAACACGTGACTGAAAGGTATGAAGTAAATAGCACACTTAACCGCTTTCCTCAAATTTGCCGTATTATTAATTTGATATGAAAATCCTTGAATTACTATTCAAATTCCTTAAGTCTCAAACGGAATTTGGAGTGGGAAGCTGAATGTACACAATGAGAGTAAATAGTATCAAGTACAAGCAAAATGTTGCGAATATTTTAGAGAGATTATGAATGCGAATTTGTCTCGTGACATTTTTAGTTTAATTTTAATCTAGGGTTTTATTTTTAGTGTTTTTACGATACATTTTAACATATATTTAATAACATCTTTATTCATTACAAATGGCCAACGCCGAACTCTGCGTATTTTGCATGGCATAATTAAAGCATATAATAATGTTAACTAAACTCCAATTTTAGATGCCTAAAATAATTAAGTTCCATCTCTATCGCAAAAATTCTGTGATCATGACAACATTTGTTATTCAATGATATTATTTTATTTTTAGGAGCTACTAAAAATATCTCATTCTAAGCTTTTTATGAATTATATGTTACTTCTTGTCTATATCTTTTAACCAATAAACGTTTAAAATGTCATTTTGTTACATTATTGGTGACTTATACTTTTAGAACATATATAAAATAGTATGTCATCAAGATATATCGTGTTACCTTCTCATTAACTGAACAGAAAGTCGAACGCTGCGCTCTTTATATGGATATATATATATATATATATATATATATATACATGTATATATATATATATATATATATATATACATATACATATACATATAAAGAGCGCGGCGTTAGTCCTACGAGAACTGTTAAAGATGTTCTGTACCATTCGGTAAATTGTTGGGAAAAAGTGGGGTCTTTATTAGTTTCCAACCTAATATGCTCCATTTACTTACACGGAATTTATCACCTATAGCAGAATACTAATATCTTGAAAAATCGAACCAGCTCATTGATTTTTCTTTTAGGTGGCCATTTTTCTTTCTAACGTTTTAATATTACTCACTAAAATTTATTAGAATAATTTATCTAATAATAAAGTTGTTACATCTTTGGACATCCTATGGCACAAACCCTAATGATAATAAAATAGTAAAAAACTGCACACGCGCACTACGTTATCTATATATTTATTTACATATATATCTATGTCATAATCTGAAAATTTAGAATATTTGGCAATGGCAACGTCATGAGAAATTGCATGCGATAATACATGTCACAGAAAAGCTGGGAATAGAATATCTGTGCACTCGGTGAGAATATTACACTAATATAAAGGAATTGTGTGTTAGGTAAAATACAAATCAATAATGCAAACGATCACATGCTTAATCACATAATATTTCATTTAATTTTCTTCTTTCTTCATGATTTAATTTTTTTCTTTCTTAATTTGTTAGTTTTTCATTGTTGAATAAATAATTATTATTAATTACACACACATAAAAATTCTTTATATTATTCTTATATCGTCTTAGCTTAATCTGTTTTCCATGCTCTTTCATTTTTAATAATGTTTGTTGAAATTTTATCTTCTGCACAATAAAAACAACTTAAAATGTTGCGAAGCCAAATGGTAGATAAATATTCGTATATCCGTTCATCAGTCCACTTTTGGAGGTTCAACGTATGAAATGTTTTTTTTAATAAATGTAGGAACTATCAAAAACAATTCAGTCATTCAATAATAATGTATTGAAATATTACAAGAGCTTTTACATTTAATGACTTTGCAAGTTTCAGTTTCAGTTTTAATCACCTATTTCCTTCTTTGACACCGTATCCTTCTGCTAAGAGCGTGCCAAATTCATGTCATGTAGTTGCATATTACACACAAAATAAAACGTTTTTTATTTAATGTTAATATAATTTCGAACTAAAAGTAAAGACATCCCTCTATCAAGGAAAGAGATCAAAAAGGCACCCAGAGGAAAGTAATTATTCCTGGCATACCTTGGGTACATCTTAATCGAATATCGTGTTGAAAATCTCAATGGGCATGTATTTTCAAAATAAACGTACATTGAGTTGTTTTAAATATTGTGAGAATAATTATAGTTTTCACATAAAAAATTGTAAATACATTGTACTCGTCCTTTCCTATTTCTTACTCATGTCATTAACAGCTATTTGGAATTTACTTTTTATACTATTTAGGTTCAAAACAAAAGGAATAAGCTTTCCGTATTAAAAGCCTGCTTTACATTTCTACATTTATGTAAATGATTAAATTGAAAATTTAAACACAAATGCTGTTGGCTTTCAGTGATTCGTAATATCTTACCTCTCAGTCAGTTATATTCCAAGTACACTTAAGAAGGATACAGAAAGAAAACTGAAAAAAGCTCTACTCTTGTAGAGCTTCCTGTTCATTATTATTTTTCTCTTTAATTTATAACATGTTATTGTAGTCAAATTTCACTTCAACCAGATAATATAAATAAGCAGTGTTGGGCAATGAGCCAAGTCCGAATGGTGTCGAGAGCTTGCGGTTGCGCCTATTATGTAGTTGTATTTAAGAGTTCAGGTTTAGAGGAAACTGTATAATTATTCCTTAAATTCTGTGAATATATATATATATATATATATATATATATATATATATATATATATATACATATATGTACAACAATTAGCCAAAAAGTTTGTGGTACGGAAGGGATGGCGTTAGGTAGGGGTTGCTTAATCACATAGTCGATAATAAGAGGTTGATTACGAGTATATATATATTAAGTTCCAGCTTGATTGTGCCATTAACCTCTGAGCTATCATTGATCAAGCAACTTATTCTAGAAGAAATCAACGACTATGAGTAAAATCGAAATTCGAGCTGTCATCACATTACTAATAAAGAAAGGAAAAGCGCTACAATTTGTATAGGCTGATTTGATGTCATTTTACGGGGGCTCTTGTCAGCTGATTGAGGCCACCTTCTCGGGCATGGTCGAAAAAGTTCAAAAACTTTTATTGGAAATTATTTCGAGTGACGAAACTTAAGTCTCACTATCAAGATAAAATCAATCGGAAGTTCATGCGGTGGCATAAAAAGGACGCTCTACCCCTAAGAATTTCAAAGTTACGCAATCGTCCGGGAAAGTTATAGCGACTGTTTTCTGTGACACTCATTAACTTCAAAGATAATGTTTCTATAACGGGAGAGTACTATGGTGGGGGGGGGTCTACTGGAGTAGCCTAAAGAAGTATTATTAAGGAGAAAAGTCGAAGTAAATTAGCTCAAGGTGTGCTGCTTTTGCACGGCAATGATTCTGTATGCAAAAGCCATGTTGCGATGGCTGCCCTTCACAAGTGCCAATATCGCAACACCTACCGATGGTGAAGAGGAGTAAGTCTGCAATTTTAGCTTAATTTTTAAAATAAAACCACGTTTTTTTGACCATTCTTCCATCCCATTCCGCGAAATATTTGATCTCTCCTCGTATATATATATATATATATATATATATATATATATATATATATATATATATATATTAAAATCTAGCAATGGAACATAAAATAAGGTTATATACGTAAAAAATATTTAATGGTACGTAATATTTTTAGTAAACTGGTTAGAAAATTTATTTTTTTCGAAAGAAAATATATTACCTGTATCTTTCACAGGAGTATATTAAAAAAAATGTTTCTTTAATTAACGATTTTTGGATGTTTCGCTTACTTTTGCTGTGAGACGTAGCTTCTTGCCGAATTTCATGTTTCTCGGTACTTGATACTTTCACGCATTCCTGGGAAAAGGGGTCTTGACAGATAGACAGACAGACGGAAAATGAAGGCATCCTATAAGGGTTACGTTTTTTCTTCTGAGGTATGGAACCCTAAATAAATATAAGTTAATATTAGTAATACATTCTTTACTGACTTTGTTTAATACCACACTCATTTTGAGTTTCCAAAATTCTTTCTCAGTTATAGCGGGATATGTTTTTTACGTCAACGCTCGTATGTATTTGCAGATAACAGAAATTGTCTATTCCAATCATTTTTAAATCCGGGAGCTTGGTTCTTACTTCGTGAAGGATAATTTTAAGTCTGTTAAGGGAGATTTGATCGTAAAAAAAAATGTATGAACTTTAATTTAAATTCCAGTCATAATTCAGGTTAAAATTTATACTATTTACGTATAATGAAAAAAAAATTAATCATATCGATAGCCTAATATATTTTATCTCGCTAAAAATTAAGTGCAAAATAGTGACTTCTCGATTTATTATATTTTTTGTCTGCCTCAAAAATTTGGATTTTGGAAAAAATAGAACAAATCTCACAATATTAAAGAAATACTTCTGATTAGTAAAGGGGGACGAAAAGTACTGAGACCACGCTCTAAAATATGATAGTTGGATCAAATTTTCTTCACACTCGACACTATTGAATTACAGGCAAACTTTTCACACCCATTAACCATAAGCGCCAGTCCAAGCCCAGTCCATTAACCATAAGCGAATTTATTTAATTAAAAAAAAAGCCCGAAGGATCAGAAAAAAACTAAAACTTCATAACATTTTAATAGTTTTTTACATAAAAAAGCGAGTATGAGAATCGGCATAAGTACAAATCAATCCGGAAATAATGGATTTAATATAGCCTTGTCGAAAATTATTTACGCCTTCTTTCCATTAAATTCATCTTAGTGATATTTGTATTTTAGAAGAATTCTGTGAATTAAGTCTTTAATAAGGAACCTCCCTTTTGTCGGTTAAAATAGTTTAAAGTAACATTTACGTGATACAAATTTATAATATAACATAGCTAAAAAGTATCTAGCTACTTTTGACTGTCTCTCTAAAGCAAGCTTCCTAATGAAAATTGTTGTTATCACATTTAAATTAGCCATTGCTTTCTCCCTTCCGACTGATTCTCCCTAGACAAGACGTAATTTAAAAATTTAAGTAAATAATCAAGTACCTGATATGATACTTTTTAAATAATTAATTTAATAAAATTCCTTTGTGTCATTGTGAAATTTGGCATAGTAATATATATAATGGATAAATTTATGTTGGAAATTAAACACTTGAATTTTTTTTTAAAAATTCAAACGGACTTCAAAGATATCGTAGGTAAAACCTTAATGTATAAAAATACAGGGACACTTTGAGCACTTTGATACTGAGTTTGAACTCAACTGACATTACTTCATAAATACTTCGGTCATCGATGGTCGGCAGGATCTGTTGATGGACTTTTATTTTTCATGATTGGTGCTATGATCACAAACATTAATCAGGACCTTTTGATGTCATTTGACACCTTCAAATTAGACTTTTGTGACAGAGATTCCTCGATGGTGAGGAGTAAGTTCATCGACTGTGGGCTCATTTAACTAGCATGACAAGTTGATGATATGAGCCTGCGTACATGTGTGGGTGTGTGTATGTATGCGTGCGTGCGTGCAGGCGGGGGGAAGGTAGAATAGGCGGGCGGAAGTCTTCGGGCGGTTAGTGGTGCTCGTGTGTGCGTGCGTGCGTGCATACGCGTGTACGTGCGTTGCTTGTAGGTGTGCATGCGTGCTTGTATATACGGAAACGAGAAAGAAGCGTCGATTTGGCTCTTATTTGCAATATCTCTAACTGTGATAGCATTTCTCAAATTTATTTATGTTCAAAAACGATATTGCACTGCAAAAATTTAAATTTAGTACTCTTATTTTGAATATAATTGGCGTTAATTTTGTAGAAATTCATTATTCACAATTAAATTAAACTACGTGATGTAGTATTATTTCTACTTTCTTTAAGTTCTTTACCACGACCTAGGTTTCGTTGTATTACAACATCTTCAGATGGGCTCTTAGCAAAGATTAACTCTTAGAAACATCCAACAGCATTTATATGTTTCAAAACAATAGCGGAAGCCGGATTTGTGTGTTTTTTCCTCATTGTTTATGTTAGTGAGTTTATTATACGGGAGCGATGTAGGTTTTATTATACTTCCGAGAGTTATACAATATACCAGTATTTTAGTGAGGGTAATAAATTAAATTGATGTTATTCTGTGAGGTTATACAGTGCAAATGTCCCGGTGCATGTAATAAAATTAAATGGAAGTTATTCTCAGTAATACGCAAGTACAATAGCAAGGATATCTCAAAGTTAAAACAATTTTTTGAAATTTTATTATTTTTAACTTATTTATTTAATTTTTTTTCAGATGTGTAATTGGGCTGAAACAATTTGAAGAGTACAGTAGTATCAATGTTGTCTTATTATGTCTGGAAGATAATAAGTATAGGTGATATTAGATTATATATATATATATATATATATATATATATATATATATATATATATTATAGGTACTAAAAATGGAGTTAATAATAAACATTTGTTATTACTTAGCAATGACAACTACATTGCAATGACAACCACCGCGACATTAAAATTTTTGAATTTTATTCTGTTAAATTAGAAAAAAATAAAAATGATTGTCATTGTTTCGAAAAGAAAAACTATACATCATTTTTCGTGTTTCTCTTTCAAAATGCCGACACAAAATTTTGTCAAAATGCCGACACATTCAGTACTTGTTTCTGAAAACAATAGCATAAACAAAAACTTCATTACAAGTGGCGTTACATGTCACCGGAAAGTAAAAGATTTAAGGGATTATCAATTTTTAAACATTTTTCAATCATATCGTCATTCGATCTCATTTTGCTTGCAATACGACAGTGCGGTCCATGGTACTACTATCGATGTTACGGTTTGAAACATACTTGTAAACCTTTAAATTTCGTTTTCGTTTAATAATCTATAATCTATTTTTTATTTGTTGATTAACTTTCTGTTCTATTTTGATTTTGTTCAATTTAAGCTGCAAAATGAGAAAATAATTGAATGAGGAAGTTTAATTCTGGTTTCCATACCACATTCATGTATATTATTTTTAATTTTGCTGCTTAGTACATCCTCATTCCTACTGCGCTAAAAGCAACAAAGTTAAATGAAATAATTTACAGAAATATAGTTATAATGAAAGTTCCGAAATATCAATATAAGTAATATTTTACAAGTTTTCTTACAGTTTATAAATTTGTTTATGACGCTTATCTCGAATTGAGTCTCATGTCGATTTTGTTCAAAATGTTGAGCACAAAAAATATTTATGATTCACAATCTATTTGACAAATATGTTTGCATAAAGTGTTATTAGTATTTTATTATTAGTATCAGTTTACGAACCAAATTTTAAATAATATAATGCCGGTGATGTTAAAATATTAATTTATGTTTTTAAATATAAGTAGTATATCCTTAATATATGGATAATATTAAACATTCCTTGAACTCCATATATGTTTTGAATATTCCGATTTATCGGTAATATTTTCCAAGGTCTTAACATTGCATCCGTGTAATTACGTATTATAGTATTAAGTGAAAACAATGTATGAACATTTCTTTTTGTATAAAGAACCAATAATTATATTACTTTTAATGTGTGCGTGTGATGATGTGTGACGTGGCGGGCGTGGTTGTTACGATAGTTGTTACGTTACTTGCATGTGTAGTATGAACAATCTATGCGACATTTCTAATACAAATATTGATATTGTTTTTTACTGTATAAGAAGTATAACTTTCACATGCACAAACATATATTATGAATTCCTCAATAAATTATGAAATTTTCACTCATTGCCATAATTAGCTAAACATTCAATTAACTTCTAATTTTCTTCAAAAGTGTCGGTCTTTCGTGAGTCATTGCTGTTTTTTTCAAGAATCGTTTGAAGTAGAAACTTAAAATTTGACAAAGTTAACCAACAAAGTAAATGAAGTGAATATTTAATTCATTCTAATTTTTTATATTTGATTTTTTGTAGCCGCATAAAAATCTATAGAACATTAATTAGGAAAGTAATAAGATATCGAAAATCGTCAATAATAAAATTGTTTTATGTAGTAACGACACGAGTAACTACATTGTGAACCTTTTTTAATGATTATGGAGATATTTGGAGATAGGAAAGAAGAAAAGAAAAAATATCTCAAAATATCATATTGATTCAAAACACCTATAATGGTTTTTATAATCATTTTGTCGCGATTTAACGGTAATTACACCTCGAATACTATAGTCATTGGAAAAACGAGTATTTTCTCGCTTTTTAGTAGAATTAGTTTTCAAAAAGAAAACAGAATCGAAAATCAAATTCTGTTTTCTTTTAACAGTTTTCTAAATTTCGGAGAATCGTGGAACTTTTATAATTTATAAACTATTTACTTGCACAAGAGAAATTTTTCTTGCTATTTCCATCTTATATTCTATCTTTACCTATTTCCGCTTTAGCGAATTTGTTCAGTAGTTTTTGTATATGTTTTGTGCATCTTCATCTCTACTTATTTTTGTTCATTAATATGTAGGAAAATTACTTTTTTTGATACATAAACGCATCAAGTATTTCTTGTGGTACTGCTGCTTATGTATTTATCTTTGTTATTTATATTTTTATGAAATTGTTTTCCGAAATACAAAAGAAATGACGTTATCATGATATAATATGAGATATGAAAGTAAAATCTAAATGAAAAAAAAAAATTAATAATAAATATAAAGTTAAATCAATTAAATCACTAACACCTTTACAATATAAATCCACAGAATAGGATGCAAATATGTTTGGCGTTAATATCAAGACTATTAATTCAATTATGATTCTATAATTAAATCGTTTCATCCTAAATCACATACGTCTAGTATACCATCATTGTCGGTTTTTAAAATGTCAATGACCTGTTTATAAAAGTAACTTATAAATGTTTTAACATTTTTCCTTCATAGAACTTTCGGCATTGAAAATAATTCACAAAGTACCTACATCAAACGAGTTAAACTTATTGAAGTATAATACTTTCATTATATTTGAATTGAAAAATGTCCTGGTCAGAAATTATTTTTCAAAAGCTATAATAAGTAAAATAAACAATTTGTTTTACCTGTTTTATTCTTTCGTATGAATAGTTCAAAAGCGGGACCAATTTTATGAACACAATTTTATTTTCATAGGTATAAAAGTTGTTATTCATATAAGCGATGAACAAATACTTAAATAAACATACTAATACGTTAATTAAAATAAATTATATTCATTTTCGTCAAAATAATGTTATCAAATTTTGATGGTAGGCATTAGATATTTGATGCGTGGCTTACAAGTTTCTAATATGGGTTTAGGTTTCCTTAGGGTTATACATATAGTCAATGTTATATTTCTGCGTAAAGAACAAAATTAAATTATTAATTTTCTTACGTAATTTTCTTATAAAAGTACAATAATGCTGCTCGTGAATTCTTAAAATTAAATAAATATTAGCAATAAATCTTTGAAAAAAGTTAATGTATCAAAAAATTTAAGTCTTATGATATTTAATCTCGAAAAATATTCTCTCATACTAATTTTTCTTCCGATTCGTAATAAGATCCTATATTAACTTTAAATATTTATTTAAAATATTATCCACAAAGTTTTTACATATGTATCATTAGACTTCGGAGATATGAAATAAATTTTCCTTTTTAAATATTATTTGAAAGTTGTTATCACAACGATTCTGAATAATTTATATGATGTATTCATATTTATTTTTTGTGATATAGCACACTAATTCTCTTATCAACGTAAACGAGAGATAGCGCATAGATTAAACATCTTTTGAGAATACTACGTGAACAATGATTTTAAATGTATGGTCCCTTTGTTATTACCATTTAATTGTACCGAAATAATAGTGTATATGATCTCTGTTTATATTATATTATATTTCCACTTACTGTATATATGTAAGCTCTTAAAATTCAGATTTACATATATAAGCACAAAATAATTTCAACTTTTCGTACTATGCAATAAAATCTTTGAATGCTTTTAAATTTAATTTCGTTTGATTTGATAAAAACACCTATGCGTTTACCGTTAGTTATTTACTTAATTTTATTTGTTTCGTTTTTTCCCTTTTCAACCTTCGTGTGACTTGATATGGAAAGCGGTCAGTCCCTGCTTCCAATTTTTCCATAAATATCTTAAATATCTCATAGTTTCAGTGAAGGGTGTTAGTGTCGTGGAATTTCTGAATGTATTTAATAACTTCGATATGGTTGTAGAAATGTGAACAAAAATATTATTTTTGGCTGCTAGCAGTAGTCTATCCACATTTTTACTAGTGTTTTAAATACATCCTGAACAAATAGGTTTATTAAAAATAAATAAACAGGATACAAAAGTATTTTACCGAAATGGGCCAAGAAACTAAACAGTTACTCCTTATTCCACTCAAGTAATTTATTGTACGGTATTATAAGTAGGTATACTTGTTCATTTTCTATATGATTTTCATAGTTATAGAAAATCAATTCTTAGTGTTCTTCCAGCCTTGAAGGTATTTCCAGTATATTAATATTAGGGTCCGCCGGCGGGTGCGGAAGTTCCTTATATTAATGTATATATATTCATTTCTATCTTGCACATTATTGCAGGTCAATATGTATTGGGAGACTTCAATTTGTACAAATTTTTGCATTTTGTACTTCAGTGGATATAGAGCTATTTTTGATAAAAATTGAAAATTCTCAAACAGAATATTTACCGATTATAGAAGCATTTTTCTGTTGTGATATGTGTCTTTTGATGAAATTTATCCCCAATTTTCTTGAGATGGTGGAAGATGGTAATGCCTTTCCTTCTTCCATCCCAACTCATGTCAGTATTGGTATTCTTATCGTTTTTCATTTGAAATTATAATATAATGTTAACATAATTTTTAAACATTATTATTTTTGTACGCCTTTTGTTTTACATTGTAATTTCTCTTAAAGTCTGCCAAAGAATTAAAAAAAAATTATTCTTATTGTCATCTGAAAAAGATCATTACTATAGCAATAAGCCTGACATATGTATATTAAAACTGCAAAATAAACGATTAAATTAGTAATATAAATTCGTAATTTAAAATATTAAGTTTAGTAATAGTTTAGTCATAAAATT
Organism: Druceiella hillmani; assembly: GCA_039881145.1. Classification (NCBI taxonomy): domain Eukaryota; kingdom Metazoa; phylum Arthropoda; class Insecta; order Lepidoptera; family Hepialidae; genus Druceiella; species Druceiella hillmani. Next base: position 33,189,855 of record JAYKKI010000018.1, on the reverse strand, counting down.
TCCACGGAATTCGATACGCATTAAGATATAGCAACTTGATTTTTTAATAAATATATTTCATAGTGGACGACATTTCTGAACCCTGATATTGATAGATCATTGCGTGAATTAACTAAAAAAATAAAACATAAAACTGCAAAACAGTAATTTTACAGTCAAATGATGATATCAGCGTAGTAAATAAAAAGTTACTGTATAAACTTAAATAGTATCGCTCGGGTAATAAAAGGAATTTTTGATGAATTGAATAAACGTTTAAATGGCCAACGGAAATTTACGAGCAAACAATTAAGTTGATATAATTCCCGTTGGCTACTTGTGAGCAGGCGTGCTTGCCAATGCGTATATAAACCGCCCGCCCAACCGACCGAACATCCACCTGTTCAATTAATGGTTCCTAAATTATAAATCTGACATATTGAACATAACTCGTGAATTAACCGTTTAATATAATATTTTTATATTTATCGCAATAAAGACCCAAGGTCGGTTTTTTTTCAAGTTGGAAGGGAAGTTTTGTTATTTTATTAAATTTAAAGATATTAGAAAATTAATCTAAATAGTCTTGTGATGTATTAGAACCTTTAGATTATTAAAAAATATATTTTTCTGAAAATCGTTGGACGTGCGTCTACAGTGTTGTACGTTCGAGAGTAATTTGATAGCAACTGAAAGAACAAGAAAACTGCTACAAGGGAAAGTAATCAGAAATTTACAATGAAAATATGATTTTCCAAAAAAAAGGAATGAATGTAACTCTCAATATTCAGTTCAAATTTATTATCAACTAGATTGGTATGGAAAAGTTAGCTTGAAAAGTTTTCGGTCTCGACCAAAATCTAATCAAACAATTTAATTTCTTGACCAATTTTTTTCTGAATTTATCACATTTATTTCAATGGTTTTCTTAGCAATGAATATCATCCTCATAGGCAGCTTCTTCGAACTCTTTAAAAACTTTTCCTACGATGTTATTACCTTTCATATTTATTGAAAGTTTCATCCTAGTATTTTTTTTTTCACTGGGCTGAGCAATATTTTAGTATTTAAAATACAATTTCTTTCAGTAAAGTAGTCGCAATGACAAAGATATGATCGGATGTGTGATCTTGGCGAAAGTAGATTTTTTTCCCATTCGTTGACGATTATATTGAACTTTTCATTTATTCGATTTATAAACTTTTCTTTATATTTACCAGTGAGAAACTTAGGTTATTGATAACCTTAGGATATTGGAATTATCCTGTTTAAAGTCCTAAAATTTGACCGTCATAAGTATCTCGTAGGTGATATTATTTTCGTCTTCGGCTTAACTCTTTAGTAAAATATATGAGGAATATTTACTAAAAATATGTTATACTCATTCAGTTGCTATACGTATAGACTACCTAATTTCACAATTTTTTATTTGCCAATCATTCAATATGGCACATTTATTCCCTATTGTCCAGTGTGGTTGATCTAGAGCAATGGTCAATTTGATGACCACGATACTCACTCTACATGTCTACCGCATTAAAACAAAAGTGTAAACTTCTTAAAAATTGCATCCATATTCCCTTTTTTATACTGTCCAGAATTAATTCAAAATTTGATTATTGTTACGAATAACTTTGTATAACAAACATTTACGCAGGTCTTTATAAAATATTTAAGTGTTAATAAATATAAATTTACTATTCTGCTACAATTGTTAGTGGGTTTGACCGGGAGTTAATATTTTTGTGTGATGTTAGATTTGTTTTTCGAGTGATGTTAGATTTGCTCTTAATACTTTGTAATATTTAAAAATCTAGGAAGAAGAATTTTTCTGTTTTTTTTTGTCCGTGTATAGAAGTTAATCTTCATAATTACTAAACTTATTATGATCATACTTTTACCCATGTACATCGTGATTATTTAGCACGATTTTAGTCACCAAGAAAAGTGTTGAACGAATCTCAGAAAAACGAGTTGCCAAGAATGTGGGACTTGTTTTTAACAGTAAGGAAGTTAGTTTTATTTTACATTGCTATATAATACATAGCTTAAAAAATCATACAAATTTTTTGAGTATCGTGAAAACTTTGATGAACAATAAACATTATATTTTGGATATTGAATATATTTGGCGTTAATTTTGCAGAAATTCGTTATTCTACAAAATTACTCTTTCCTAATAGCCCACCTGAAGATGTTGTAATACAACGAAACCTAGGTCGCGGTAAAGAACTTAAAGAAAGGAGAAATAATACTACATCACGTCGTTTCATTTAATTATGAACATTATATTTTTTTAATACTTTTCTAAACGACACAAGCACCTTTTCATTGCGTAAACTGAAGCAGATCTTCGCTGATAATAAAAAACTTTATATCTTTTATATAATCCATCTACGTAACCATTGCAAAAATACTTATTGCGAAACAATGATAATAATATTTATGTCACTATCAGGGAACAGCAACCTTACTCCTGTTATTTAGACTGTTTTGCAAATTAACTGGTTTAATTACATACAGGGAAACAGAAAAATATCAGTCAGCTTATGAAATAAAAATTTATGATATCTCTGTCTTATCCATCGCTCCAAAGTTGCGCTTAAGAAGAGACTCGAAACACAAGATATTCTTCATTTTGCTGATAGGATGACATCAAGATAATAGAGGATGTATTTTAGAGACGACTCCACCAATATGGAAAACGAAAGTCCGCTTCCAGCAGTGGTAAAAACTGAAAAAAGATGAAGTGTAACTCACATAATACTTCAATGACCACTAGCACAAAGTGAATCGGTGCAATACGGTTATGAGCATGTTTACACACAAAATACTTTATTGAAGTTATACTTCTTTAGGCGCGTTATGAAAAAATGATGAGAGTGAAATTTTAAGATTCGTCACACAAAAGTTACAGTATGAAGTTGCAGCAACCGCTCGAAACAAAAGCTACCAACAAGATAGAAATAGAACCTCTATTAGTCGCGCAAGTTGGCACCATCGTCGCCTCTATTCTCATTTTCATAGTATTTATTTTCCACATGTCTCTAGTGTCTACATTCACACACGTGTTTTAATTTCATATTAGTGCGATTTATATATGTGCTGATAAATTATATTCAGTAGTTATTTAAATTCAATATTTTGATTAATATATTTACTATTCGTAAGTATTAGTGAAAAAATTGTGTTTATAGACTTTTTCAAGTGCTCCAATATAATTGAGGTTATCTATCCTTATGTATTATTTATTGATATAAATTAAAATATTATTATTTAACATAATTAATACTAAATATTATCAAATTATTAATGTTAAATATTTATTATTGGTTATTCAATATTTTAAAAGTAAATAAATAAATTTAAAAATAAATTCAATTTGAATTCATTGAATTTAAGTTTATTCATTTTTTAAATATTGTTATCATTTTCTTACTTTAATATTCACTTTTCATTTTTATCAAAAAGTTTTCATTAAATTTGTTCATTTATTTTTATAAATATTTATTATTTTCATTTATTAAATTTAACAATAAATATTGAAAATTAATATTTTAATTTAATGTTTAGTTTTAATTTTTATCACAAATTTTTTTTTAAATGTTTTATAAAATTTATTTCTTTATTTTCAAAATATTAAATATATTTATATATACAAAATGAATTAACTTAAATTAAATTTTTTAAATTATTAAATTTATTCATTTACTATTAAAATATTAAATAATCAATAATAAATATTTAAAATTAAGAATCTTTTAATAATTTAGTACAAATTATATCCTATATATTTATTATTCTCTAAATTTTATTTTTAATAATTGTATATATATATATATATATATATATATATATATATATATATATGTATATATATATATATATATATATATAATTAAATTATTAATTTACAATTTTTTAAATTTATTATGAATTATTAAATATTAAATTTATAAAAATATAATTATTTCTATAATAAAGAAATGAAACCTGGTTAGCTAATGATGAGTCGATTAGTACACCAAATTTCAATTGTATAATACAATATAAACGATCAAACGTTCGAGCTGGAGGAGTTGCCATTTTTAGAATATGCACGACACTATCAATATCATTACTCCAAACATTGATATGACTGTAAGACAGGCGGAATTAGTAAGTTCCACAGTGACATCAGTTGGTGAGCTTTGTGCAGCTGAGTGCAAAATGGAAGATGGCAACAAAATTGTTTTGATGGTAATTTACATTACTCCAAATCAAAAAATGGAAGACATCATTCATTTCTTGAAAAGATTATTATGGCCATATACAATAGCTGGAGGAGAATATCTTGGTAGAGGAGAAGACAAGTTACCGATGATTTTAAGTGGGGACTTCAACGTCAATTTTTCCCGTGAAGATGCTCGTCCACTTATAGATTTCCTCCAAAATGACTTGAATCTAGCCATGAATAATAATCCTCTAGGTTTCGACAACACGACATGGCACTACCATAGATGCTGTATTTGTACGATATCTCAACGCTGTTAATACAAGACTTTTTGTATCATATTTTAGTTATCGTAAGCCACTGATAATTGAAGTTCTGATTCTGTCATTACCGGAAGATGCTATGGCAGTGGACATAATTTAAAAATAACATTCGGATAATAAGAGAATTTATGTAAGAAATAAATATTTATTTATTTAATTTTTCAAATTTAAACTGAACTTTGTTGACTGTGTTGACTATCCTTTTCCAGTCCTTTTATTATTTTATTGTAATTTATTATTTGCATACAATTAAAAAAGAAACTATTTTTTAATGATGCCAAAGAAGTATAACTTCTCACGCGCGTACATAAGTACACGCACCATTTTTTTCCTTTAGTTTCGCAACAGTCGCCTAAATACGGCCCCGCTTACTGAAATTGATTTTTTGATATGTTGAAAACTAAGAGTAGAAATCGCTTCATTGGAGGATTACAACTAAATTCAAAATTTATCAATAAATTGACTACAATACATGTGTGTGCTAATATCCATAAATGGATACATAAATCTTTTCCTTACCAAGTTAACTGGTGCCTAATGCTCTCATGAAGATAAGACTATTGCGTACGGTACTCTGGGATAGATACTGTGATCTCTATTCCATGTCTTTTGATGTCTAGGACCTTCCTAGTTTCTTTTTGGTGTGTAAGACTTACTTAATCGTAAGAAGTTGTACAAGAATAATGTAAATCAATCAATTCCATGAAACGGTTATTCGTCATTATATTTATCCTCGTTTGTCAAAGCTTAGTAGCGAGGCATTTCGTAAATTATATAAAATAAAAGAAACAATTTCTGAAAAAAAAAACAAAAATCTGAAATTGAAGTTTAGACAATAACGCTGTTATTTTATTTCAAAAGTTATTTTGTACAAAAATAAAATTCTATCGGTGTATGTAACTTGGTAACCGGCCGTTTAAAAAAACTTATGAAATTTTAGAAATATTTGAAGAATATTCAATTAGCACGCCACTGAAATGTCTGCAGGCCAATATTCATTATTACAATGCCAAATTTCAAATATCTTCGTAAAGTGGTTTTTATTATATTAATTTTTTTATAATTTTTAACATTTTTTCATTCAGTCCACCTCGAATATTTTGCAGGTCGAATTTGTGTCAAAAGATATTGCTATGATCAAAATATTTTTTTTATTAACTTCATTTTTTATTAAATTTATTACCACCCACCTTTCATTTACATTACCGAGTTTTTCTTGACTGAGTATGCAACAATAACTAAAATATGGTTTCATCTTTCGAACAAATTTTCGTAAATAATTATTGTCACTTATGTATATTACTTTGTAAGGAGGAAGCAAATATATATCTTTACGTTCAGTACTTCAAGAATGACTTTTTAACTTCTTATAGATATTTTTTTTGTGAATTTTGAAAATTTTCTCTAATGAAATGACAATGGTCAATGTCACTGTGACATCAGAAATTTTCCTAAATTTCTTTGCCTCTCCACTGATCGTGCACATCGTTACGTCTGTGTGCGTGCGTGCGAGCGTGCGTGCGTACGTGTATGCGTGCGTGCGTGCGTGAGTACGTGTATGCGCGCTGGCGTGCATATGTGTGGATGTATAAAAAATAGTTTTCCCATTCTATAAAGATTGTCATTTTAACGAATTGTTTCTAAATATGGCCAGAAAATGCTTTCGGAAATATTTAAACACCGCTACTTGAAACTGATTTTGTACTGTAAAGATTATCCCCAATTTTCCCTTCTTTCTCAGGTCTGAAAAATAACAATAAAATTTGTAAGAATTTTTAATTAAAAAATTATTTACCGTCGGTTCAAACTCGCTACTGTCAACGGTTCACAAGAAAACAGCGCAGAAACGGTGCTTCGCTTGCCAAACAATGCGCACCGAGGGTGCACCGACTTCAGAAACGGGACGTAAGTTACTCGGGGTATTCAGCAACTCAAGAACATAACTACTAACAGTCAACGACGTATGCAGGTCGATTGCGCGAGATAAAAGGAATTCGTAACAATTACCTGGTGTCGCTTTTTTATTTCTGGACGTTGATATATTTTTAATTAAAATGTGACACTGACTCTTGCATTTGAAAGTTCAATAAGAAAAATATGCACAATTTTGTATTTACAAATTTAAAATGTATTTTAAGTAATGTATTGCAACAGATAACTTATTCATTGTGATTTATTCCTCTTCGTAGCTCTGGTGCACAATAAAAGATTTTGTAATTAAAAAAGTTAATAATTTTTATTATAGTTATAATTATTTGTATAAGTATTTGTTATGTGTAACTGAGCCAATCCATTTTATTCCTATTTTTATTAAATAATGTTATAAACTTATTTTAACTCAACAACTATGTAGTAATTCATTATTTGCAGTTATAGAGAATATCAAATTTGACTGAAGACATCAAAACATATTTATGATGATATACTATTAGTGGCATTTTAGTACAATCTCTTCATATGAAAAACTTCTGAATGAAGCTTTTAGCAAAGTTTGAATTCATAACTGAGTTGGGAATAGAAAGTCAATAACCGCCGAGTTGGCCCTCTGAACTTTATGTTGTGTGTCTGACATTTTTAAATCCAAATGTTTTGTAGTATTGCCACTAGATATGTAAATACTTGCAGTGTAAGAATATCTTCCATCGATATGACATATTTGATCGATTTTTGAATTTGGAAATTTATTTCTACGGAAAGTAATTTTCTTACGACACAATTGATATTATTTGTCACGTACGTATATTAATTACATTTAACTGAAATCTATTGGCTCTTTTGATAGTGATAGAACAATGTGTATGCATATGTTTAAATATATATATTTATATATATATATGTATATATATATATATATATATATATATATATATATACATAAATTTAAAAGCTTAATTATAGCGCATTTAAAAGACTGGAATCAACTTATTTATAACAGATTAGGTATTTACAACGTCTTTTTGAGATAGACCTAATAACGAAGTGGATTTAAAAACATAAATTTGATGATTTACAATGTTGTTTGTTTGTTGTTGACATTTATATGAACAATACCCCCCTTAAAACATAAATTTAAGTACTCATAAATACCATTTATAGTTTGGGGGTTTAAGAAATAGATTCTAAGTGTAAATGTTATACTCATAACTTATTTAATTTAGATATTAGAAGCCTCTGACCGACAGGTGGATAAGCAGATAGGTAAATAAGATTGCCGCAATAACGGAATATTGGGTAAGGAACCCTGAAACTTCAACAATTTAGGTGCTGGGCCGGGCGACGGGAACAAATATACGCAGAGAAACATTCTTTATCTCAAATCATTCGAATTATCGAGTCAGTTTCTATTGAAGTCTGGACTTCTTGTTTTGATAATTGAAATGCTTTTGCCACCACGTTTGTCGCTTGGAAATGAAACGAACGCGTAACAATTATATATCTTTATTACGTATAGATTCATGTCGTAGTGGTTTTTACTAAGGTGCTTTCTTATTGAATTTTAGATCAAATATAACAAATATTGTAAAAACTTTTTTAAGGAAACACTAAATAATAACAAGCCGTTTAGCGTGATTGATCACAAAAGAACTGAAGCAATGTCTCAACCACCTATATTTTATTTAATTTTTAAAATATTTCCTTCATAGGGATTTCCTGAAAATTCTTCGTTATTTTTTATGTTTGTCATAAGATAACCATCCGAAATCTAATATAAGTATTCTAGGAAATGAATGATACGTAACCTTTCATAAGGGTCAAGGAAATCAACCCGAAGGTACAATGGTAAACAATATGGTGATTTTTAGTTTCAATTTCTTCCTTCATAAACATTTTATGAAAAAATATCGTCTTCAACATATTCATATTATTTATAGTAAATATATTATGTTACAGTACGATGAATAAGAAAATAAATGATAATATAATTTTGCAATATGTAGTGTTTGAATTTTTCTATCGCAATCGTACAGATAAATTAAGTGGGGAATAATTAGACAACAGCTTCCATGCCAACTGTCTTATTATTGGTTTAATCGAATAACACAATAAATGTTTATTAATTATGTTTATCTATGGGGCCGGCGACTATATTTTTTGGCTGCAACGGCATATTTCCTCTAATTCATGTAATTTACAAAGCGTGTCGTTGGAGGACTTTTATAAAGCTTGGTTGGAAGCATTGACGTATAATGCTTTTTATGCGAATATCTACTTCTGTCTTTATATTTCGTAAATAGCTATTTCTTTCTATAAATGATTAAATTACCAAATAACGTAACAAAAACCGATTTTTCTAATTTATTGTTTTTTTTAAATGTCATAAGAAAGTTATTTATACGATAAGTCCATTAATAATACATTAAAATGTCATCTCACGATATTCACGTACAACGTAGAAGATATGCTGATATAATAACAGCTGATATTGTACTTAATATAAATAAAAAATCTAAATTTAAAGATCGGCGTAGATTTATATACAACAATTACTAAATTTGTAATTTATAAATCTTACGATGAAAGAATTTTTAAGAAAAAGTAAAAAAATATTATTATAACAAAGCTAACTTTAAAAGAAAACGTCAGTTCTTTTAATATATAGTGTGTGTAATGACTTCCCTTTGTGAGATTACTAAAACGTGTATTACGTTTTGTTACACGTATGCTTAGTTCCACGTAACTTCCTTTGAACGTAACTTAATCATTATGAGGGAATCGGAGGGATTAACTGTTACAACACAAAGAATGAACCAAATCGATATATTTATATATATATATTAATTTTGGATTTCTTCCTCAAAGAGAAACGTAATGCTTATAAAAGTTGGCGTATAATTTGTCTATCATAACAATTTTTCTCAGAAAATATTTCACAAGGAAACATAAAATTTGACATAATGAATGGCATTTTAACCGGCAAGTGAAGTATTCCAATTGATTTTATTATCATCTGGAAATTGACGTGTTTTGAAATCGTTTCTAGAGATGTTGAAAATCTTTATATATATATGTGTTCCCCAATCTGCGAAACTGCTCGTACCATGGAAATTCCCTATGCGGCTTATTTATTCAACATTATGGAATTTTCGCTTCAAATATTGTAAAAATATTATTTTTACTACGTAAATATATTGCCTTTTCACAGACGCAAAATTAAGCTGAAATTCCCAAAAGTTGGAAAGTATAAAATCATTGCTAAACGTTGGATAAATTTCTAGTTACACCATTTTTTCATAATTTTGGCTTTAGCAGTGTGGAGATAGGGAGTCAAAATATTTTTGTGAATACTTTTGGTATAGTTACAAATCATCTTTTGAACGATACTCATAACTACGCGACACAGGAAATGAAAATAACTTTTCTTTGAGTACTTTGTTTCCACCTCAAAAATTGCAACTTCAATCTTTTTGAGCCATAAAATATGTACTTTAAGCTATGAAATATATACTTTAGCAGTGTGCCAAATTTCAAGCTTCCGTTTCAATTGGTTTCTGAGACAAGCGGCGGTGAAAGATAGAAATACATGAGTGACAGGGCCCTAGGCTGGGCCTAACTGGGCTGTGGTTGGGCGGGCGGACTCGATGCCGCTCACAGGGCCAAGCAAGGGTCTGGGTTTTTACCGCCCCTTTGTTGACTGACGACAAGAAGGGGCGGGTTTTTCTCAGACTGGGAGTTGAATCATAACATCTAAAGGTCAAATACCAGTTAAAAAGCACTACGCATGTGCATTTTTTTTTTGCGAACTCGAAAAACATTAGCAATGTTTACTCAAAGTTAATCCGAAAGCTATAGCAATGATTCAAAATTCTATCAGTGTTAAGGTATTTATCATATTTTTACGGCCATGAAAGTTATGCTAGGTAGTATATTTACATAGTAAAATAATATTCATTTTTGTAAAATCTAAATATCCTTAACTCTTTATGTATACTTACGTGTGTATGGAACCTTCGTATTGTGCGTTTTACTAGAAATTATTTGATTTTCTTTGTTTGTATATTAGCAGTGATTATTATAATAAAGCTTCACGAATGTGATCAACTAAGATCTATAAATTTCTAAAAGAGTAGATATAAAGGAATTTATAAGAAGGATTATAAAAACAAGATATCCAAATGTTCACAAAATATAATTTGTGTATGTAAGTGGAGATGTAACGCTTTTTGGCATTTATACAGATTTGTGTAAGGTGTTCTTAAGCACTATAAATATATCTATGTTGAAGGATTGATGTTTGCTTTATATCTGATTTTGGCTCTGTCACGCTTAACCATAATTTGTTTGATGGAGTCGTTAAGTCGTGGAGCTGCCCTTCTTTTAATTTTCACTCGGTTAAGATGAAATGCTCATCAAACAGCCTGATAATATCATTGTTGAATTCGACAACTATTTCATCGACTGTTTGAATGGGAAGAGAGCTGGTAATCCTCAAGCTAATATTTTAAGTCAACACTACGAAAACCACAAAATTTTAAATTTTATTGCATGGCTTAGGACTATGAGACTATAGGAGAGGTGAATTAAGTAATAGCGTGAAAACCCAGGAGCAGGAACTTGACCGTAAAAACAAATACTTTAAGGGGAGGATAAAATAGAAATATCCAGAAGGGAGTGATAAATTACCTGGCAATGGATGAAAGAATCGAGAGGTTTTCAACATTCACCCTGTCTCAAACGATTCCACTTTTCATACCAGATTTATACAGGTATTAAAGTTACCTACAAACAACGTGTGGGGATATAATGGTACATAACTTCAAAATTACAGAAATACGAGATATCGGAGGATGAGTAGACAACTTCTCAAAGTAATTTGATTACGGAGAAGCTCATTTAAAGAAACAATTTAATAATACTTTAATATACAATTGTACATATGTCATTATATAATACTGTATTATATATAATACTAACATATTCTTAATCCCCCAGGCTCAGAAACTTTTAGCCGTAACTCATATTTTATTTTAAAACATGGTATTCTTTTTTTAAAATAAGTTTTAACTTATATTTTGTTATTTGTTTCTGTTTGATTTTAATTACATTTTTTATTGAATCCTTTAACACAAAATATAAATTTTAAAGTTATTAAAGTGGTAATGTAATTTCACCATGTTATAGAATTTATTTAAATATACACGTTGAAAAACTAAATTTTTAAAATTTGATTTTGGGTTGACACTTTGTATTTATAGATAAAAGTTTTATTTAAGTATTACGGTAATTTATTCTTCATTTTTATTCGCAACTAAATTAAACTACGTGAAATAGTATTATTTTTCCATTATATAAATTCTAAACCACGAACTAAGTTTCGCTGTTTGACGACATTTTGGGTGGGCATTTTAACGAAAGCTAGGTCATGGTTAAGAATTTAAACAAAGTAGAAATAATACTACTTCACGTAGTTCCATTTAGTTGTGAATAAAGAGAAATCCTCTTTGACTAACACTGAAAAAATTTAAAAAATTGTGACTAAATCACCATAATTCCTTGTTTATTAATAACATTTTTAAAGCGGAATTATATCCATGATAGACCAGGTTTAACTATATTTAGTTTAAAGATGGCTTATGTTGTTTTTGTGATTAAGACCCTTTGTATTTAATGGTATGTCTACTTAAAATATACATTATTTGAAATAAAAATAAAAAAAATTAGTATAAAAACAGCTGATACAAACTCCGCAATGTAATCAAGCTATAAAATTTACGTCTCTAAAATGATCCCTGAGAAACACGTGATGAAAATTCCATATTAATTTCATTACAAAGCAGCTTACATTATTTCCCAACCTTCGATGGGTGAAATTGATTTTCTTTATCATGGTAATTTTCCTTGTCAAAATATCTTGTTCCGCTAATTCAATTCAGCTCAGGAGACTACTCTTGCAATAGAGCTAGAATTTATAATTCTTTCATATACTGTTTAAATAATCTTCCGACGCCCTCTGATATATTTACGTCATGTGTATCTATTAAGCTAAAAATCAACGAAGCTCTATTCTATACAATCTACACTGCAATCTATGTATATATATATATATATATATATATATATATATATATATATAGATAATAAGACATACATATACCACATTTCTTTTCATTTTGGATTCAATTATTGAAAAAGTATTTCATCACTTTTTATTTTATTTGGTTACATATTAAACATTAAGGTTAAAAATGGCGGATGTTATTCATATTATTTTCGATTAAAATTGACTCAACTTTATAAACGTAGGGAGTCAAGATGAAAAAAAATAATAACATAAATTTATTCTTTCTAAAAAAAGTTAAAATTGTTTAAAGTATGAATAAATTCCAATAAGTAAATTTAAGACACATTTACGTTTTAATTTGTAATAGCGGAAAAAAATATTTTATAAGCAAATAAAGGTCTCGTTCTTTGTATACAAAATGTTGTTGAGGTAAATTTTTCCTAACTTCAGATTTCAGATTTTTTTAGGCATAGTATAAACCTCTTTTTTTTAAATTTTAAATAATCTAAAAAGTGTGAACGTGAAAATGAACAAATTTACTTTAGTAAATACCATATAAGTATACAATAAACAAATCTAACGCAGACCATTAAGTATTATGTATTCCTTGTTATCATATACACAATTAGGAAAAAGGTGTAGTCTATTTCATTCAACCGGCATAAACGGCTTAAATTCTGGATGTTCTAATTTGTAACCAATAATATAATTGTAAAAAAACTAAATATTTTTGCTGCTAAAGTCACATGTCCGTCAAAACAACCCGTCTCACCATTTAATAAAATTAGCAATCGAAATAACAATTTAATAATTTGTTAAGCCCAAAGATGTTACGTAATTGTGGTTATGACGGAGAGCGGAAATGTTACTAGACTCATAGATATGTGAAATTTGTAAATAACGATAGCAAATTTGTCAATTTTACATTATTTTTCATTTCCTGGTTTTTTCATTGCCGACAATAGTGACTTTAAGGTTCAAAGTTTATAAACATTATGCGACTACTAAAAATACGCAATATCCATATAGATTCAAAAGATTACAACAAAGGTAAATTATTTGTGGTCATTTTATGACCTGTAAAAAGTAATGCTAAAAGGAAATTTACAGTCATTCGCATTCCAACTCTAATCATAATGTATTCCAATAACTATACCATGTATAAAAAGTTCATTTACTCTGGTTTTGATAAAAAACACCATTAATACCTGAATTTACATTTATAGACAGATTAGTATAAGTAGACGAAGTTTTATTTACCTTTTTGATTTTTGTAAACAACAGTTTATTATTTGTTTATTCCTTTCGTAAGATTAGACAAATGTTTATTACTTTATTTTAACTTTACAAAATAGTAGATTGACATTAAAGTCTGTAATTCATTTTGATGGAGGGATAGTCATGCTGAGTGACAATATAATTCGGATTTTACTTTAAGAGACCATTTAAAAGTTGATTCTATTTCCCAATTGCGTAACTGAGTAATTTTGGTTTACAAAATACGAATAGATTGAGTGAAACTAAACATAATATCTTAAAAAAATAAAACAGAGATTACCAAACGATAAGCACATAAAATGAAGAGACAGAATGTTAATGATTAATAACTTTACCGATAGCGGTCAAAAAGATTTCAATTAAAAAAAGATTTAATTTTTTTTCCATACTATATGACCAAGTAATCTTTCCGTAACAATAATGCAATGAGTGTTGTTTAAATTTGGCTTAAAAAAGAAGTGAGGGTTCAAAATGAAATGTTTTCGATATTGTTTTCGATACATGTGCGTGAATTTGTAAGTTTCCAATATGTTGGTTTTGTAAATTAGTATGGAAAACACTTGGAATAGAACAAATTCCCATCAAGGACTTAATAGCCGGCGAAGGAATTTTGCAACGATGATTTCACTCGTTCATTGTCAACATCTAGAGAACAGATCTAATTCGTAAGTCACATTATTCAAGAAATAACTACTAACTAATACAGTAGTCTCTCAGGCGTTAGGAAAGTGTTTATGAAACTTGTCCGATTACACCTTCAAAATATCGAGGATAGATTAGTAATCTGACTTCCGATCAAATCAAAGATGTACTGAACAAATTTTTGCACTTCTCCAATTGGGTGAGTTATTTATGTCAAATTTGTAAAGTTTACAGTAATTTTTCAAATACCCAAAACGTAATTAATTGGTAAACTATTACTCTATTACAATAAATTATAATAATCTCTATTATAATAATCTTATTTATCTTACGGATATGATGGACAGATGGACTTGGCGAAATTATAAACGTACTTTGTTTGCCTACGGAACCCTAAAAAGGACCCTTATAGTGTCAATTAATTGAACTATTGTCTATCTGTTGAGACGCTTTTTCCAAAGACGACCAGAGGTATTAATTTGAAATGAATGTTAAATTTTAAAATTCATGGTCCCATAGTTCCTTAAAAATCTTTTTTAAATAACTTTTTCAGTACAATAAAAAGATATGGTGCTTTCAAACCGACTCACTTTTCAAAACTTTCAAGGCTAATCCCGTTGATTTAGAGTTTAAAAGATACAAAATAGGTTTATAAAACATGCAAAAGTTAAAGAATCCCTAAACGACTAATTAATAATTCTAATCAAAAACAATTACGCGACACTAATTTTTTTGTTAAGCAAAGTTTGAAAGTTCAAAAAGTAAAATATTTAAATTTATTACACACAGCAGACATACAAGTATGCACGAATGCAGGCCTGCACCCGTGTACGCTGGCGAAAAAATTATGTAAAGGGTATATTTACAAGTATAATTTTGATAGTACACTCCTATTTTGTATTTCACAATTATATTATACTACAATGAAGAAACTTGGTCGCAAGTGAGTTTATAATCTCTCAAAGGTTTCACCTGACCAGGCGATTTGTACTTGATGTAGTAATTAATTATTATACTACTACCTAACATCATAGAATACACCGACTCCAAGCAAAATATCTAATATTTAATTCTTGTGTGGCTTCTCATTCTTGATATGCTTTTCGATATTCATCCAGTTCAATTCGTTACATTATATGTACAAATGACATAGAACAAATGTTTTCAATTTATTTGAATAGCACATTTTTATGTTTATTTATTCTTAATCATTTAACACTTGTTGCTTCAATTTGCACTTTTTCATTACATACATATTCCGCAATTAGCTCATTTTTTAAAAATTCTAAACATTCACTTTTCAAAGAAATTTTAACCTAGTACAATTTAGTTAACTTACGTTTAAAAGGAGTTTCATACTCAAATTGACGGTGTTTTCTCTAGCATCCATTCCAAATAGGAAAATAAAAGTCAAAGAGTGGAAGTGGAGTTGCCTTTTATTCGAAGCGTTGGGAAACTACAAAATGCATCCGGAAAAAGCTCTCAAGAAATTCAAAACTAAATGCTTTTGTTTACCACAAAAGAATATGAACTGGTGCTGAACATTTGAGAATTCTTTGATACCCGAATTAAGAGTCTTGAACAACTATAATATCAGTTCCATGACAAAAGTTAGAACAACTATATTAACAGTTTCCGTAATATATTTTGCTAGAAACATTTGTTGCTTAAACGCTACATTAAAGCTTTAAGATAATGTCTCTATTTATTTTGTAATCACGATTACCAGCCTTCAATGTAAATTAATTGCGAGAATCGTCTATTTATATTAGTCTTTTAAATGTATTTTCAATATGTTTCAAAAACGAAAGTTTCTAATTTGTATTTAAATACTGAGGACTACTGTTCATCAAATTCGTATCATTTCTTAGTTCAACTTCGTTTATTTAAAAAAATCTTGTGAACTTTTGCAGAAATAAATGGTTAGCAGTTAATATTACTTTATTTATTTGTATCATAACCATTGAATTCGGTACATAGATTTGTATTTATAAGTATGATTGTTTCTTACTACGAACATAAATATAATATCTAGTTATTACATTAAAATACATAAAACAAATAATTTAACACTTTAAATCTCTTTAATTTATTGATATAAATTAACGGAAATAATATTTCGGCCGACTTGAATTAATATCATTATTTAATTATTTAAACACGATATGTAAAATATTAGAGCCAAATTATTGCTTCTTACGTAATGCTGGTTTTGAGATAGACCAGGCAACAAAATGAATATAAAAATGACTTTTTATCTGGTTCATAAAATCTTTGTGTGTAGTAAAAAAAAATGTAATGCCTGGGCAAAGAAAATTGAGCTTCCATTGCACACAGAAGAACCTTTCGAAACAGAATTTAAAATCATTTCAAATGGCATTTCTAGTTTTGAGCCAAAGAATTAAACATTTTGTGTGAATTTAAATATAATATTTTAGATATTAGAAGTCCGTGACAAAAAGATAGATGGACGGACGAATAGACGATGTTGCCATAATAATAGGATGCCGACTAAACCCTTCGCGTAAGCTACCCAAAAAAAATATTATTAAAAATATATGCCATAAATATTTTTATATACGTATGAAAGCCACAAATTTATTTATGGCCTTCCTAATCATAAATGTTTCATGAAGTAATGGTTCGTCACCCTTAAATTCTCTTATTTCCTTGCCTAAGTAGAACAAAATTTCTATTTTGGTTGGTCAAATAGGGCCTGAAAATTATTTAGCGGTCAATAAATGTTTAAACTCGTTATATTACATGTCTGATCAATACGTGAAGGTCGTAGCATAAAATATCGTATTCTGAAGTTCAAGATCTTCAGAAAGAGTGCTAACACCTCCAGCTGGTAAAATTTCATTTCCTGATATAAACATGTGCGTATTTATTTTTCATCTTATTTACTAGGTAGACAGGTTTAGATTTGGCGTTTCATGAACCTTTTGCATGATCACTTTCGTCCAGATCGGTCGGGCCGGAACACTTTGTTCTTTCTTGAACGAATGCATTGAAAAAGAATTTGCAATTCATGAACAGTTTAGCTGTTCTCTTTTTTACTGTCTACACATATAATAAAACTGTAGAATTGGTGTGTCTGTAAATTTTTGTGCAATATTTATACGAAATAAATATTCAGGGATACAGAACAAAAGTAATAGAAGTACTTTTGAAAATTTAATCCC
Source organism: Druceiella hillmani (assembly GCA_039881145.1). Lineage (NCBI taxonomy): Eukaryota > Metazoa > Arthropoda > Insecta > Lepidoptera > Hepialidae > Druceiella > Druceiella hillmani. The sequence continues at coordinate 33,172,236 of JAYKKI010000018.1, read as the reverse complement.
TTTTCAGTGAACCTGCTTAGTTGGTCACACAAAGCGGAAGCACAATTAAAAGGATTTCGGGAAAGTTCTCCCAAGTGGAACTGGTCGGGTCTGACGTAACGTATGGCAATATTTGATTAAAAACGACCAAATAAAAAGAAGAATTGATAGTTTGACGTTTCAGTTCAAAGTGATTTACTTACACAACGTTTCGTTTCTTAATATTTATTGTAGATGGTGTTATGAATGTTCATTTTACAGTTAATAGTATTTTCAAAGGTCGATATGCGAACATACACACACACGCATACACACACACTCACACACACACACACACACATACACACACACATGTGTGTGTGTGTGTGTGGGTGTGTGAGTGTGTGTGTATGCGTGTGTGTGTGTGTATATGTATATACATGTATATATCTTACCCAATAAGTAAATCAAGAACTAATACCTAATTAATTGTCATTTAATAAAATTCTGAAATATGAGATACCACGAAAAAATAACACTCAATCGCAGTGACGATATTTTCACTTCGGAAAACAAGTCATTGTTGAGAGTAATTCGATTTAATCTCGAAACTGCTGACAGGGCGTACCGGTGAGACGATGAACGGAGAGCGACTGACCTATGACTTGAAAATTTATTGTAATCAAATACAAACTGTCAATTGTGTAGCGTGAAATACTTATTTACATTACCTTATGTTCAGGATAATATTTCTAATGGAAGAAATTTTAATCGTGTTTGGCGTGTTTGGATCAAACATCGAGTGTTCTCACTTCGATTGCAATGAAATTACTTTATTTGCTATAAGTCATTAAAATGAGCTTACTAGCACAGAAAATATTTCATAGTATCTAATTAAGTAGAAGGTCATACATTCTATCGTGAATATCTCATATATCTAATTTCATCGGTATAATTTTCCAAGGAGCTTTGCGTAGGCTTCTAAAAACACTGCCTTTCCATTATTTCACTTTACCTAAGTCGTTTCATAAACGAGAGGGAGGAAAACATTTTTTTTTATTATTTTTCAGTATTTTCCTGAAAATATACCAACTATGTATAAGTGCATGGTATACCATGTATAAGTAGGTTAATGTGATTTATTAATCCAAGTTGACATATCAAAAGATTTTTGAGGAAAACGGCTCGGACATACGAGCGGACTGATTCGTGAATCATATTACTCACGGAGCGAAGAAATATACCTTAGGAAAAAAAAATATTTTATACCATTTTCTCTTATTTAATTACCACAAAACTTCCTACAAAATTTATACCAAATCTCGTTTTTGTAGTTATATGGATAGTTTGTAATTTATTTAATGAAATCGATATAACCAAATTGTTTCGTTGCAAATTAATTGTTTTACTGAACATTTGTTACAACTGTTTCCATCTTAATTCGATTTCCTTTTTTAGCCTTTATATATTAAGGATTGAAAATAAACATATCCGTAAGGATACAAATTTTGAAATACTGAGCACGAAAAAATAAGAAAAGACTAAAAAGTAAAATAAGTGAAAAACTTGCATAATAAGACATTTGATGTTTCAAATTTGGCAGCTGCTTTTCTGTAGTATAAGCGAATTTCTATTCGTTTTCTTTACTAAGTTGATCTGGAACGGCCTTTTAAACTGCTAAATACATAGTTTTTTTTAATATACTTTCATTTATAAAAAGGAAGTGGATGTAATATACACTTTTGCTAAGCCTCACTTAAAACGTGACATGTTGAAATGCTGTCATTGTGTTTATTAATATTCCGAATAAACAAAATATTTATTAATGACACTTCACTCTTGCTAATTAACGTACTTGTGAAATATCTGTGCTTTTTTATGGGCTCATATAAAGCCCAATAAAGTAATTAATTATTCTTTACTCGACAAATGAAAACAAACCACAATTTTGTACCAAATCTGCCTTAGGCTTAATAAATTTGGTTAAAATGAAGAGCACTTAGATTTCTTTTGACCTGTTATAAACCCATCTTAATGCGATAACTTGCGTTTATTTAATTAATTAGGTTTTTAATGAATGATTTATTAATCGTGGTATGTCTTAAACGTAAACATTTTTATCATTAAAATTTTTATATACAATATGGCTACCAAATTAAAGTAACAACCTGATCATAAAACAGAATCACGTTCATACATAAGTTTTATAGGTCTTAAAGAAAAAATTGGTCAAATTACTACAAACGTTACGCTCATACGTTGGCTTACCTTCCAGCAAGACCATAAAACAAGAAAATGTGAAATCTTTTTTTGTCCACACAAAGAATGTAGTTAAAGAATATATTAAATTTTAAATCATTTACTTCTACAGTGGTCAATACTTCTACAGTGGTAATACACAGCCTCTGAATATTTCTCAGCATAATTCAATGTATATATTATTGTATTATTTCTCAGCATAATTGAATGTAATTATTCAATTTTCATATTTCAACTTCAATCAATATTTTCCAATATACTGAGTGTCCTGAATATCAAAAATACAATACTCATCACCAGTTCCTTCTACTTTATACCTTCATTTCAAACACATATCTTTGAGGTTTTCTTGTTAAAAATAAATATTTTTTAGTAACCCTTAAAGGCTTTAGAGCATTTTTACGTTTACAGTAATTTACAAAGAAATGGTGGCTTTCGTTATAAAAGTACCCTAGGTGTCAATATTTCGCTACGTAAAACACACAACACAGGTCACCGTTTTGGGTAGCACTACGTGGGAGTATGCAGCTTATTACATTAAAACGGTGACCGATACAAAAAATATCACCTTGATGTCGAAACTTTGACGCCTCCTCTTCCACTCTGAAGCACGCCAGTTAGCCACCAAATCTGATATGGACTTCTGAGTAATAGATCAAAATGGTAGATGGTTTTAGAATCGTCACTTTCAGGAGTTTAAACGACTAAAATATATAACGTAATATTAAATTTCAACTTTTAGCCACAAATAAACACTAATTATGAGATCGTAGGGGGCAGAGATAAAGTGATTGGTACCACCTAAGAAATCAAGAGACTGGGATCTTTTAAGATATATCTAAGTAAAATAATAAAATTGCATTCTTGAAAATCTTTCCATACCGGTTGGTTCGTTTTTTATTTCGTCCTAAACATAATATATTTTTGCACTTTATAGGCAGTTTCCAGATGTCGTGTTACTTTAAAATGTTTTATAAAGCAACGTAATGTTCAGGAATTCAGAAAAATTTCTTGAACGCATCATAAATCTCATGTGCCCTATTTTTTCCCAGACACTTAAATTTTAAATCCAAAAAGGAACATCTGTTATGATGAAACAATATGCTTGAGTACAATTCGAACAAAAATACGTAGATTTTATTACAGTAACAAATATATTTTGTTTTAAGTGTACTTTTAAGACGCCTTCTGATATATTCTCTTCTTTAGGGTCCAAGCTTTGAGTTTTAATATAATTTTTTTGGACCGTATGAATAAAGGGCAAATTTGTAACATTAATATAATTTGCGCGAATAAAATTTTGTGACACCGATTTTTTAAATGTTTCATTAAACCAATTCAATTATATAATTTTGTCACTATATTATAGATTTTGCTTATAAGAATGCGAATCGTTGAATTCGATAGTAAATGTTCGAAATATTGTAGGCGGTAGAGATATGAAAAAAAAATTATTTTAATTAACTATAAATCAGAAATTGGACAAAACTTTCATTTCAGTCTAAATTGAAAAAGAAATTAAGTCCAAAATTCGAACTCATCACTTGCGTATTTAGATTTCAATAATTTGCCGCTACGTGAATAATTCACTTAAGAAAACAATGAAATAAAAATGTATTTACAGCATATTTTCCACATATTTTCCACATTATCTGAACTCAAATATGATTCAAAAGACGAAGTTTTGCGTTCTCAGCTCAACTAAAAGTGCCCAAATATTATGAATATATAATTACGTGAAGCGTCCTCATAAACGTTTTGAACATATCGCGATAATATCCTCATTACAGTTCTGCCTTCAATGTGTTTTACTGTTCGTCAACTTAATTTCACATGTATTTTTATTTAGCCTATTTTTCTAATTTTACTTAACAGTGAATACTTAAGAAAAAAGCCTTATTTAATTAAAATAAGCATAAAAATAATGTTTAAATAAATCTGTCGGGATAGTAAAATTTAATAACAAAGAATGATGATACTAATCACTAATACTATATTACATTTATACAAGGACATTGTCTATATGGTTAATAAAATAAAATATACTCGTGCTAATAAGTCCGAAGAATCGATCAAATTAACTAAATAAATAGTTCGGACTGGAAAAGATCACGGTTTCGTTCTAACCGCTTTCCTTTTCCATTATTTTCTTCTGTGATCTAGTCGTCGTACAATTCCTATATAAATATATTCCACGCTATATAAATATCACTGAAGTACTTAGATGATTCACTTATGCGGTCATATATTTTCCTTATGTATTTTCCTCGATGTTGAGGATACTCAAACACAAAATTGCGTTATACACTTGATATAAAATTACGTTACATAAAGTGCGAATGAAAAGAGAGGAAGAAAAAAATTGTTTGTGCAGGGATTATACATTGAAGAGCATTTAACTTGGGCGTCATTAAATTTTCGATTTTCCTTTTAAATGCTTCCCAAAAAACCTACATTATTTCCTCATAATATTATAATCGCGTTAACGGAGGAATAATAAAAAGGGAAATACATATATATATATATATATATATATATATATATATATATATATATATATATATATACGTATATATATATAATGTATTATGTGCTAGCTCTGACCTGTAGTTCTGCCCATGTCTTTTTGCTAGAAGCGCCACATATTATTCCTTATTTAAATATTAAAACATCTATCTGTAAGAAATATTAAACCTTTGGCTGATTTCATTTTTAAGTTATGCCATCTATCGACTTGTTTCATAACACAATTGTTAATATCGAAAAAACCGCCGAATTACATCCAAAAGGATAATATTACTTCAGGGGTTCAAAAACCTAATATCATGACCTATGTTCATATAGAGTTTTATGTAAACATGTCCAGCCGTTTAGGCGTGATTGAGCAAGAAACGTTCAAACTTTTGCGTTTACAATATTAATGGGATATTGGTATTAATAAATGTAAGTATACATGATATTTTTAAATTGCCCGCGCAAACACCTAAAGATAGGAGGACCCGGTAGACAACGGGCGGCGGGAACTATTAGGTTATTTGATAGCTAATGGTGTTGATCTCTTGTATGTATTTTTGTGATTCTATCAAACAAATGAAAAATCATACAGAGTTTTTGTATATTTTTATTAACCTTTAATGTAGCTAATAGGTCACAACTGCGGAAAGTATGGATGCGCTTAAAACTGTGGAAGTAGAGATGCCGCTAGAATCCTAGATTGTGAATAGGAATAAGTATACCACCATTTCAATTCGAGAGTCGGTATATCATTGTTATTATATGTTGATTAAATATCCTTTTTAAAGAAATTAGATAATCACATTATGCAACATTAAATCAATAACAAAATTATGAAACCATCTAAGTACAATGTGAAGTAGAGAAATGACACGAAGTTTTTTACACAGATTTAAAATATGAACCTGTGGTTTTTATAAAGATAAGATAATTGTGCGTGTACTTAAGTAGGCGCGGTTGAAGTTATGCTTCTCTGGTATAATACAAGAATAACTTTATTTATCACGCAAATAATTAATGGAAATAAAATAATCAAAGGATAGGAGCGTGATTATAAATAAGGTCGATAAAATTTAAATTCAATCACATAATTATATTTTGAATATTTTATAACTTATATTGCAAATAAATACACACCAAAACTTAAATGCACTTGGAGAAATAAACTTAAAATATAATTTAAAAAGCTTACAAGCCATGTTTCTATCATGACTTCACAATAAATAAAAGTTTGTTTTTAAATGGACGGTCATTAAATTTAAGTTACAAAGAAATATTATTTAAAAGCACAAATGTAACTTAGGTTTGTATAAATATATAACATAACACAAGTTATATATTTATACAAACCTACAAACCGTGTGTTTACAAATACCTCAATAACTATCATGAATATATGATCAGTCACTATACCTGTCTTTAGTGATCAACTTCATTCTGTAGATTTTTGTTACATCGTAAACGCGCATTGTAAAATTTGACTCTCATAATTTTTTTCATAACGCGCATAAGAACCTTATAAAAATAAAAGTTCCTCACTTATCAATTGGTGAAAAATAATATAGTTTGTTGTTAACAAAACACAAGAAAACACAAAAAAAAAACATAAAATTTTAAAGATACTAGTAAAACATTGGGTTATATTTTATGAATGAAAGTGAATTAATTTAAAAATTTCCCTGAAGTATTAGTCCCATTAAATAAAAAAAAATTAAAAATAAATGGCAACACTGTAGATGGAACCAACCTTGTTGGCCTTTCGTTTGCGGTTTCCAGTAATGGCACAAATACAGTTTTGCTCCTTAATTTTCTTATCTTATAAGATCAAAGGGGGAGTTGTTACTTCAGTGTAATAAATATGCCGCATAGAATGAGTTAATTTGGGAGCTAACTGCGCGAATGTTTGTCGTAACTGTTGTCCGTAATGTTTCACAGTGTGTAAATATTCAGCAACAGAATGCCTGCCTGCATCTCTAAGGTTTCGACCTTTAGCGTTAACTTGAGGGCACTTGGTGTAATTTAGTGCAAAGTATTAAGTCGACTTTCTTTATTAACTTCGGAAGAATATATACCAAAAACAGTTTAAAAGTAAATATATTTTCATATTGTCTGTATTTAGTTTTATTATACTGACTATCTCAATGGAGTTATTGAAGTTGTTCCATAAATATATAAAATGTGCGTAACTTTTAGGGACTTAACCAAAATTCAAAAGCATGGGTAAAATTATTTAAACTTAACCTAGACCGCCATTCTTACCAATTTTTTGGATATCGAACATCTTGCAGAAAAGAAATTAAACAGAGAAAAATATAAATGTTTACAAGACGGAGTTCTGAAATTAATAATTAATGACGACTTGTTACATTGAAAACGTTTAGACGTATTCACACTGCCACAAAATTCATTGTAAAGATTTATTTTTTATGAAAATTTAAAGTTACATATTTCTGTAACATCTTTTTATCCCTGTATATTTTATATGTCAATGTAAAATATATTTTATATTACAATGTAAAATTTTTGTTACATTTTAATTTAGGTTTTTCTACGTCAAACGTTTGAAAAAACAAGACAAAATGCACAATTAATAATTGGAGTAGTATTTTTTATATATTTATTATGTTAACAATCTCTTATTATTCTTTGCAAGCATTTTATAATTGACGTTAAAACTAGAAATCCAATAAAATTTAATAACTTGCTCAATTATAAATAAATTTTCTAATCAATGAGAAAGATTATTTGCGTGAAAAGAAAATATTTTCCATTTCTGGTAACCATTTTAAAATTGATGATTGAAATCGTATTGACTGATATATTCATATATTCCCTTTTTCACGATTTCGTTAATAAAAATAACAAATAATGTATTTATTAAAGGAAATTAACATATAGATTCCACCGAGATTTGAACCCTGATCAATGGATTCAAGTCCAGAGTGCAAACACTTACACAATAGGAACATACACTTTTCTAATGGAATTGGGTGGCGTTTTTGTCGCGTTGTGTTTAATTATTTTTAAACATTTTGAAGATAAGAAAAATTACATTATATGTAAATAATTTCTGACACAAGCCGCTCTTAAATCATACCAGAAAGTCCAACAGGCACATTAGAGCAGCAGCAAAGATACTGTGCATGCAAATTAGGTATAGAATAAGTAAATAACAACGTAGTACACAATTCGAATATTTCTTTATATCTGGCTTGATCGTAAAAATGAATAGAAGTGCTTTAACATTATTAAAATTAATTGTTAGCGGTAATGCACTGTTTTTTAAACTGTATATAATCTGAAAGAAGGGGTGACTAAGAGAAAATGTTTTACCACCATTTTTATAATTGACTTATAAGCTAAAGTTAAAAAATAAAAATTTTATTTTTCTACATATTTTTTATGAGTCCCTTAAAATTACCAAAAAACACATAAAATTCTTATTGTTACTACTTATCGCCATACTGATCACTAAATAAACATTTGTGTAATACATCAAAAAATAAAAACACATACGCTTTAAATCTATTACTATTATTACTATATGCAAGGGTTTTATCACAGTTGAAATGATAATAACATACACTTATAAAGGTAGGATAATAAGTAAGAAAAGACAAAAACAAATCTAGTCCACAGTTCTTGCTATACTTCTAATTAATAAGTCTATTTTTAGAAAACGGCCTTTCACTACTCTATGAAATACTTTATGATTGTTTAGCTACTCTATGAAATGTTTATATATTGGTTTCACAAAAAGCAAAAGCAAAATTATTTGACACACATACACACACACATATATATACATATGTATATGTATAAATATATATATATATATATATATATATAATGTATATATATATATATATATATATATATAATGTATATATATATATATATATATATATATATATATATGGCCTTATTATTACAAATCGGAAAGTTGGTTTGTTTGCTATATTGTGCAAACAAGGATAAATATTCTACCAAGCAAATAATCGCTATCAAATTTGACGTGCATTATAGATTATATATTGTAACTCAAACCGTGTATTCAGTTTCGCATAGAATTGTAACAGTTAAAGGAAATATTAAGTGTTCTACCAAAATATTATATAAATGAAACGGAAGGCACAATTATAACTTATGCGAGAAGGGGAAATATTTTTCTCTCAAGTTCATCTCTTTAGCAACATCGAGTATCCATCGTCATCACACTTGTTCCCTAATTTACAACATACTCTTAATAATTTATACCGGGGGCGTTCATTTCACTAATATTAACGGGCTAGAACCTTTCTATTAATTATGGACGTAATAACCAAGTATTATCTATCGAATTATTACTTGGGCAACCACAGAAATTTTAAGTATCTAAATTTTTTTAATATTCCAATTCTTAACCATATAACCGCTACGTAGCTTTATGTGTTATTACTTAAATACACACACAAACACATATATGTATTTATATACATAAATATATATATATATATATATATATATATATATATATATATATATATATATATACATATATATATAAATGTCAGGTTTGGAAAATTGTTTGCCAATAAACAGACATATTTTGTTAAAGAATGACATTTGGTTTAATTATGAATTGGATTAGATTTGTTTGTAAATTATGGTGTCCTTCAAAATTCATTAAAATTTTCTGGTTCTCGTATATGTAAACAAATAATCACACAGAAGAAACATAGAAACAAAGTATTTAAAAATTTACGTTCTGTATTATTAACTGAAATTTCCGCATCCTGAGGCATTTCCATTTCTCACATAATTTCAGTGTGCTGTTTCACTCCATTTAAGCCGAAGTGCGCCAGATATTTGGCCGATTTAAATACGGTTTTCAGAATCAATATGTTAAACTTTACAGTGGAAAAAGCATGAGGTAGGCACTTTGAAAGCGAACAATCGAAGGAAATGGCGCGCCCATACGATACTGAAATTGCATAAAGCGCCTTCATACCAGTACGAGACGTTTAAATAATGGGTCATGTTTTGTGAAAAATGTTGGGTTGAAACTAAGTCGAATTGCAATTATTTTTTTAAATCTGGAAAAATTTGTGTAATAGTGTACAAAGAGAAGAAATACGAAACGATTTAGGAAGAATTAAAATTCGCTAAGTTTGTGACAGAATATTGGTAAGTAGACAGTCGAACGAAGGTTTTGCAATCATTGAAAAAATATGTTAATTAAAAAAGTGGTAAAATAGTGTCGAATCAGGAAAAAATTAGGATTTTGTAGTAATTTTACAAAATATAGAACCGTATAAATTTTGTAATTCACAAAATATCAAACTATATGTATTTCACAAAATTCTTATTCCATGCTTATAGATGCTGATACAGATCTACGGTAGTTCATAAAGGATTTTAATAGCTAGACAGGTGGACTTGCAATTGCAATTGGTTTTTTTTAATTATACGTTACTAAACATGTTTTTGCAATTTGTATTAATTCATCTTAAGTACACACTTGAAAGCTTCCTTAGAATTTTTTATAATTCAAACGAAAGGTGGTAAACAAAACGAGAAATTTATTTGAAATATTTAAAAGCTAAAAAACTTTTTCTCAACACCACTTCTTAACAAGGTCACTTAAAAATTAGAAAAAATTTGAGCTACATTTTAATTAAGATTTTTATCTGAAGCATATATTAGAAAAATTTCAAGTGCCTGGCTCTAAAATTGTATAAACAACGAGGGTGTGGCGGAAATATCTACGTACATAATTAAATTATAAGGGTTCTGGGTTTGACTACGGGTCTCTAAACAAATGTTGGGGTGATTCATAATGGTAAATTTTAGTTACAAGTGTAAGAATACAACAGTTCAAAAGAAAAAATAATGGAAAGGAATGATATACACAAATTGAATTCAAGTTAGCGGAAATCGTCATGGATCGTCTAAAAATAATTTAAATTATACATTCCATTTAGAGATATGACGGTAGTGAATAAATATGATTGTGAATGTGAAGAAAGGAATATTAAAAAAATGTGTGAGGTCAAAGCAAGATTTTATGAATTGTAAAAAGTTTTCAAAAATTATTTAATGGAAAGAATTAATTAATCTAAGAACAATTTAAACGATGAACTTTATATACATTTTTGGTGGGAGTTTTTAAAAATGATTCTGAATGAAGAGAAAGGAATATTGCAAAAGTGAGTAGATGAAGAAAATATGAGATGTCAAGGCAAGCTTTTGTAAACAGCAAATTAATACCAAAAGTTAATTATTGAAAGAAAGACAATAAAACAAAATTGAAATATGAACATTCAAACGGGTATACGTTAAAATCTAAGAATAATTTAAATTAAGAACATAATATAATATTTGACCGTTGGTTTTAAGTATGATTGTGAATGAAGAGAAAGGAATATTACAAAAGTGAATGGAATAAGGAAACGTCAAGATTTTTGTGAATTGCAAATAATTATTCAATGTCAATTAAAGACCTAAAGATATAATATATAATCATGAAGAAGATTTATTCTAATATAATAAAAAAAATGCGTAATATTTCAGAATCATTGAATAATTTTATTTTTGTGACAAGAAAGATATTTCATATGAATTTATTATTGAATGTCCAGTAATATCAATTTCATGTAGATATATTTACTCTGTAACACTGGACGCGAATGTGGAATAGCAGGCTTGCTATTGGCGTAGTATCATTGAAAAGGACATAACTACCACAGATCGAAAATGTCTATCATATGCAAAACAGGTAAATTAGTAAAGTTTGTTTTAAAAAAGGATAAAAATTTGACTACATTTTTGGGTGATATTTCTGTGTATATTTTTTATTTATGATATAAATTTAAGGTTTACTAACAGATATTTAAATTATTCATAAAGAATATCTAACCGCCGTCTTATAAAGATTGACGAAATTAAGGAATAGTTATTTTCAATCGCTGACTTAGCGCATAAACCAATGTCGCTGACGCAAATACGAAAAAGTTGTCATATTATTTAACTCTGCTTAATTCATTTATTTTAAGAATATATAATGAAAATAAAGTTTCACTAATTTCGGTAAGTCAATTTCATTAAATTATATTTATATTCAATTGAATATAACAGAATTAAATTAAGGAAACGTAATTCATACTTTAAGCGTCTACCCTCTAGCTAAGGGCACACTAAACAACTCACACCTAGTCAACATTTCGCTTGCTTCGATTGTTTGCTTTTAACTTACTGAGGTACGGACTACCATTTTTCGTTGTTGATTGTAGTATTCGAATCTCGAATACACATTTGAAATCGCCAAGCACCTGACTCCATATTGGAGTAAAGTGGGAGGTCGAGTTTGTTTACATTGTTGGATGGAATACTCCAAATCCGTAGGCAATTAACGAAGTAGTTTATTAATTCATAAACACTTTGATAAATCAATTACATAGTCTAATCATGTGATTTTTTTTCTCGTTCATACTAGAGTGCTTGAAACAAAAGTACGTGAATTAGACAATTGATACATTTTTCTTATAATCCTCCACCTAACCCCTATTCTGACCATTTCCACATCTTAACCATTTTTCTCAATTACATACAAAATGTTTTTCATTTAAAGCTCAAGAAATAAAATATTTACAAAAATATCTTTGTCTGTATTTTAGCGTGCGGAATACTTATTTCAATAAAGTTTTCTCTATATATTAAAATATGATTCTATACATTAGGTCACAAATTCGTAATTATTTTCATTGATTAGTGGAATGATTTGGAAATTTCTCGAGTATATGAATAGCGTAACGTTTGATTTTCTATTCAGTTAGTAACTTAATTGCTGTAATTTAAGACTAAATAAAATATGTAAACTTCACGAACATAACAAAGCTAACCACTCCTGAATCAACGCGGTGTGTTTATTAGCAGGAAACCTAATATATCCTATCGATAATAAATAAATGTCGTCAGAAAATATAACGATAAGTCAATAGGAGTGTCGAGAAGTATATAAAAATAAATTGTTCTCAATGCAAACTTCAAAATTAAACATATACATGCACCAACTAATACCAGTACGACTGGAAGATATATATTAAGTTGGCAAATAAAACGGTTGTCAAACAGAATATTCACTTCTTCATAAAGCATGAAATTGTTTTTCTAATGCAGTTTAAATTACTTGTTAGAGGAGTTTCATAAATTTCTGTGACAATTCAGAAGTCCCTGGAAAAAAGTAACCAGTTTACTGAGTACTAATCTGATATTTTAGAGAGTGAAGGGGAAGTTGTTACACGGTGCAAAGGGTGAATGAAGTCAGCACTGTCACAAAAGTTACGCTGCATGATTTTATAAAACTTGTTCGGCATGAAAACAGAAATACAAGATCCATTGTTACTTGTTAAATAATCATGAATAATTCTTAAGTAATCATTAATCAACGAATATATTTGGCCTTAATTTTGAAAAAATTAATAATTCACAACTAAATGAATCTACGTGATGTAGTATTATTTGTAAAATACATAAAACAATAGAAATAATATTACATCATCTAGTTTCATTCAATCGCGATTAATCATGAATTATTAAAATATGTTAATTTTTGCGATCAAAAATAAAAAAATTATGGAACGCTTCTTTTTATTTCTAGTTTTCACGGAATATTACTTTCTTGAAATTCAAATATCACAAATTGCACGCAAAAATTTAGTTATTCATTATTAAAACACTTCCGAAGTTATAAAATACAAAGAAAATAATTACTTGTACTGATAGAATATAAAATATTTTAATTGGAATGTAAATTTCACAAAAATAAACCAACCTTATATGGAAAGATTCCAAAATATTTCAATTTAGTGTGATCACAGATTGTGAATTGTCATAAATGAGAATTAGTAGATTAATTTTTTGAAGTTTTAATAAAAGTCTACGATTTTAGGTTAAATAAATATTATTCGTGATATTAACACTGAAAACTAAATAGTGGAAATGTCTAATTACATGAGGTTTCAGTAAATACTTAAACCAAACCGGTTTTCTCAGAAACAGCTTAATGTGGAAAATTGAAAATAGTAATAGCAATAAAGTATTTTAGCTGGCATTTAAAATTAATTCTATGGATATTTTTGTGGTCAAACTATATAATCGAAAACCATTTTTAAAATTTCATACATAGTGTCGGAATGTTTTCGAAAGTCTAGTTGTAAAGTTCCGAAAATTTATTATATATCTTCAGGTAGCTTTTCTTCATAGAAAAAAAATGCAACAACCTTCGTCCTCTAATTTCCGAAACTATTTCAAAATTTTTATATGACATCATTTTACAATGACTTAGTTTTTTAAACAAATTACTCGATCATCTTCATGGTGAAATTCCTACTTTGCCTGTAATGTTAACTGCACAATTTTTGAGAGTGATTTTTAGCAAAACTAAACAGTAAATAGTTTTCTTTTTCACAATGTTCATATAACAGTACTTTATATTGACTTGGTTTCTTAGATAAATTGCTTGACGGGTTTTTAAATCAAATTAAAAGTGTGGTAAAATAATAAGTTTTCCGGTAATATTATTTGTACTATTTTTGGGAGCATTTTTTATCAAAACTAAAAGGTAAATAATTTAAAATTAAATTAGGTATTTATAGTTTGAAAAATATATCAAAAATTCATCGAATTTCGTCAACAAACCGTTTTACACAAAAACTATCTTAACTGTTACATGAACAATTATATTAAATTTGTTTATATTCATAACTTTTTCTTGCATTGATGATAAGCTGAAAACGATAATGGTATTCTCATACATAAAATTGAGACTTTGGAACACATTTTCAACGTCTTTCCCTATTAAAACAAAATAAACATAAAAAAAAATTTTAAAACAAATTTTATTTATTTAAGCATTCGCGTATTTTGTAAAACCTTATTTCTTAATGTCAACCCCAATTAGTAAATTATCTATTATTTACAAAATAGTTCATTTAAACTTTACCAATAATTTTTCTGCTTGCAGGCAAAGTTTCAGATCACAGGGCTTACAAAAAAAAGTTAACAAAAATCGATATTTGCATAAGCTCAATAGATTAAACGACTTTTCGTAGTATCTACGATGGAAAAAGGCATTGACATCTCGGCGAACGAGTCATGTAAGAATTTGGAAAATCGTCTTTCATAATTACACACTCTGCATTACGTACGTATTATTTAATTCTCTTTAATTTACATATGTTACGTTCAAAATACAGATCTCGTGTATGCGCCAAAACTTAGCATTACTAACTAACAACTATCCTCACCAACGTCTGATGTATAAACGTTTAAGGGAAGAAGACAATGATATTCGTAATGATAAAATGGATAGGAACTTTTTTTATAATGAGATTTCTCAGATTTCTAACGAGTAATATATATATATATATATATATATATATATATATATATATATATATATATATATTGATATTTTTAACAATATTCTCCTTTGGTCTCACCTGCACATCGTCATTCATATAAAGAGTACTCTATTATATCACTTTATTTTAATGTACATATCATTGCTTCATTCGTTCTCACACTTTCTCTCTTAAAGGCATTATTATTTTGAATCTAATTTTTCTCAAGTATATAACATATAATATCCTGGAAAATTTTCTTTCTAATTTGCAATAATATCCTTTCCCTTTCATTTTCCATGTTTCGCAAAATTTATTTATAAATTTAAATTTTAACTTAATATCTATATTCTATTTTTGCGTAGTTTTCTTTTTTAAGATATGGAACACTAAAAATTATGTTTTGTAAATTCATAGAATATCGGTAGACAAAAATTTTAATTGGTGGTTTCTATTTCATATTATGTATTTAAGTGCCTTCACAATGATAATGTCAGATTTTCTATAATGGCTCTATCCTTATTGTATAAGATCTGTATATTGTTATTGAAAGGAAGGATCACTCTTACGCATTCTTTCTTTAATCACATTTAATATAAATTTAAATTCGATATCTTATCTATCGAAAATATATGATATCGAATCTTCATTTCATTAATTGGGTAAAATTTATGGAAACAAATAAAAATGTTAATTAAACTGAAAATTTACCCACCAAAATCAGTGTTATATGTATAATACTCTCAAAAATAGTTTGTATCCAAGTGTGTCGCTATTGCGAAAGTTAGTTGTTCGGTTCTGCGTTAGATCAAAACGTATATTTCAGTTATAGAAATCAAGTTTTTTTTATTCTCTTGTACCCAATCCCTCATTAAATGACTATCCCTGAAGTATTGGCTCGTTATATTTCTATCCCTGAAGTGTTTGTATCATTATATTCCACCCCTGAAGCGTCGTCTTGTTATATTCCTATCTCTGAAAAATTTTAGCATTTTTTTATATTTGTTAGAGTTGGTTATTCGTAAAATTATTTTCTTTGGGTTCTTGAGTATAAAATATAACAAATGTGATGAATAAAATTTTTTTGCATCTCGAACTATTCTCGAAGTACTTACTATCACCAAATGCTTCCATCTTTCTTTAGTTTCACCAAATATTTCCGTCTGATAAAAAAACAATTAGGCTATAAAGCAGTTTCATTTCCAAGAGCTACTCCTAAATATTGAAAAAAATATAATGGGTAATCTTCTTTTATTTTTAATTGAATTTTTCACTTCATACATTTATGTCTCCATTTTCTTTGCTATAGCTTGCTTTTCCTTTTTCCTTTTTACTTATAATCTATAATATGTGAGGTATGTAATTTACGTAATATTCCATTTTAACTCGGTGAAATTTACTCATAGTAAATCTAACCAAACTTCCAAGTCCTTAGAAACATGTTGTATATTCTTGTTTCCAGGTGATAACTTTTAAATGTCACACTTTTGATTGAAATGTTATGATTTCATATTCTCAATTTCAATTTGAAAAAAACTTTCGTCATAATATAACCAGTATACGCATGCAAAAATAAATTACAAAATAGAGAGATGGGTTAGTAAATAAAAAAATAGTGGCATTAAAAAGGAAGTACCAGTAATTCGATTAAATAAAATGGATTTCAAACCAAGCTGCAAGTGCGTTTTAATTCCTGATTTCTCTTAACAGTAAATTTCCTTATTATGGAACACATTATAAAGCCGTGTTTATTTTTAAAATTTAATCTACAGCTCGCGTGGCGTTTTTTAATTCCTTGCTAATGCATATTTGAATATGCAAATGCATATTTTATATTATTTTTAAATCAATTTGCACTGAAGGTTGTAATTTGAAATTGTAATTTAAATGAAAACGAAGGAAATCGTAAAAATCGTCTACTTGAATACTTTTTTTACGTAATAACGTTACGTATAGATGCTTGAAAAATAAAAATCTTTGTTGTTATAATTTTAACATAAATTGCTTGCAAATTTACCTCCAGGATTTTTTTTAATTCCTCTATAGTATAAATAGTCATTTCTATCATTCTTACGTCAAGTTAGGGTTTCTCAAGCATTACAATATGAGGCAAAAAAGTTATAATAAATATTATGAAGTTATGACATTTTCTAATTAAACATGCGGTTGACGTTATTATGTTTATAGGAAAATAAGATAAAGTTATTCAGAATTTTAACGTCCTATCTACCGACATTCTATTCGTCACTTTATACATTTTTGTTGTCGTCATTTCCGCGTATGAGAAGTGGCATCAAACAACGATTAGTACTTGTAATAATACACAAACAAATATTATAACTTTGCAACTTTTGGGACTTATTATCAGTTAAGTAAAATAGATGATGTTCTGTATGATTTTGAAAGCTATGATTTACCTGTTTATTTTATCATAGATGTCCTGCATAATTGCCTTTACTTATTTGCGTATGTTTGTAATTTATTTGAATGTGCACTGACAAAAATTAATTTGTTGCTACAGAACACTTATTTAAAATAATATATATATATATATATATATATATATATATATATATATATATATAGAGAGAGAGAGAAATATATAACGGCATATAAATTAATTGAA
The DNA here is from genome assembly GCA_039881145.1 of Druceiella hillmani. Taxonomy (NCBI): domain Eukaryota; kingdom Metazoa; phylum Arthropoda; class Insecta; order Lepidoptera; family Hepialidae; genus Druceiella; species Druceiella hillmani. The sequence goes on along the minus strand of JAYKKI010000018.1, from coordinate 33,154,497 downwards.
AAAAAAACATTATTATTACTTTTTTTCATAAAAAATGTTTGAGGCAGGTTGGGTGAAAATGTAAATGTATGTACTTTGTGTTTGCTTAAACGATTTTTAAACAAAGTCACAAACAATAGTTAGTTTGTTCTGGAGGCATCAAATTAAAAAACAAAATTTTTATTCCAATATATCTCTATAACTTGGAAATTAATGAATGTCGTTAATTGAAAGATTCCTTAAATCTTTTATGAGGAACCCATTGTCAATATTAAATACATTTTCTGAAATACAATTAAGCATTTGAATAATATTGTTCTGAGAGTTGCTTAAGCAGTTTGTCAAGAAATTATTGTGATTATGATATTAAAAATATTATAATCACAATAATGTCTAACCGATGTTTTTCAGCAAATACTGAATTACATTAATTTGAGAAGATAGATAAATTAAAAGACTAAACGTAAATTTTAAATGATGCGATAACAAAATTAGGACGTCCATTTATTAAAAACTAAGTAAATTATTTTTCACACGATATTTGTAAACTTGTTGTTATTAATAATTGATCTTAAGATTATTTATTTCCATGTACCTGAAAGGTTCATGAATGCAAACAAAATTAAAGTTAAAAAATGAACTATATAATATTTATTTAAAAACCGTGTATTTATATTAGCAATAATTAAACGTATTGTTAGTAATATGTATATCTTTTCTTGTATATCTTTTAATTCCTTGCCAATATTGTAAAAATACATTTTAAGGGGATCGCGTTAATACGAATAAGTAAATAGTTTTAAATGTAATATTGACATAAATCACAGGACGAACATACATCTCATAATTTTTTCGTTTTTCAAAAGTATTTAAAATAAGTAAAACGCTCAAGGTAATATTACTTCTCGCTGCTTCAATATATATATATATATATATATATATATATATATATATATATATATATATAGACATATATATATATATATATATATATATATATATATATATACATATTAATTTCCTACATATTAGAATGTTAATAGTCATCCCACCTCCTAGTTCGGCGTCGCTAACGTTAATAGTCGTCGAACGTTAATAATAGTGCCATCTCCTAGTCCGGCGTCGTCAACGTTAATAGTCATCGAACGTTATAATAGTTTCACCTCCTAGTCCGGCGTCGTCAACGTTAGTAGTCATCGAACGTTATAATTGTCTCACCTCCTAGTCCGGCGTCGTCAACGTTAATAGTCAGCGAACGTTATAATTGTCTCACCTCCTAGTCCAGTGTCGTCAACGTTAATAGTCATCGAACATTATAATTGTCTCACCTCCTAGTCCAGTGTCGTCAACGTTAATAGTCGTCGAACAATAATAGTCGTCTCGCTTCCTAGCCCGGCGTCGTCAACGTTAATAGCCAGTGAAGGTTTTTAGTTGTCTCACTTCCTACTCCGGTGTCGTCAATATAAATACTCATCGAACGTTAATAGTTGGCGAACCCCCTAGTCCGGCGTCGTCAAACCTTATGCATAAGGTAAATTCGATAAAATAGCCCAGATGATAATACGTCCCTCTATTCAATAAAATAGCCCAGATGGTAATACGTCCCTCTATTCCAACACGTACAAGAATTAATTACATAAGGCACCACCTGCGTATTAATAAGTGTAAGAAGCTGTCTCGAAACATTATGTGTGGGATAACATTAAAAAAAATGTCCCCAATTGATTATACGTCACAATGCTACAGTTCCTATACAAATTAATTAGAGCAGATATTTCCCACTTGCGAGCACGTGTAATAATCATTTCTGAACATGGGATTGTTTGTGGAACGCGATTCGCTCTTTTTTTTTAAATATGTTCAGATTTCTTATTCACACTTCTGAACAAATGAACGCACCATCAAATTTTGCATTTGTCGTGTAGTGTAAATTGTATGTTAAAATTTTCTGAACGTCTTGTGTTTTACAAATAAGGCCTCGTTACACGCATTCACACCCACGCTCGCACGCACGCACACACGAATTCAAGCATATGAATCGCTAATCAAAAGTAAATAATGAACAGAATAAAGAATACAATTTGACATGATATGGTTCATGACATATATAAATACGATATACTTATATTTAGTGCATTTGCTGAAATTAAGACTTATGAAAATAACCTTCTTTTATATAGATATAATATTAATTTATACAAATACAAAAAAAATTATAATTATATAATTCTACAACTAACACCAACAAATCAAAATTTTTAGGAATCGAATAAACAACTTGAAAATAATGAAAGTTTTGGATTTATTGGATCTTATTAATAAGTTTATTTGTGATCACTGCAAAACTTCAATAATATCACTGATAGTGATCATTATTGCAGTTTTTGCTGGCAATGGAAATAATATGGTGATGTTGGTGTGTATTTATTTTTAAACTCTATTCATGTAAATACTATTTAACCTGGAAATGTTTATTTTAACTCCATTGAAGTCAAGATTCAAATGATGTTTAGAACAAATACCTAATCAATATTGAACTTGTTTATCAAAAACATTGAGAAAAGTGATGACATGAAAATTGGTCTTAAGTTTTAGGTCGTGTTGTGAAGCTATTTTTATTATTAATTTAACTACATTTCCATTCATTCTGATGGGAAGAAAGTAACTGTCCGCACTGTATTAAAACGTCATCGGTTTTTAAGCATTTACTAATAATTTCGGCTAAATGGCCAAAATATTTGTTTTGACTCCCCTCTCCGACATATTATTTGCAAATGAATAATACTAATGAAAATTGTATAGTTCAATGCAATTATTTTATTTGCTGCATCGAAGAATGTTAAAAAATGTGGTATTTCACACGTCTTCTTATAAATATGAATTTTTATTAGATTAATCATTATACATATTAAGAATACAAAATAAATGGCGTATATCATTGAAAGAACAGATTAAATATATTAAAAATAAAACTAAAATTTTGTAAGTTATATAAGATTCTATTTAATAGTTTCAAAAATTGTAGTTCTTTGTTATCTAATGTAAACTTATATTCGTAACTCTGAATGTAAATTTAGTTAAAATTAATATGTCTTATTTGAAAAAATATCAATTTTTTTAAAAAAATTGGCCAGGTTTTTGTTTAAAATTGGCCAGGAAGAAAGCAAAAAGAGAGATAATTCAATCCATTATTTGACCTTAAAAGAGACATTAGTGTAGCCATTGGATGACCTGTTCATTAATAAATCATTATATGTGACGAGGGTCAAGAAAGAGCCAAGTTCGACTAGCGGTAAGATTGAAACGGTAAGCTTCCAAAATCGTAAGAATAAGGACATTGTTGAGATTAAGCGACTTTATACCAAACTAATGGCTTTCAACCTTTTTTCTGTTAAAAAAGCAGACAGTAGAGGGTATTCGGGTGTACTTGTCGAATAGGTAAAGGTACTAGTCGATTATGTATTGGGTTAGCTAATAAATTGGTAACTCTGACTTTTACTAAAAAAATATTGTAAAATCCATACGTCCAACGTAATTAAACTGCGCATTTACCATCTTTGTTTACGACTCGCATTACCTGGTAGGCAACGACAATATAATCTCAGCATGAAAATCTGTTGACTAAAATTGAAAAAAAAACTATAGTCATTTTGAAAATCTTCCAATTTGCCCATTTTTTTATTCTATAAATTATTCATTAGAGCTCTGAAAAAATGTTAACCAAGTGGTAAAATACTGGATGAATAAAATAGATGTACTAGCATAACTCAGCGGGTCCCCGGTAATTTTATAATAGTTAGTATAGTCTGTAGTCATCACGCAGTAATTAAACTAAGTCTTCTTATTTTAATTTTTTGATTAATATCTTACTTATGGTCTTTAGTTCTAATTTGGGTATTGAACTTTTTGTACGAGCAAAACGCTAAAACTAGGCCGGTGGCATTTGGGTGCGTGATTAGTGTAAGTAATCCATTAATAATTATTTCAGGTAGTTTCATTTGCATTTTAATTCCAATAATTGTTGACAAATAATGAGTTATAATGTAGAAGAGCACATTGGGTAAAAGTGCTAATATGGCAAATTTATAGATTTTACTTAATTTTTGACGTATCGCACTCGAAGAATTGGGGCTGTCATTATCCGTTAATTTACGATAAAAACTTTAAAATAAAATATTACGGAACTTCGACAAACTTTACAGGAAAGTCTCGATTTCGTTGATAAAAAGTTATGAAAATATTAAAAATCAATTAGGGCAGAAATAACGATAATTATAACGATGAATAATAAAATAGATAAAAAATCAAAAAGTAACTCAACATTAAGTCTCAGGCTATAAACTTTTTTAATACAAAGTAAAGATGCAAAAAGTCTATAGACAATAATCAACTAGTATAAAGGATAGAACGGTCATGAAATAAAAATAAAAACATGCACCGAAAGGTTATACTCTGAAAGCTCTTTTAGGATAAGTCGACTGAAAAGAAGCACCTTAAACAAACCCATTTGCAGCGTGCTTTTGAAACGAATCACGGTACGAATAACTGGACAATAATATTTACTTAATTCAAAACAAAATGGAAAAAGATTTAATTACATTGCAGAATTTGGCGATTTTCAATATTATGTTATTTGGGGAAATGTGCTGAAATCTTTCAACGTAGCTTAAAATGTTACCTGTATTGTTTATTGGAATAGCAGCAAGGTTAAACGTTGTATTTAATTCACGTGTATGTGGGGGTGCAAAATCCGTAACAATAATTGAATGAGAATTCTTCAACTTGATTTATGTTCAGAAATATTGCTTTAAAATTAGGCTGAAAAATTTCTAACTATTTACATTTTTATTATTTTATACTTTTCAAAGCGCTTCTTGTTCAGTATTTCTTTTTTTTTAATTATGTTTACTTATGATTTTTAATAAAATAGCGGTACGTACCTATGCTGGAGTTTATTTATGGATTTGTCGGTACGTCATGGAAGAATTACCGATCTTTGCCGTATAATAGTTGGGCAATCACCGGAAATGAAAAATAACAATTACGTTTTTGCTTCAGAAATCAATATACAATTAACGTCTCAACCAGTTGTGTTCATTGACTTGATGTAAACTAATATTATGTTTATATATATTATAAAATGATTGAAGTAAACTTTGTTCAGGGACCGTTTGTCAGAAATGTTTTCCATAATCTTTAATTGTAGTTTTCTTTCTTTTTTTCTAGCACATTATGAAAAACATATTAAAATATGTCGAACCGTTATCCAGATAGAAACAATTAAAATGTATTGTTTAACCTCACTATATTTAAAGTATGTATCTCTATATCGCTTTACCAAGTTTCTAAATTGAGACAACACGTCATCAATTTTTCAAGAATATAAAACAATGTTTCATGAAATTTATTCATTACAAGGCTGATATTAAACTTTTGTTAATGAAAAGGTCTTCTCTTACGCAGTGCTTTTATCATTACGAGCTAACTCCTCGCCTGAAATCTGAAAATTTTAAGAAAAGGAATAGGGTACTGTAGTTGTATCTGTATATACCACACCACGAATCCTGTTTTACATATCGTATTGATAAAATGACTCTAAAACACAAGATCTAAAAACACACGTCGACACGCTCTTAGTATAGTCCGCCTCCGAGCAACAAACCCCATTCGACTTGTTCCATCCCCCATTCCCACCTCTGACTAATTTGTATACCCGTAACTACATAGTCGAATCGAAAAGCATCACTAGGTAACGGAACGCGCACGCAAAGCTCTCTATGACTACCTCACAACACGACGACTGGCAGCGTAAAAAGAGAGATGCCTTTGACTCGGTATATCTATAAATTCGCGGAGCAAAGACGAGAGGACCAAAAACCAACATTTTGCTGTTTTCTGTCCCTGTTTGAATATTCTCACTTTTCTCTAAGCAAGAAATGCTAGGTGAGCATTTTTTAGTATAAATAGACGCACTCGTGTAAATAAAACTCATTAATTTCCTTTTTAGTCGTATAATATATTGATGACCCGTGAACTTTTACTGGGAAATTAACACTCGAGACATTTAGGAAATATATTAAAGTATTATTTTCTATATTATTTGAGAAAGCTTTTGCTTAAATTTACATCTTCTACCTAGATTACTGTATATAAATATATCGAGTAGAAAATAAAAGTATTTTTTATTTAAACTTTTGATCGAAGGTTAAAAGTACCGTTTTCGATTTATTTTGCTTCTAAATTTGTTTTAAGAACCTTGATATATAGACACCTTCCTTCACGTTTCTAATATTCTGTTTTAGTAAATAAACTCTTTGAACATATTTAATTATAATAGTTTGCAAAATATGAGTAAAACAAACTAAATGATTGTTTTGAGTTTCATTTCGAAAAAAATTATAAATAATCTAGTTTTTCACTACCATAATATTATTTAAAAACAAAAAAAGAGATATGAGTCTAATCCAGATAAGCACACGCATTAAGTTATCTGCAAAGATGTTCTTTTTCTTGGTATTTTGTTTGAAACTGAATTTTTTGTAATTAATTGTAACACACTTCATAAATTTTCACTAGAAACTATTAAATAAATGTTTTTAAATAATTATATTAATTATTAATTTTACATTAAACCCTACACAAAACTAAATGCATGATTAAAAGTGCGCTAAGCAGTGGCACTTGCCGATTCATTGTCAGATAAGCATTTGACTAAACTTACTGACATATTCGACCATAATTTTAAAAGCGCTTAATCTTTTCCTATGCCCATCAGCATTTGCTTTTTTGGGCATTACACAAACGTGACAGAATGCCTCAGACGTCGCTAAAAAAATTCGCCTCAAAAACATGGATTTGTTTTAAAAAATGTGAACCTGTTTCATCCTCAAAATATGTAAGGAGTCCTCATAGCGAGACCCCTACCTCATACCGATTTTATATCAACCTCAGATTCAGACTCATTTCACTATGAACACTTAGATTTAAGTATTAATTCCAGCTATTTTCATAAACTCCGAAAAAGCTTTTGATTCATTTTTTCGAAAAGGAAACAATCAAAAACCTCTTTTAGACTCAATCGATCCATAAACCTTTCAATTAACATAAACTTCATATTAACGACAAATCTTTAATATAAATGTCGAAAAATAAATCACAATTTATGCGATGCGAATCGAAATCGTCGTGAAGAAGTTTTAGCATATGTTAACCAAATATTAAAAATAGGTTAGGTCGTTTATATCGATATATCGGTCAGGTATTTCATATTACCATCATAATATACGGATAATGTATGTAGATCACACTCATATCCAACTAGAAAAATATTTAGGAAGAAAATAGTTTCACCGTTTCCCTAACTTGCCGTTTGATTAAAGGGTTTCGATTATGACATCTTCTACCCTACGTGGATGGGTGTATCTGGTTGTGAGATATTTTAGTTCGCTCCTGGTTATAAATTTCCCTTTTTCAAATTTTAACACTTCACGACTTCACAATCGGGACATATCATATTACATAGTTTGGATCTAAGCATATTTTTTAAGTTATTCGGCTCTCTCATGCTCGAAGGTGTCGATTATTTTCATTCCTTCATGTCAAAGCCATTTTTAACGATTGTCCTAGGCACACGATCTATGGTGGACGTTTTTTGCACGCTTGATTAATAAACAGGGCCGATCTGATAATATTTATACCTTTGAATAAAATGGAGAATAGGTGAATAGGTGATGTTCGTGAAAATATCAACGCTTATATATATATATATATATCTTTTTTTTTCTTTCCATTATGGAATAGATAAATTAATTTAGATTACGTTTTTTTTAATAGGAAAAATTAGATATTTCTTTTTTAAATATCCAATTAAAATTTATTAATTTAAGATTATAAAATTTTTAAGATACCAAAACATTTTAAAAATGTATTATTATAAAAAACTTTTTCGTACATAACATATATGTTGTTTATCAGGGCAGACAATGGTTAAACGGTACATGGTGATGCAGCTTGCTAGTCGGTAAGGAAACAAAAACTTTTATGCATTTATTAAACATTTCGCAACAAATTTTTACCTTAGCATCCTCGTTAGCAAGTTTTCCCAGGGAAGGTTTTTTAATATATTGACTGTATGTTTAAATAATGACTGATGAATCTATCGTAATCTAGCAATAAAATAGCGCTATTTTTGTGCTGATAAAATATCTCATGAAACTGCCTTGTTCTATTCTTATTAAATGTGTTCAATCTTTTAATGAAGTATTATTAGAACAGTGATGCACGTAAGTCTTGAACAAGTAGAAATGTCATAAATAACTTTGTGATGTGTGATCGTCGTTATATATATATATATATATATATATATATATATATATATACATATATATATATATATTTATGTATATTTATATATATTTATATATATATATATATATATATATATATATATATATACATGTTATAGAGTGTACATATTGGATCATAGATACCTATTATTTATGTTTAAAATTGGACAAGCATTTCTGGAGATAAAGAAAAAAATTTAAAAGATAAATATGACTATCGCGTTTTTACGGTTTCCCTTAGTATATATCACATATTGCCTCTTGAAAATTTTGTTTCATTGAATTTTCACCACACCGCTCTGTTCCACCCTGAAAGCGTTGATGAAAAAAAATATTACACACTGTTTAATCTCTTTTAACTTAGCCGTAAGCCTCCGTCCATGTAATTTTATGTTGTGTAATGCTTTATCATTTGTTGTGCTATGCTTCACTCCTTCTAACTGCAAAGCAGCTAAACTAAGTATTGCGAAAAGTAGCATTAGTAGAAATTTACCTTATGTTTACCGAAAATCTACAGCAATAATTGTCACGACATTTTCACTCCTGTGAAAGGGTGAAAGGTATTCTATGCAATATATATATATATATATATATATATATATATATATATATATGATTAAAAATAATTTTAACTATAATTGTAAAAAAGTTTAATAGAAATATCTTAAAATATCTATATGACTTTTGCAGTCTATGTAATCACCGTGCGACATGAGCATCATTATACTGAATACACTTTTATATTATTAATTAAGAAACTCACGTACACAATTTAATAAACTTGAGCCGGATTTCATGTTACATGTAAATAAACTCTTATAAATCTATTGTAATTTTTCCCGAAAAGGGATTACATCTGGTCTGCTGATGTTATTACACTGCAAAAAATAAGAATCTTTTTGTTCTGCGGGCAAACGTTAAAAGGCACTTCAAATGTAATAAATTCTTATCCGAGTAACTAGGTAGATAGTTTCTTCATCATGACGGTGCATTTTCCTGATGAGTGAAAAGAAGAAAATATACCTCTCTGTAGTATTGTAAATTACTCTATTCGTAGTAAGTATTTTAATCGAAGGAAAACACTGAATGCATCGTTATTTTTAATTATATTTACAGTATTTTTATTGTAACCTTTTGATAAATTTTAGAAATTAGCAAAAAATTTTATTTAACCCGTATATATTATTTATATAGTTTCAGGAGCTTTTCTTGGCAATATTTCCTTATAAATGTTATAAGGCCAATTAAAACGACGCTGACATTTGTAAATTTAAAGTAAGGCCAAATTGAAGTTATGATTCGCTTTCAGATTTATAGACAAAGATGACTTATTTGTGACATAACGAAAAATGAGGCAAAAACTAAGAAAGATTTGGATTTTTTCAATAAGTCTTGTAAAATTCATATTATATAACTAGTTTAATTCTAAATTCTTAATATAAACCAAACAATTTGGCAGTATCTTCGGTATGGGCCAAATATCAAAATATTTTTGTTTGCTCTTTTTCCATAATTTTGGAAATTGGTGCTTATTTAAGGTAATAAACGTTTGTAAATTATATTGAAGATACATCGATTTTTATGCAAACTTTATGATTTGAACTAAGAGTATAAGCGTAAAATTTAATAACTAAGGCACACAACGACAAAGTGAAGAGCAATCTAATAGAACAATGGTAATTTATTTTGTATAGAATAGTAATATGAATATTGGTTTTTAAACTATAAAAAGTTAAGAATACATCATATGATCATAGCATACGTTTACAAAAATGATTTTTACGGTATCAAATGCCATTTTCAGTTTAGTTTTCCATTTTCCGTGCTAACTTTTATTAAATTTAAAGCCCTATTTAAACCTAATTACAATGAAAGATGCTAATAATTTCCATTTACTTCACCTCAGTAGGATGCAACTTCAATTCCCTTCATATCCTTTATCCCCTTGGTAGAAAAGATGGCGTTCACGGTGCTTGACTACGTTGATCTATTTTATAGGTACATTATTAATCGCTTCACTACGGGTCTCGACGATACTCTTCAGTCCTGCCAATATAGTCGACAGCTAGATATTATTTTTACCCCACTTATGAAACTTAACTCTTATTACAAGATTATTATGTATATTGTAAGTATGAAAATGAATTCAAGAATACAGTAAAAGTATTAAAAAAATAATAAAAATTGTGGTTACAAAATTTGTTACTGCTTTTTATTTCCTGCGAAACGGCACACTGATGAATTGCTATAAAACGGTTTAACTTAAGACAATCCTAAGAAATAATAAATACGAAGAATGCAAAAAACAATTAAATTTTGAGAAATGGTTCTATTTTTCACATCGAGCAGCTAATATTACGGGAAAATTAACTCTAAACGTAGTAAAAGAAATAGTCTCTATTTCGGTTTAATAAATAGTTTCAGCAAATGTTTCAGATTCTAATTTAACCTTTAGTCGATATCATTTTCGGAGTATAATATGTAAATAATTCATGTTACCAGAATAGTTTACCAATTAGAAGACGAGCTATTAACTTGATCATCACACGCGTTCAAAGAATCTCACAAAGCATATGAGTGCTTTGTGAAAGTTTTTCTCACTTCAGTTGTTTACATTATATTACCGTGCTGCTTTTCATTGCTTTCTTGATAAAATTAAATACACATCAACTATTGTTTCATTTGTATTTACATAAATACAATTGAAACAATAGTTGACTTAATATAATTTCTTAGTTTCTATATAATTGATTAAGTTTCCTTTGATTTTAAAACTACAGGTTTATATTAAATTATGACGAATACAAACATGTACGTCCCCATTTCGTTAAGCATCACCTAAAATAAAATATATCAAAGGATTCTTGAATATTTATCTCGAATCTCTCACTGATCAAATTTATTATTACTTAAGTAGTAATATATTTGATTTTAAAGACCAATATTTTTATTCAAATGCATTAGAAACAATAAACAAGTTAATTTATCATATTTATTGCTTATAAAATGCAATACTCATTACGTATCATATTAGTTGGATCGTAAATCATTTATCTAAATTCGTTTACATGCCCCTTTGTTGAAATTGTAAAAAATTATATTTCAACAAAATGCAATGGTTAGTAACACAAAATATCATAAACTATCCTTGCTAAACTTATAAAGCAGAATCAGTAACCATTATGTATGCAAATGTGTTAAGTACAACTCTTTATTCGAACCAAATAGATGATCATATCGACATCCAGATCATTTGGAGAGTTAATTGCCTCATATTGATTTATTTACGGATGTAATTTTTGTTTCTTTTTCCTATTTTATGGTGAAGTCTTTATTCTTTCGATGCATTAATTTGTAAAAACATTATTGTTTCTGCTAGAGTTCGAGTAGTTTTAACTGTATTAGATGCGTAAATATGCAATGTTATATACAAAAATTATGCAATCAATATCTGCTCTTAGAACTGACAGAGTAAAAGTGAGCGATAACCGTAAAAATAATGCCATAATTAGTTTATCTGGAACATTCAGTACTTCTGGGCGACAACAACTCTGAGGGTTTTTGATTACCTAATTCTGCATTGGATGCTAATTACCATGTACGTTGTTGGCATTTTTTTGGCTTGGCTTAAAAATAGCTCTTTTGATTTTAGTTGTGGATTAGTTCGATCGGGTTTAATTAATATGTTACAAAAAAATAATCATAGTTATGGAGTTAAATGCGAAACTACGTGATTATATTTAGGTATTGATAGGTTTAGTTGCCAGGGGGGATATGTTTTGATATTTGGTACCTAGTACTAAACATGATCTTATCAAGAATTAAAATTCAATATTATTATATGAAAATTTTTCTGCAGAATTACCAGTCAGTAGGTACTAAAGAAAATTACCAAGAAATAGGAATGGAGATAGACCTTACCATCTCAATTAAAAACATCGTAAGATTAGCAGGAAAATGTATAAATTTATATTATTCTACTTGAAGTCACCCACCACATTCAGAGCAGCAAATTACTGCCAAATATATTGTAAAATTATTTTGTAAACTGTAAAACTCTGAGCTTTCTGGTAAGAAATGTTGCAGAATTTATAGGAAATTTTATGTTTTCAGACCTATTTTGATAATTTCTTAACGCGGTGATGTACAATGTGGTCAATCGAAGGAGAATTAAATATACTCGTAGTTTTAAGTGCATGTTATTTAAAAAGGATTGGAAAAGTTGACATCTATGCGTTTATGTGTTGTTTTCTTTTTTGCGACAATGTTGTAGGTAATTTCACCTTCCAATTTGTGATGTTGTTTCATTCACAAATTTAAACTCTCATCGCTAAAGGCCGATTTATCGTTATATTTTCAATAGCGATTGTTAAGTTGCCCTAAGCTATGGAACAAATACTTAAAACTGTTACGTTAGACTCCAATTTCTACTGATGTTTAGAGATGGCATACATTTTCGAATCTTTTAAATACCGAGTAGTTAACCTTTTAAACCTTTTTTCGGATAGTTCCCTAAATGCAAATATATACTAATAATTATTTATTATTGTCTCATTTGGTTTATTTAATTATTCATTATTATATCGTGATATTAATTTATACTTTCTTATCCAAATACTGTTGGAAAGTAACTAATTCCGATATAATTTGTCACCGGAGGTCGATATTGGTAATTATATATACTCACATTGTCACAAATACGGCAACTATAGGAGCACAGGTAATTATAATATGCTAGGATTGAGGATTTTTCTAATAAAACAGGTTACCAAAATCTTCAGAAGTAATATTGTAAATATAGAATTTGGACAATCGATTTCCCATAAAGCTCTGTATTTGTAGATAAATCATTTTTATCATTATGGAGCGACTACAAGTGAGTACTTCTGCGAATCTAAATGAATCTGAACAATCTGTCGCTTTACTAATCCTTAATTTCCTGCCAAATCTTTAACACGATTTCATGTTTCATGAACTTAATTCTATTCATTCATTAAAAAGAAGATAGCAAACCAGTACATGCAAATGACATATTAAATAAAGGATAACAAGTAAGTATAATATATACATATTTACATATATTACAAGTAAGTACAATATGAATACGTATTATCACGAGTACAGATATAGCATAGATTCAGACGTATCCAATTACAGGATACATATACATATACAAATACCCACTCGTGTGTACTCGTGTAAAATCATATACACTCGTACACACGTAGATTGAAAGACAGGCCACCGTTTCATAAAAAAGGCGCGTAACAAGCATTAAAGTGTTTAAAGATGGGAAATCTAATGCAATTATATCACAAAACTGATGACGTTGAACAAAGTTTAAAACATACACATATTTCATTTTCAATAAACTTTGACGTTTCTTATGAAAATTCTTAGAACAGCCGTTTTTCTATCTCAGCATAAATAATATTGTTTTAGTCTCACCTTCTAATTAAAAACACTTCTCAATGTTTATCAAACGATTAAAGGCAAGTATTTGAATAAGAATTGGAATTCTACTGAATACAATTTTTAGTATTGCGGCAGACGTCATAAAGTATCCAGTTATACGCCGTATGACATCGGTGTGTCGATTACGTGAACCTACTTTTCATGGCGAGACAATAACTGTCACTAAGTGTGGAAGCAGACAAAGTTCGTCATTTTGATTTCATGCGAATATTTATATTCGAATAGATTTAAAACAAATTCTTAATTGTGTAGTCACATCGGTATGCGTGTAACTACAATTTATTTATATGAAAAAGTCCTTGGCAAAATTATTTTAATAAATCATTTTCCGGGTATGGCTATCTATACTTTCACAATTTGAAATATAAAATTTTTTTGTCTTAACTTGTCTTCTTAGGCATATAATGATATAACCTAACATATGCTATCCCCCAAATTCTCCGGCTACAAACGGCTCCTGTTACCAGTACACTACGAGTATACACACAATAAGTGTGCAATTCACAGTTATTTTATTCACTCCTGTCGACGATTTCAACTCATACAACTATGTGGATCTCCAAATGTAAATTTGTGAAATTTTAGAGTTGAATCTTAACGATTAACATAGATTTCTGGTAGTCTAATGAAGGGTTGATATAATTTTTTATTTCAATTTTATGTCAGTTTAAAAAACAGACGTAATTTATTTATTTATTCCGTTTTGAAATAAAAGTAGAGCAAAGCAAAACAGATTTAAAATTTCATGGAAAATATTATTTGAAAGATGATTAAAATTGGGATTTAAAACTATTCTGCATACAAAATATGAATTAAACAAGAAAAAAATTAAAAAGCAATTAAGTAACGAAGAGCCTAAATTAGACGAAGTAATTAGTTTAATCGTTGTTTCAAATAGATTTCATAACCAATGTCGCAGTTAAGTTTGATAGGCTACATAGGAACTTGATTTCGTAAAGAATCTATTATTTTCATGGCAGTTAGATTGAATTATAGATATGATTGGAACATATGAAATCTTACATATTTTATTTTGCACAAAAATAAAAATTATTCTTTTATTTAATATACTACCTATAATTTGTTACAACTACTTATTTTTAACATATACAAGGACATTTTTTGAGGTGAGAATAAATGATTTTATGAATATAGTATATTATGAATTTGCATAAGAAAATTATACTCAAAATTTGTATTATTGGAAATAGTATAATATAGTTATCATGAAAAATATTTAGGCACAAGAAAATTTTATACACTGTAACGAACATTCTATAATAACTAGAAGATTAAAGTATTGCGCAAATATACATGAAAATTCATTGAAAATAAGGAGAAGAAAGCGTTTGCAAAGAAAATATCAGTGGATAGGCACGAATCATATCGGAGTCCGAAGTTATGTATGCATATGCTTATGTACGTACGTACGTATATATGTACGTATATGAATGTATACTTTCAAATAAATTTAAAATTATAATGAAACATCCGATTGACTATAAATTTTTATGCACCACCATGCTTAGCGAAACGAACAAAACAGCCAGATTTCTGAACTTCTGAGGAGATCCGGTTTCCGGAAACCTTTGAATTATGCCATTGAAAAGTTTATGTCTTAAAAAGAGAAAAGTTATTCGTTTTGGTTCATAGATAGTGCCTAAGATTTTTCGGTCATAATCGGAAAAGTATTTTCGAAGGTAAAGGCAAAACTTAATTTTTTCGCGCGAGCAATATAAAATGATGAATGCCGCCTCAGGCCATTGTTACGAGAGTTTTTTGATAGTTTACATTCTAGACATTATTTTTCTTGCTATAACTCGAATAAATCTGCTTCTCTTAATGCGAAATCATCCAATTATACTTGTGTTACATAGAATATTTCCCATTAATACTAAATCTAATTTCCTCATCACAACGTGAGATAATTTTATTGAGTATTAAATCGTACCTGTGTGATGTTTTATTTATCTAATTCACACATTGCCTCACGTCGATGAAAACTTTATTTGGCGAAATTTTTGCTAGACTACTCGTTAATTTTTGCCTGTAAAATTTTCATTTTCGCTAATGAAAAAACTAATTTTGTTGAAATAGCGACCGAGTTTTTCATACGTAATCATAACAAAAATAAATTGAATAAAACTGTGAATCCTTTGTATTTTTGTTATTATATTTATATCCTGCTTTATGTCCTTTTCAAAAATATTTACTTGTTGGTAAGAGCTTCAAAATATTTACAAATGAAACGATTTTTTATTACAGTTTTATGAATAAAAATAGCAAATTTGATATTCTCTCTCAAAAGTCAGTTTAAGCTATTTTTCGCGGGTTGTAATGCACAGTCCTAGAGACTTTCATGCTAGGATTAAATATTATGATATAACAAATAATATTGTATGAAAGACCCTTGTCTCTTTATGACCTTATCTTGCCTTTCTTCGTTTTTTTGGGTTCTAATTCATTGTCACTTACTATTGATTACACAAAAAATTTGACATAATTATTTATTCAGAAGAATTCTAATATTTTACAGTAAATATTAGCTTAATTCAGTAATGAAAGGAAATAGACATACATTAGTATAGTGAAAATAATTTTTTGAAACGGTTTTCGTACGTTATGTAAAATATTTTATTTGTTATTTATTATATTCGAACTTCATACTGAATATATTTATTTAATTATGCATTCGTATAAATCTCGTAATATAAAAAAATAAGCAAAATAATGGAAATCCCTTAGTCTGGTTTTTTGCTACAGCGGTTTTATGTTTTCATTGTACATTTATAGAGCAAGGTCACCGTGATTAAAAATATTAATTTAATTATGTCAAAAGGTAAACTTAAACAAAAGGTAAACAAAAAGAACTACAACGCGACACCTATATGTCATACTCTTAGTTTCTCATTTACGTAAAAAATGTTAGGTGAGTATTCGGGTACCTCGGTACACTTAAGAAAATATTTTTGAAGCGTACAAGGCTTGAACAGAGTATTTTCCACATTGTAAACGTTTGACTGCTTACAAATAAACGTGAGTATAAAGAGCTTCTTGATAATTGTAACTACTGTTAATACAGTATATTGTAATGTAGATAGTTAATATAGATAACTTAGATAAAATCGATAACAATTCTTAAATATGATACAGGCTAAGAAGTGGAGTTGAGTAGATAAAATTAGTTACAAAAACAAAATTTTTTTATAGAAAATTCACTAACAACTTCACGAACAACTTCTTAATTACTTCAATTGATTTGTCTTCTAAAGATTTTTATTCTCTCTTTCATTGAAATAACGGTTAATATGGCTTAAAGTAATATTACAATAAAAAAATTGATATCTTTGCTGCCGTCAATCCCTTTTCCATCTTAGTCGGTACCTAATATTCTTTAAGAATGATGCCATGACAATATGGTACTGTAACGAAGATTAATGGCCGTTGCTGATAGAAGTATATTCAACGAGTGTAATCTTTTAGATTTAATCTCACGCGGCTGGTAACGTACTCGATCAAAATATACGTACTCGATAAATAGATGAAATATTTTTTTCTGTTGCCTGTCGTTTTTTCTGGTTCCTTAATTTTTTCACTCGCAACAACTGTACAGAGACATATTTTTAGGTAAGTGAGAGCAGTAAAAAGAAAGAGGTTATTCACAGTCAAACTTCAAAAGGTCCTGATTACCAGATGTTTTCTTAAAGATATTTAATAGTGTATTCCTAAGGAAAGTATAAAAGTTTCTAAAAATTCTAAGGAATTCATAAAGTTTTCATTTATCAAGGTGCTTCATTTTTTAGTATAACTCTTTTCAGATTATTCAGGTACAAACGTTTTTCTCAGAAACCACATGACGTAGAAATTTCTTTTAATTTGGAATGGTAATAAAACCTGCAAACTTTTTCACTCAAAAAAATGTTTGTATTTAAATTTTGGACGGAGGGATGTACGTAAAATAAGAAAGTCCTTCAAAAACTATTTAAAAAAATATATATATGTATAAATATATATATATATATATATATATATATATATATATATATATATATATACTTGTATATATATGTACATACGTATACGTGTAACTATGTTTATGATACAAGTCGATGGTATGTATATCCCTTTACTAGTTATATTAACTATTTATTGCTCTAGAAAGTCCATATTAGTGACAATTTGTGACACATAAAATAATTTTACTTAAAACGGGATACGAAACACTTGATGCATGAGCCAGTCAACGTTGTGTAATTCATATTCTATCGACAGTAAATTGTTCAAGAAGAAATTCACTTGTTAAAACTGTGCAACAATAACATTATTTCAGACACAGATAGATTATAAGCGTTTAGTGCCGTTTCGACCATAATGCCCCCGTTTTCTCATGTTCTATTAGGCAAACATCTTTTGCGAGACCAAACATAATATTCTGTTATGTTCTCCGATCATTTAAGACTTTCATCTCGATATCCAGAGCGGCTAGGATTTTAATATTAAATTATGGACAACAAATTTATGGTTGGGTGATTAATCAAACTTACTTGTCTTTAAGACCAATAGCATATGGCTATAAATTAGTTTGACTCATTTTTCCTAATTTAGTTTCGTAGTTTCATGCGTGGAGAATTAATTATTATGTAAACACTTGGGAAATTTAGAAGCCTATATATAACATGGTTCACATGCTACAGTTCACATAATTACCTTGATATATAATAAGAAACGACGAACTGAATATTTCACAAAAAATACTTAATAACTTTTCGAAATCTTAATTAAAATGTTATTAAGTTTTTATGTTTATACAATTATAATTTATTAATTTTTGTTAATTTAATTTAATATAATTGGCCATTCAACTACAAAGAGTTTATGTATTAAGATGAGTCTCTGGGTAGGTCAAAGAAATCCTAATTAATTTGTCAAGAAAGCCGTAGTCAAGATACTTCGATTATAATAGAATCTGCAATAATTTTTGCTCCACAATTAATTTTAAATATTAAGCTGCAGCTATCACTAAAGTCCTCGAAATACTGTTCACATAAAATAATAAAATATATTCAGGGTGTAAACATCGAATAAGAATATTCAAGATTTTACACATGTTTAAGATATTATTTATTCTTTGAATCGAAAACTTTATGCCTATGGAGCCATGCCTAATCTGAAAATATAGCTTCGTAAAATTATTAAAAAGGAACTTATTATTTTCAGCTGTGAGTACACCTCTTCCACTTAAGTGGGGTGAACTTGCAGGGAATATTTATAGCAGCAGATTCACGAATATTGACCCTGCATTAACCTTCATTACAGCGTCCATATTTTAAGGGCACAACATGTAGGTTGCTTTAGGAAGGTTAATAGGGCGGTACATGCTTTCTTGTGAGCTGTACTTCCAAGCGTTAGCCTGTTTTTGCATACACGGTCTTTGTTATTAGGTAATGTAATTAATGTTTGCACCATTTCGTTTTATCAAGTACTTTCATTCGTAAACACTTAATACTCGTATATTTTTTTTGTATGTAAATTAATTATAATTAAAAATTCATACGCTGACTTGTCCATGAACAAAATTCAAATAGTACGGGTTACTATTTAAATTTTATTCATCGCCAGCTTTTTTGTTTGATATGATTCGCTGCAAATAAATATATTGAAGTAAATATGTAGACAAATTAGGGTTTTATTAAATCGGTGATAAAGTTAATGCATAAATTTTGGAAATCTGCTTCCAGTAACCCACTATATAATTTAATTTAAAGTAAAGACAAAAATAACAAATGTGATTAAATTAGGTATTAATATCCTACGCGTCATTTGTTCCTTGATGCATGACGTACTATCATGGCGAGATGAATAAATGGAAAATTTTTAATACTCTAGCTGTTACATCTACTACGGTACTCAACTTGCTCAAATGTTATTTTTTTTAATTTTTCTTAGGACTATATTTTGCATATATCATTAATAGGTGTGACATGGTCCAAAACTATATACAGTTCTTTACTATCCTCAGAAAATTATGATCACATTGCTGTGATAGTTTCTTTCTCGTTATATGGAGAGTTTTTTCATTATTTTATTTTATTACTAGCATAATCCATATAATATTTAAGATCCTAGTCTAACACTTAATGTCGACATTAAACAAAGTTTTTAAAAAAAATATTTGCAAAGCGCATTAACAGGAATCTTAACACTTTTCAACAGAAAATACCAGAATCGATTTTTCTTTCAATTTAATAAAATAAACATTGATTTTAGACTCGGATGGTTTGCAATAAAATCCAGGAGGTGAATGAAAATAAGGGAAGGAGAATTTTTAAAGCATATGTCAGTGGACATGCACGAATTACATCGGTGTCCAGGAGTCACGAACACTTGCATATGTAAATATATATGTATGTACGCACATATATACATTACCAAAGGCCAAACAATTTAAGACAGCATGCAATTGATAATAAAAACAAAAGAATAACTATTTGATTTAGAACCTAACAAAATTGCAGGCTATTTATATTATATCATCAATGGTACCAAATGTTTTTAGTGATTTTTTTTCTATAAGAAAGTCGCTGGCAGACCATGGGCATATTGTAAATAAAGACTCTCAGAAACCGTTGCTTCATTTAATGAAACTTTTTTTTGACGAAATTATTGCCAGGCCGCTCATTTTGGTTAGTCATATGCAATTAGCAATCTCTTAAAATAACTTTTGCAGTTCGCTTTTATTTTCAATAATAATGGGAGGAAGGACTGAAATTCGCAGAGCTGAACTAGAAATTTACGAAGAACGTTAATGGTATTTTTATAGTTTCGTGTCTTACAGGGAAGAAATGTAGTCTTTTCATATTTACGTTTATGACAACTATTATTTTCAAAAAAGTATCAGAACGAACGGTTCACAAAACCAGAGACTTCAACAACGTCCTAATATTACGTAGACCTGGACTGTAAATTGATTTTCACGATGTTATGTATAAACGTTGTTGGCGAGAATAAGAAAAAGTGAGCATATATTAAGTAGCACCTACCCGAACGGGCATACAAGGGACATTTTCTGCCGCGTCAAATTTACAGCCTTAATACGATTGTAAGAACTTAGAATCATTTTATTCTCGCCATAAAGTTGCAAAATTCTACCAACAAAATACGAAATTCGGTTAATAATCAATACAAACAAAATCGCAAGTAACAACTAATAAAATAAATGAACACAATCTTAAGAAAACCGCGAAATAAGAAAAATAATCCATGTTCTTAAATTCAATCTTCGATTGAAACGAGAACGATGACTGATAACTCAGCGTCTCTTTAGTCTGCTTTTGATATTAAAAAGTTAAATAAGTACTCAAATAAAGCGTATTTAAAAATGCAAAATAGTTTTTCGCGGAATGTTTTTTAAAAAGTGAATCCGACGAGCGTCCTTTAGTGTTTAATTTTACGTTCGAATACTGATAGATTAGTGGCGCCATTATTTTTAACTTTCTTTTTCATTATTGTCATTTATAGTTAGTTCTCTTATCTTTATTAAAATGCTACGAATAAATCAGTTTATATTTGGAGACAACACATATTTTAATTCATTGAATCAAACAAAACTTTTAATCAATATAATTTAGTTGTTTGCGAGTCTGAGACTAATTTCACTAACCAAATCATGTCTTTCAAATGTCATTTAACTCTTTCTTGGTTATAAATAATAGATTATTGTTTTAGATCAAAAATATGGAGTAGTACCTTAGCATAAAAATATTAAATTATGGTTTTCCTTATTCATGATCTCAGCCAAATAAAAAAATTAAAAATGTATTTCAACCGACAAACACTTGAAAATTTTCTGCAGTCGAATCTGTCGAACATCGGTCGAATGAACTGTAACTCTATTAAGCGGATTATAGATCTGTGTTTAGAAGGTCTATATTCTTTCCGCATTGTTATCTATTACTGTTGGTACTTTTTGACGGTGGATTTTTAATATTTTTACTAGTTCTAAATTTGAATACGTAGGGTATTGGAAAAATATAACCGATGAATTTAAAATTTCAGATTCTCCAGTTATTTTGTCTAACAAATTGTGAAATAAATATCTCACAGAAAGTATAATAGAAAGTAAAAAAAATTTATATGTAAGAATATTTTGCGAAAAATGTAAGAACGTAAACAATCCTAACCAAAAACACTCACAAGACATAATTTTATTGCTGGAAATTTTATGATCATAGTTTATAAAAAAAGGAACAAATAATACGTCCAAGTGTGTTTTAAGTGTCATTTCATGTTTGTTGTTCGCGCGGGACTTGGTGGAGTGATGCTACGTGTATGACGGACGACGTTGCTTAGGTGGGCGCGTGATTTATCACAACGAGTCTGCGTATAAGAGTATTATTTTAGGGGTATTCTGAAAACATCCTGATTTTAAAAGCAAGCAATTCCATTTGAAAACATTTTAGGTTAACGTTGCTGTAGAGAGATTTCTAAAATTGTATTTTTTCAAATGTCCGTTTAAAATGTTTTTGTGGTATAAATATTCATAGGTTAAGTACTCGAAATTCTGGAAGGAACCCTATTGTTGTCACAAAGCTATTGATCCATTTGTGCGGCAGTGCTTTTTAGCGACCAGCTGGTTTCTAAAAAAGTCGTGGACTTAACTTTTAGAAATGTTATGATGATGTTATATATTTGAACCAAAATTGAAAAACCTATTTGAAATTAGTAAAATTTAGTACAAAAGAACGCGGTTTTTCATATTTCTCTATTGAGATGCACATAATTTCGTTAGACAAGTACATGAGACGTTCACGAATTTTTTTCCTTAAATGATAACCACATGGAAGGGATTTAAATTTGTTAGAAATGTGCCATTATTGTTAACAGAACTATATTAAAATTTTAATATATATATGACAACCTAGATACTTAAGTACCTTAAGTTCGTGGCTCAAATTACAAAATAAGCTACATTCAAATCACATATATTGAGATTGGGTGAAAAGATAACGGTCTGTAGGTTATGAGTAATCAAAACTAAATTCCATTTCAAAATATCGAAAATATATAAAAATGTATCGAAAATTATTTTTGCGAAAACCATTTATTTTCATCACCAAAAGCAGTCAAGCCATATCGTACATCAAGTGGAATTGCATGGTTTTCAATATTGTTTGAACATGTTAATGCAGGTTAAACGAAATAATACAATTGGGATGTTCTAATTAAAATGGTAGTGTCAAGATTTTTTTCAAATCCGCAGTTAAAGCATAAGAGGTATTAAGAGGAATGGAGAACATTGTATGTCAAATTGAAACGTAATATTTCGCAAACGATACACTTTATCTACTTGTTTTCTGTGGAAAATAAATCGAAGTGATGACTTGATATTATGAATAGTTTTTTTTTACTTCTTTTGTGTCAATGACCGTCGTATCTATTTTAAAATCAGTTCCTATATTCTTACATAACTATTATATTATTAAACTTTTATTTTTCCATAAACATGCTAAACATAGTACAGTTGACATTGTCCAACCTTACGAGTCCCGTATCTCAGATGACTTATCATGAGTATTTATAATGGTTTATCCCTGAAAAGTATGAATACAAAGTAGAGATTAGATTACTTAATGTACCTTATTTTTTCTGTAATTGTAGGTCGTTGTTCCTATCAAATATTCGTATGCGCATACCAGTCATAAAAGAATTTCATTTGAAAAAAAAACGGATTAAATTTATACATGTTCTGTATAAACAATAATTTAATTAAGTCAATGTATTTCTTGTTTGTTGTCCTGGCAGATACAATTGAATTAAAAATTTGTGTAGATTTTGTCCTTTTTAAATTAAAATATATAGTATTTCAGGCTGGAAAGCGGCAAGATGACAAAGCTTGAGGAAAGAAAAGTGTTTTCTTTAATTGAAAGTATGCAAAATATTATATCTTAATAATTTTGTCACATGCTTTGGTTATATGGTACTGTTATTCCATTAATTTTCTATAATTATTGTTCTTTTTTAATACGTACGTACTTAAAACGAATTGTTGCTTACTTTATGGCTCAAAAATGTTTTTCGCGTCTATTTAGAATAAATTTATTATGCAACAAATATTCGACCAATGAAAATATAAGATTCATATTAGCGTATCTCTGTAAAGTAATAATAGAGGTTTGGGATTTTTACTGCGTATCCATTTTTTGCTACGTACGCAAACACACACACACACACACATATAAATATATATATATATATATATATATATATATATATATATATATACATATATATTTGTGTGTGTGTGTCTGTATGGCTCTGTCTGTCTCTCTCTGTGTCTGTGCGTGCGTGTGTGTGTGCGTGCGTATATACGCTGTGTTAACTGTTGGTTAGATGTCCGTTGAATATGTAGTTAACGCAAGCA
The DNA here is from genome assembly GCA_039881145.1 of Druceiella hillmani. Taxonomy (NCBI): domain Eukaryota; kingdom Metazoa; phylum Arthropoda; class Insecta; order Lepidoptera; family Hepialidae; genus Druceiella; species Druceiella hillmani. The sequence goes on along the minus strand of JAYKKI010000018.1, from coordinate 33,130,278 downwards.
CCTGGTACCAATTATTTATAACCACGTGGTGTTGGGACGTGTGTTTCAATAGCACATATATACAATTTTGTTAAAGTGAAAATATTTGGGAAAAGGGAAATAATGTTTTAGTATTGGCAATTACAATTGAACCGAGTAGTTGACCTGTTTTTATTTGTTGAAATTTATGATTAATGAGTACATCTTTTATTTTACATTGCAAATGCCTCAGTCGAATTCGTTTATATAATATTGAATAAATAGGTATATTAGTTATATAGAGTTCCAGCTTCCTTTTCTTATATTAGTTCCAGCTTCCTTTTCTTAGGGAGGCGTGTCTCAAAAAGAAAAAACGGTGTCATGTCTGTGAATGTCTCAAAAATTTCTCAGAAACCTGAATCTTCCTAAAACTAATGCTGAAATTTCAAGTTCGGCATATAATTAAATTATATTTACTCGTATATTTTACAATAGATAGGACTTTACAACATTTATCATAGGGTAAGTTTATAGGGGACCAATTAAGTAAGTCATTTTTTTTTCTTTTATTTAAATTCAAAATGAGGAAAATGTAATCTTTTCATATTTGCGCATGACAATTTCTAATAGTTTAAATTCTCAAAAGAATGAAAATATTTCTCCTTAATTATTTGTCATCCTATTTAGGGTATAACTTTTACAGAGTCTACAGAGTTCAGCTGATATTTTATTATATTTCATTGAGAAATATTAGAAGTAACTGTAAAAATTTAGAAAATATTGTTGAAAGATAGTAGGAGGTTTTAATCAATAAATTGCTCATATTTCAAAATATGCCTTGCATTTTACTTCGTGAGAAATAACATTTTTCTTTATTTATAGGAAAATAGCTTCTGCCAGCAATTTGGTTAATATTAGGTATGACATTTGAAAAAGAATATTGATCAACCGAAATGTTTTCCAGTTTTTGTTTTTCATCTGTAATGTTTCGACATAGATAACATTTTCAACTTTTCTTTCCGATGTTAGCTGAAGTTACTGCCCAGCATGCTATCTGAAGCTTATGCTGTGGGCGATAACCACATAATATCTACCTGTGTGACTTCTTCGTCCTCATCGCGCTACTGACTTTAAGGGAACTAGAATCTTTCGAACTCGAAGAGGAAATCAAATAACATTAAGTGTATTCGAAGCACAAACTCCCTTCAAAGGTTCAAAAATATCGAATTTTGAATTTTCGCGGGTTACGTATATTCGAATTTCGATTTTTTTAAGGCGTTATGTTGGTACTCATGTCTCTCACTAATGCCAACAAGTTTGGCCATTTTAAATGTTCAGTTAATTGTTGACAGCTGCTTTGCTTTTACGGCTTGTTTGGCTCGTATTCGATTTTTACCTATTCAAAAAAATGGAACAAAGAACCTGTATCAAATTTTGTGTGAAAAACGAAATTAAGTGCGCGGATGCATTCCAAATGTTGACTGTGGTATACGAAGAAGCTACCTTGGACCGAAGCAACGATTATCGGTGGTACAAAATGTTCTCAGAAGGCCGAGAAGATGTGAACGACGAAGAGCGTGCCGGACGCCCGAGCACTTCAACAACAGACGAAAAAATTGATGAAGTGAAGAAAATGGTATTGGCCAATCGTCGAATCACCATTAGAGAAGTTGCTGAGGACCTAGACATATCGATTGGCTTGTGCCATTCGATTTTTATCAATGATTTGGGCATGAAGATGATTTGAGGCGCCAAGTTCGGTCGAATGTGAAAGTTTTGCTTACAGTTTTCTTCGATTGCAGGGGCGTGGTGCATCATTAGTCACATCTTACCACAGGGAAGAACGGTCAATAAGGAATATTACCTGCAAGTTATGCGCAATTTGCGGGAAGCAATCCGCCAGAAACGCCCGTATTTGTGGAAGAACAAAAATTGGCTTTTGCACCACGATAACGCCCCTGCTCACACATCGTTGCTTGTGCGCGACTTTTTGGCCAAAAACAACACACTAATGATGCCGCAGCCACCATATTCCCCAGATCTGGCTCCCTGTGACTTTTTCTTGTTCCCGAAACTGAAGAGGCCCATGAAAGGACGACGCTACGCTACGATTGACGAGATAAAGACGGCATCGAAGGAGGAGCTGAACAAGATAAAAAAAGTGATTTTTTGAGGTGCTTCGAAGATTGGAAAAAACGTTAGCACAAGTTTATAATATCTCATGGGGATTACTTTAAAGAGGACAAAATAGATATTCATGAATAAATAAATAATTTTTGAAAAAACACAAAATTCGCGATACTTTTTGAACAAACGACGTATATCCGATCAATATACCTCGATAATATTATAACGCAGATCATTCACTTGAATATACGAATAAATTTTTTTTCTACCCATTTAGAGACTAAATGTTTAGAAAGTCATTTATAGTGGTGTTCACATTTTATTATAAACCTGTCTTCTATTTAGTAACCAAAAAACGATGGAAGTGCCAGCATTATACAGCATTATTGCTCGTACCTGATTGGAAGATGTACAGTTGCGCTTATATATTATATCATCCTCTTAATGCACCCGTTATTTTCCCCAATAATGATATTTTCAACGAAAATGAGATGTAACGTATTTTAGTATAATTTTTAGTGCGCTATAGTAACTAAAGCGAATTATTAGCTTGAACGTTACTCTGACGAAACGCACATAATATAATTTTTATCTTTACAACTTTGTCCTTGTAACTTTACGCTCATAGATGTTACATAATGCCTGGGCATTATATAACATCGGTCAAACTTTTCAAAGGGTTTTAAAATGACAATACTCGACGATATCATAAAACTAAAACAACTAATTAAACTACCGAACTGACTTTACTCTATGTTCAAGGAAGCTCTTATTCAACTCAGTGATGTTCTTGTGTGTATGCTGCTAACAACTGAGGACTGTAAAAGTATTTTTCTAATTTATAACATTGTTTTTATAATTTATGACTACGAGAATTAATATACTCAGTACCAGGTGACCGAGCGATGCTCGGTTTATTTCAAGTTTCCCATAGGAACGTGAAATTGCTTGGTTCATGGTATTAGATTTAGTATTACATTTTCTTCTCTTTCCCCGTCCCTTTCCCTTCCCCTTTGCCTTTGCTTTCTTTTTCGGTCTCGCCTTCCCGTTTGCCTTCGCGTCCGCTCTCGCGTTCACCTTCGCGTTCGCGTTCGCCCCGCGTTCACCTTCCACTTTTCCATCCCCTTCCACTACACCTTCTGATTCCCCTTCCCCACTTCTCATCTTCACCTCCCCCTCCCCTTCCCTTTTTACATACCCTTCCCCGTCCTCCTCTCACCCACTCATTCGCCTCCCCCTTCACATCCTCACCACACCCGTCTCCGTTCTTTCTTCCCCTTCTCCTTCCCCGTCCCTTTCCCTTCACCTTCCCCCCTCCATCTCACCCTCCCCTACCCCGTCCCCTTCCCTTCCGCTCCCCTTCCCATTCCCTTACCTTTCCCCGTCCCCTTCCCTTCCGATCCCCCTTCCCCTTCCCTTTAACTCCTCTTCCTCTTCCCCTTCCCTTCCGCTTCACCTTCCCCTTCCCTTCCGCCTCCCCTTCCACGCTCTTCCAGTTCCCCTTTCCTTCCGGTCCCTCTTCCCTTCCAGTTCCCCTTCCCCTTCCCTTCTGCTTCCCCTCCCCCTGCCCTTCCAGACACCCTTCCCTTTACCTTTCTTTTCCCTTACCTTCCACTTCCTCATCCCATTTTCACATCCCCATTCCCAACCCCTCTCACCACCCCCTTCCCCTCACCTCACCCTCCTCCTCTATTCCCCTTCCTCTCCCTCTCTACCCCGTTCCCCGACCCCTTCCTCGCCCTTCACCTTTCCCTCCCCCTCCCAATCCCTCTTCAACAATTTAAGGGGATAACTAGGAACACTACTTTGTGTGTGATTCAACATGAATTTTTCCAGTTTTTAAAATAAAGAGTGATGGGTATAATAGGCGACGTTACAAGTATATTTTCAAGATCGAAATAAAAATTGTGTACGCAGGTGTACCACAGGACGCGAGTGAAACTTCTTTGTCATTTAACTGTAATAATCAAAAATAATCGTGGGCAGTTGAGTTTGAAAATATACATATGACAAAATAAAATTCCTTTCCTGGTTTTATTTTTTGTCTTACTTTCTATAAATTGGTTGCAGAATAATTTTAACGGCACCTGTTTCATCGAACTAGATAGTAAATGGTTATTCTAGCTACAGCTAGTATCGGAAATTTTATCAACAAAACTATATGCCGAACAATATGAAGAAAAACACTATACATCCCTCAATCGTTTAGGATTACCTTTTTATACCTAACAATCCAGGCTACCGCATTATATTGAGCACATATTATGGCCGAAACGTCATTAGAATGGTGTAACAAAATAAAATGAAACCAAACGCACATCTGCCAATAATAGTCGAAGAGTTCTTTTGTTTAAACATATTATCCTGACTGCAGTTTAAGTCAAGAACATGGCAAAGGCATAATGCCATAAGAACTTTGTGATAAAAAATATGAGCCCTAACATTATATATCTACCATAAATCAATATGGAGCGTCCTCAATCACCTTTCAATTCTAGTATCACACCCTGATGGTCAGTATACAATGCCAAAGGTCTACCGAGATAAATTTAACATGTCCGTACGTGTCTACGTTTCATTCCTACGGAGTTTTGGCAGTCATCTTTTGGTATCATCATCACACAACAGAGACTAGATGAAACCACAGATCTTATCAAGGCAAATTACAGGTACCCAAACACAATCGGTTTGCTACTCTAAGATCATCTTTCGGGGTCACCAAACCTTGAGTCTCATGTAAGGTCAAAGATCTAGCAAAGAAAAATTAGACATGCCTAAGCACTACTGGATTGCTATTTGTTATTATGAAGTTACTATGATTACGTTTCGACGTCATAATTATATCGTGGCTGTCCTGCGTGATGTTGCCAAGACAATTCAACATTATGCGAGACCAAAGACCTCATCAAGGCAAATTAAAATTCGGAACAATATAACACACAGGGAGATGTCCGACTACCGACGGTATGTCGGGAAACTCGGCCGTATCCACTCTCGCTATTATCTCGCTGTATTGAGTTTGGTTTTAAATTTTTCGTTTTATATTTTTAGATCAATGTCAAGTTTTATTTATTTGTTAACGTCTCCAAATTTAAACTTTAAATTTTCTATCGCACTCTAGTTATTTTATTTTTTTGGCAGCGACATAAATGGTTACGCTCAGCTTAATTCTCTAATATCTTATATCTAACTTGTAACTTACGTCTATAAATATCACAAGCTATATAATATATTGATTTTATGAAGTAAATTGAAATCGTTAGAATAATAAGAACCACGTTGTAAATAGATTAACATAAGGAATAAAACTTAATATATTTATTAGGCAGCGAGTATGTCAAAGAATTTGATATAACTAATAGGATACGTTTAGTATGTGAGACTCGCTAAATGGCCGCGCAGCTTAATATTTTCACTTTAAACGGTAGTTTCTACAACGTCAGAGATTTTGGCCATATCATTTAGATTCTGCTACGTTAGCGACTGTTAATTAATAAAAGTTAACTCTGTCTGTAGTATCTCGATACGATCTCAATTGTGAGCGAAGATTAACAATATTTAATATGAATAATAATGAAGTAATCTCTAATTATCATTGTAGATTAATCTGTAGTGCAATTAATGATATTATTGGTGTGAGATTTTCATCAAACAAGGTTTTATCTTTTAAACCAGAGTAAATTGGGTATCATGATAGTGTTGAATTGTAACTTACTTATCAAATAACACAATCTGCGTTATATTAATATGTATGTATGAAGATATCCTTATGATGTATGATAGCTGTGATAATTGGCTGATGATACCTTTTAGTATGACCGATGCACTTTTGCAATCATAACGACTATTGACGCATACTTCTACTTAACATTTCAAAGGTAACAGATAACAATTTTTTGTAAGAAATTTCCACCACTTCTTAATAATTGAATCATTGTGACTTGCATTTTTGAACTCCATCCTCTAGGGTTCCTTTCGACTATTAGGTGCCCATTTTCTTCTTTGCCTCATTTTTACTGACGGAAAACTTAAAAGATGAAATAGAGATAATAGTTTTTTCTACAAGCTTGATAAAATGAAATTATTTTTAAACGGTTTAGTGGATTATTCTATTCAGGAATGTTCATACTAAAAAAATAACTTTTGTAGTCGATTCCATAGCCTGGTACACGGTAGGAAATTACCCGAGAAAAGGGGAAGGTAAAAGATAAAGATTCAGTTGTATCTTGAAGGATCAGAAAAGAAAAGATTATAAAATCTTTAGAATATTATTTAAAGCCTTAATATAATTCAAAAGCTGACAATTTTTGAGTGTAGATTGGATGTATGAAGAACTGATGGGTATATTATGAATTTTCATAAATATAGGTTATACCGCTCACAGATTTTGATCATATTTTTTCAAGAAAAATAAGATTATACATCTTTGAAATTGATTTATTACATTTGTGTATATCATTCTTTACTTACCTACATCAATTTAATCAATTTTTAAAATTTTATGACGACATTCTGTTCCAAAAATAATGCAGTTTTTTGAATATGGAATATATTTGGCGTTAATTTTGCAGAAATTCATTATTCACAATTAAATGAAACTACGTGATGTAGTATTTAGTTTTTAGGCCCACTTAAAATAAATAAAATCATTCTTGACATAAGAAAAAGAACGTACACAATTAAATGAAACTACGTGTTGTAGTATTATTTCTACTTTCTTTGATTTCTTTACTACGACCTAGGTTTCGTTCTAGAAAAATTTCAGGTGGGATATTAGCAAAGATTCAGAGATCCTGATATTTATAGTTTGGTATGTTTATAATTCTGATATATTTATTACGAGTCCAAACGAAATTAAATGGGAACGTATATATTTCAAATAACTATCTCCATTTTGAGCTGAACATATGTAAAGAGCGTTCCTTTTTCGGTGTAAGAAAGAGAAAGTTTGCTCGAAATTTTAATCATCGTAATATTGTATCCTCATATCAAAGTCTTAGTATAAATGAATTCATAAACTATCTTTTCCAGATGAAATGGATATGATATAGATATGGATCGATGTTCACTACTATTACCTCTGATAAAGAGCGAATTATTGATTGCGATAAGGTTTCCTTAACCTTAAGTTTGCAATTTGAAATCTTAAACAAATTATCAGTGGACTTAAAATTATAAAACAACATTTTTAATAAAAAATTGTAGAAAATATTGTATATTTTTGGAATTATATTCTGTCGTGTATTTTAAGAATAGAACATTTTATGAATTTTTTGTATTTATATTGAAAGTCGAACATCGTATTCTTATTCCCTTATAAGAAATCCGCATCAAGTTTTTAAAAATTAAACTTATCAAATCCTTTTTACATTTTGGATTTAAGAAATCTAAGTCAAGAGATGTAAACTGAGGCTATGTTTGTACTTGGTTTTAAATACTTTTAGATAGATCTAAATTAGATTATTTATTATTTAGATATATTTAAACATGTTCTTTTAGAAAAGTTTTGTCGTAGACGACTCACGATTGATACTTATTTTTTATTGCCAAAAATAGGATGGCATTGTTTAATGATTAGATATTTGATTTAGATTAAGATATTGTAGAAAAATATACAATACCATTGCACAGTAAATATTTAGGGAATTGTAATATGTTTTATTGATGTGCAAAGTATCAAATAAAATATCATCCAATAAAAATATGTCCAACCTTGCGCATTATTTATTACTTCAGTCGACAATTCCGAGGCACATATCGCAAGAAATACGTTGTTCTATTTTTTTTAATAAAATCTATGTTAACAACACTTTAATCACTTTATTAATTTGAAGTAATGATTCATAGTTTTAACGTATTATCGTATTATTTAAAATACCTTTTAATTTTTAAGTTGGTCGTAAATTCGTTGCAAAAAATGTCATTAATTTCGTTGCAAGAAATATCTTTTATCTCTTAATATTGGCATATTGTTTCAAATATGGATGATGGTAAAATTAAAATTTATATCTTTTAAAATTGTTTCATGAATTTATTAGTGCATATACACTTCTTATACTTGCCTTCCTTTGTTTCTTTACATTAGGAATAAGCAGAGAACGGTAAATACACATATGAATGGGCTATTGGCATGAACTGAACATAAAATAGGAAAAAACACTGCTTACGTAGCGGAATGACAATTTGAAAGCACGCCACGCACGCAGTCACTTCAATGTTTATGTTATATAATAAACCCAAATAACTACCAGAGACTAACTTTCTATTCTTAAAACGAAATTATTACCACTGGCCCTCGGAAGCGTTAAAATAAATATATATTTCATTATGAGTCTACTTAACTAGAAAAAGGATCGACCGCGTGCATTTTATGAGACAGCCAATGACAGGAGTCGCGAGTGAAGAAACCTTTCGAGAGGTTAATATATTAAGTGTTACCAACTTATCATGCAAGGCTATTGATTGTGTTGAATGCTGTGGGACAAGGACGTATATCATATACTTTGTACATACTTATATACTTAGCATATACTTATTTTCACATTATTTACAAAGATATTTATAAAATATTTTCATTTTGTTTAATAGAAAAGTAACATTCTTTTAAGTGGAAATTGAACTAAGCTAAATACTTCATACATATACTTTCATCAGATACTTGCAAAATGGCAAAATCTTCTCAGTTTCAAATATATAAAAAACACTGTAAAATTGTTAAGGCAATAATAAATGTAATATTTTAGTTAAAAAGGATATTGATTGTTTAGTAAGATCGGGAATACGTACATCGCAGGATTTGAATATGATATTTTAAGACATGTTTGGGTACGTGTATTTATAAAATACGACTACATTTGAATAAACAGGCAGTGGAGACCAACAGTTGCTGTAAATTTGCAATAGGACACAATAAAACACGTTAGTTGAACTTATAGTATGTACATTATAAATAGATTAACTGGGTTAATTTTATTGCAAATTTAAAAATATTAAAATGTAGCTCTTAGTGAAACAGTATTTTAACTCGATAAGTCCTTAACTTAAAAAAAAAGTCTTATCTTCGCCCAAAAGTATTTTATTATACATTTTATAATTCTGTTGCTGATTTAGTTTGATAGTGAATACATTTTAAAATAAATTTCGGCCCTACATCAATAAATTTGTCCTTATCTTCATTTGGTTTATTCAAAATTTATTCATATGTATAAATCACAACTGACAAGCTTAAAAAAATATCGAAAGAACCTTTTATCAATATTTTATTTATTGAGACATTTTGGGTTGAAGATTGTTTCAAACCAGATACCAAAAGACGTGTTATAATAATATATATGTATACATTCATAAATATAAACTAACATTTAAATTATATTTGTCTTTTTGACACGGCATACAACTATTACGTTTTCGTAAGGTTAAAAACTATAACATGAAAAACCTTTTGAAAATTTTGACTTTATATTTTTAATTTTTGACCTCATTTTTTAGTCTAGTAAACGATACGCATAAAATATTTTTGCTATAAACTTTCCAAGTCTCAATACTTGTTTCCTGAAATATTTCTTTACAAGTTACAACCAAGACCACATCATTGCGTACAAAATCCGTTTATTCGCTTCATTACTCTCACTCGAAGATCTATGCGAACTCGAATCGCTCTCGCATTCAGGTTTATGTGTAACCAACAATATTGACTGAAAATTGTGCACTGAAATAAGCGTCTTGTTTAATCTCAGAGCAAAGTTTGTTTATTTCACTTTCTATTACGGTTATAGTCGAAGATAAGTAATGCAATGATTAGAGGTTATTGCATTTAAAAATTGGATATTCGCCCGTCATATTATGTCTTGTAGCAGCGCTTGAAGATTTAATGACTATTTATTTAAAATATTTGTTGTGAAACGCAACATGTTTAATTTGTATATTGCATGAGGAAGGAAATTATTTCCATGTAAAAGTATTAATTTTCAAAGTCACTATTTTCCAGAAGTATTACTGATAAATCTTTTTTATTTACCAAAGGAAATTATTTTTCTAATTTTTTAATGAAAACAATTGTAATAAATATATGAACGAAATAGAAAATATTGCCTACGATAAAGAAGAAGAAAATCACTGAAGATAGAAATAACAAACGATTAATATGAAATTTTTTTTAATAGTAAATTCGTTTAAGATGCATAGGGATATTTTTATGGGACGCTGACACGATATTTAAACAGATAGACCGATAAACCAGGTTCATACAATTTCTACTTCGATTAATTTTGGATCATTATTTTTGTTTTTGAGTTGAGTTAAGTTAGGTGAGATAAAGATCGATCCTGTGTCTTTTCCATCCGATAGTTTTCCGCAACCTTTGCTACATCATCTGTCCATCTAGCACGAAGTCGTCTCACTCTGCGACTTCCAGTGGTCGCCATTCAATAATCTTATTGAATGGCGACCACTGGACCACTGGCGACCACTGGCGACCACTGGATTAAGAAATTTTAATTGTACTACGTGCTCTTTATTACGAATCATATTTCAAAAGGAATCTCTGGTATAACCCTAAACGTAACTCTCTGAGTGACTTAGATTCTTCTATGAAGCCAATAGTAAAGGACTCATTTCCGTATCTTATTACTGGCAATATGCACTGGTTGAAGATTTGATGAATTTTAGTTTTCTAAGCGCTGCCCAGGTGAATTGGATTCTGCCATTGATCTCTTTCTCAGAACTGAATTTGCCTATTTGGATATTATATCCTAGGTATAAATTTCAGGACGAATTGTTAACAACATAGGGATAAAGGTGCAACGTGAACAACAGATATGTCCTTTGATTTAACCAAGTCCATTTTAAAATTTTTCTACAGGGAAAATCTACCTAGGATCTTGTGCATTTTGCTAAGTTAATTCAGCGATTCTGCAGTAACTGCCATTGAAATTCATGCCGATTCGGTTCCAGTTTCGTAACCTGAAAATATTTCTCACTACTATATTGAAGAGTTTTGACAACGTCCCGTTATCCCACAGTTTTCTGCAATTGGATACTCTTGTACTCTAGTTTCATACTCTGATACTATGTCAAACTGACATGGTATCAGAATTATAGTAATTCAATTACTATACAATAATTTCAACGCTTCAATAATAAATGCGACAGCACTGTAGAGACTAAAACACTGCCCGGATATCGATATATTTTAATTATTTCGCCTGGGTGATTTCAATTTTCAACAAATTTACAAGAGCGCGTATGTATTTTTTATTTAACCCGGTCGATGAAGATGGTAAGAATCCAATAGTTTTATTGAACCATCTTCTATCTTGTTTTGATTTTCGATATTCTGCAACCATCTGTATAAGCTTGGTTTCTGTAAAAAATAAAATAAAATTTCCTATGTGCCTATGTATTTTATTTACATTAAAATGTTGTCCTTCTTACATTTTTGAAATTAATTATATACTTATGGAACCTAAATTTTTCTCTCTCAAGTAGGATAGTTTATATAATTTTTAACTTTAGTTGACCTTTTATTTAACTCTTTTTATTCATTTCGTTGACTCTGAAACCGTTGCTATAGGGTTACATCGAAACTACTGAACGGATAATCGGAGAAGTAGGTTAAAGATACATTTTTCAACATAATACATGTATGCGGCATAATATATATTGCAATGTAATGAGGCAACATAGAAGTTAGAGTCTGTTAGGAAATCATTAAATTTACCAAAAAATTAAGTTGTTGTTAAATTATTGACGCATGAAAATCGTTCTATTTGCATTTTCACCACGTCTTTCGGGTAAAAGTATTGGTGATATTCGTGTGTTTATGAAATAGGTGGAAAAATTATCACTCCTTTAGTTCATGTAGGAGTTTGGAGAGCTACAGTTAAATCAAGCACTTTACAGAAGTTTTCTTTGCTATTTAGTATACCAGAATCATAGAATCGTTACCTTGCAAATGTACGATAAACGTGAATTTGATAATTATATTATACCAATATTTTGGAATACGAATTCAATAATATCTTAGGCACAATTAGTTAAAAGGTTATTTATTTTTAAATAAATAAGTAATGACATAATTACGTTTAATCTTGTAGATGTGGTGAAAACTGATGCCAGTAACTCGTATGCATAATTCAGTGCGACCACTGTTACGTGCTTAAATGTATACGATCATATAAACATTCAAGGATGCAAAGTGAGTCTATTAAATTATTTATAAATGTTAATAGTATTTTCGCTCCGTCAATAAATTGCCTAGTACACTTCCGGTTTCTTAAACATTTTGTGCAATATGTTAAACACATTTACGTATCTTGTTAACGCAAATATCCAGCTTATTTCATTTGATTTTGCTGATTTTTATTCAGTAGGATATAATTTAAGCTTATTCTCATATACATTTGGCCTGAATCTGATGGCTGTAGATCTAAAATTGAAAACATCTGTTTCGTTGCGCCTATTTTTGTCGACAAAACAAACGTGTGTTTATGATTATGTAAATGAAAATCTTTAACGGTAGCAACACGTTATCCATGGTTAAAGCATTTTTTAACAATGAATTAAACTTCTACATGTTATTAATCTGAAACGGTGAGTATTGCGCTATGCCAACGCGGCTCAGGATTCTCCTTTGAAATGTTCTTTCATTTTCTTTTCATACATTTTCAAATAAGCAATCGTTTTTCATCCCATTCAATTTAAAGTTTATGATACATAAGAAATTCTCGAAAACCTTTAAAAATTCCAAAATAACTTAAACTAAAAAAAGCAGACTTCCAAAATGAACTTCTTCGTGTTGCAAAGAGAGGCTAAAAATAATTATTATTTACATTAACTTTACTACAACAGCAAACTGACACCGATGCCTTCCAAAAAAAACTCGTTTTATAAACATTCTAATTGCGAGTATTTTTGAAGTTAACTGGAACATAAATGGGCCAAAAAATAGAAAATAAGGTAAGAGACAGTTACGTTTATTAACAGAATATTTAATTTAGCTAGATATTACTTTCCATTCTGTTAAATATGATTACGTTGAATGCGGAGTAAAATTTTGAAAGTATTTTGAAGTCAATTTTGAAGCACTGAAAAATAAGGAATAGTATCAAATTTTCCAGTTTTTAGAATTTGTTTACCTGCTTGCTATATTTTAACTAATAATTGTTAATATAGCCTATTTCTATATATTTATATAAAAATAATTGGTGTAGTCACTTAATATAAATGTATATATGGATGTCAGCAGTCCTGGTGAAATGGCTTCGTTGGCTTAATTTTATTGTGTTCCTTTAGCTTTAATTAATTATTTTCTTAATTATAATTGTTCACATCTTCTTGCGTTGGCAAGTGTTCTTTTTAATATATTAGTAATATGAGAATTACACAGACAGAAACATGGCATAGAATATTGGGAAAGAAAACATAAGAAAGGAAGGTTAATTAAATTAAAAAACAAGTTATTACGCGGGAAATAAAATTTTGGAAATCGAATGAAGACTACTGTCGAAACACATATTTAATTTGCTGACAAAAGAAAATAGCTTAATAAAATAATGAAAAAATTAAAATGCGTCTATTAAAATATTTAAAAGTTTCAGAATATTATAGACAACGTGGTGCATACAGTTATTTTATAAATTTTCCGATATTTACTTACACACGAAATTTATTTTAATGCAGGATACACATTTCATTACATCTATAATTATTACCTAGGAAGTAAATCCATTTTATCTCAGTGGTGTTCTTGAGAGATGGGCTATCAATGGTATCGTTAAAACTTCTGTAAAATTAATTTTTACAAGTATGTAGGAACAAATGAATGGCTATGAGTGTGTAAGAAAATATACTATTTTTATTTATTTATTTACCTATAAAACTTTACTGTATGCTTAGAAAATTTAGTGTACAAAGGTGGACTTATTGTTACAAGAGCAATCTCTTACTGGCTGAAAACACTCATTAATAATACAAAAAAAAACACGGATGTAGATGTGAAAAAAGCATAACAATTTTAAGATTGATTGAAACAAAAGCGAAAGAAAAACACCTTAAGAATATAAAATGTATAAGGATAGGTTTTAAAGGGGTTTCAATCAGCAATTTATCATAAATTGCATCAACTGTGTCGGTGATATTGGGATCTAAGTGTCATAATCAATTGGTTATTCAGGTTTTTATAATTTTGTATATGTACATATATACATATATATATATATATATATATATATGCATACACACACATATAATACATATTTCTATAAGTTAAAACCATTTAAGCTGGCTAGGTTATTATAAACCGAAAGCACGCTAAGACTAATTGAATCACATTGAAAAATAAACAAAGCTTTCGTGATTCTTCGATTTACTGATTACAGCATATACACCGCAAGGGATTTGCAGCTTACATACTGTAATTCAATTTGCAGTTTAAATAGTTCAATTCAGTTAAATTAGATAAATGTTGCAAACTTGCCAGCATATTTCTATTGTTACGCACGAAATTATGAATGCACGTACGCACACAAGCACTCACGCACGCACCCACGCAAGCACCCACAATTACAGTAGCCTCTGTAATTTATCTATGTGCTTAGGACTGTAACTTAATTCTCGTTTTGAGTTCAATTTATACTGCAAAAATTAAACGAAAAGTATGAGGTTCACTATTTTTGCTTAATTAAACTCCTCGATGGAATATAATGATTTCGCCGTCTAAAGTATTTCTATATGAATATCAAGAAATTCACCAATATTGTTAGATATTAATTCGTAGCATGTTAACAAAATGTTTCCTGTCAAACCCAACCAAGAATAGAGATAACGATTGACAAAAAAATCAATTGTGACAAATATATAACCAGCTCAACAATTTGCAAAACAACACGCCGTAATTTGGCATAAATTATGAGAAAACAATTCAAACAATGAAACCTGGATGCGAAAGTCTTCCATAGGGCTCATAATAATGCGTGTATTGTTTCGTGTTATTTTTTGCCAAAGCCTCTTTGTGTTTACAAGCACCGAGCTTGAATGCGTATACTTTGAAATATTTTTTTTCATTCGCCTACTCGTTTCGAGAATGTGGTATTTGTTTACCAAGGTAAAATAAACATTGTAAGTCATGACCATAAAAATAAAACTGATTCCTTCGAGTGTTTGAATTGAAAGATAAAAAAGCAAATTGGTTTAAAAGAAAATGATAAGCTTTAGATACATATATTTTGAATTTCGGTTTTTAATAACTAATTATAGAAATTAACGCATTACATGTGACGTTCATACAAAATTATTAATAGTTTACAGCTGTGCTTGCGACTTCGCATGCACCACTGGTTAAGAAAGGTATGCCCAGAAGCCGTGGCGTGTATCGTCTTGATATGCCTAAATCAGGCCTACACGCGACCTCGACGGGAAAACTGCCACCAGTCGTGTTTTGCTAGCGGCGGTTCAACATCTTTTCGAAACATTATCAAAATGTCGAGTTGTTTAGTGTTTTGAAATGTAGAAATAATGGCAAGAACAAAAACTGTAAGAAATTGATATTATGTATAATTGGGAGATATAAGATATCATAGGGTTATCAATTTTTACAAATTTCTGTTAGTCGATCTAATTGTTAATTACATTAAGAGTGCTAGGCCTGTGCAAAACGGCGTGGTTTACGGACTAATATCGATATTATCGCTTGAAACGAGTACATGTACAATTGAATGTCATTTCGATTTTTTCCCCACAAACTCAAAATTAAAAAATAAACAAGATAAGAAAAAATGGTTTCCTGCGAAATATAATATATTCATTTTGCATAGTTCATTTCGAAAAAAAGTGTTTCCAGTTTACAAATAAAAACTGACTTTCTTCTTAGACTGTATTTATGGTAACTATTTATGTAATATTTGGTGCGGTCAGTTTAATAGTAATTTCATATTTATCATGCTTAAAAACCAGACTTAAAATCATTATTTAAGCACTGCTTACGAAATTAAAATTATTACTTGGTATTTTTAGATATCAACAGCTTGTTCTTAATCCAGATATAGCTTTCATAGAAGATCGTTTATAAGTCCAGTTTGCGCAGGTCAATTTACAGCTAAATATATTCCAAATTACTGATATTATGTATTGGTAATGTTCTCCAGACTGCGTTACTTTGGCAGTTGCTTTTTTATAAAGCATAAGTTTAGTCTTGCATGAGTAGTGGTGACCAAGTTAAAAATTTAGGTGACATTCGAATTTGTGTTAAATACTTTTCGTAATATATTTCCCTAATTATACGATCCGCGGCATACAAAACCACTAACGACGTACCGATACTGCTTTCTATAAATATACATCCAGATTTCACCTCTGATAATGCCCACTCACCTATTTACGGTCTGGTGAAAATCTTCATTGCGCTATTTGAAATACACGTACTGTCATCTATTGAAGTACATAGGTTTACTGGAAATTTGTGTTATTTTTACACATCGAGTAGCTAGGCATTTTTTTGCTCAAAATGCCAAATTAGTGTTCGACATACCAAATATGTCTACCTTCTGATGACGTGCACCAATTCCAAAACAAAATAAAAATTAAATGTTACCACAAGTCAAACCCTTCCCTTTTTTCTGAATACTCTATACAAAGTAAGTACATACAGATAAATAGACGAAAGATGAATATACTAAACATGATCTTAATGCATTCTATCACTTATTCTAAATTCATTCAAAGTTGAAATCAGTCAGTAAAATCACCGTCAAGTATGGTTAATGATAATCACTTTTAAATCGTTCTCTATTCTGCAGCAAAGTAGTTTCAAATTTATAAGTATTTTACCATCTATATAACTGGTAGTATTCTCAAGAGCTAATGATATTAAAATTAAGCGCATATATCAGCAAAATATTTGATATTCATTTGGTTATTTTAACTAAAAGAAGTTTTTAATCGTATGGTTGATAAACAAATTTGCATTTATTTGATAAATTAATCGTTGTTGTAATAATATGATAATTACTTAATATTTTATAAAATTATTTATAAAAGTATTGGAAAAGTTGTAAATGCTATATACCATGTATGCTTTTAAATTAATTTTAATATTATTAAATAATTTCATACGCTGCTAGCTTAATTTGTTACATGTACATTATTATGCTTACAAAGTCAGTATTTAATAGAGAATGAGTTTTAATAAAAAAAAAGAATAACCGTGCTCGCACTTATTTTTTTTAAATAAAAAAAAATGTATCAATAAATAGACTAACATAATATATATCTAAGACGGTTGTTGTTTCCGTAACTGACGCAATGTCCTTACCAAATTACAAAAATTAAATAAAAGATTGCTTTAAATTTGTCCTATATTAATATTCCTACACAGATTTATTGCGGAAAAATAGTTATAGCAATTTTTAAAATACGTACTGATGTATATACATGCATATCATGTTGGTAACTTGTGACGATTCCATGTTTCTAATCACTTGCTGATAAAACGAATATTTTTTCATTACCAGAAAAGTCGCAGATTGTCTGTATGTGACTTGGTTTGAGACTCTTTTGTTTTCTTAATTACTAATGCTACTTTGCAGGAAGACTTTCGTTGTGATTTTCATATGAATTAAGATGGTAAAGGTACGGTAAGGTTGGAATGTGCTTTAAAAAAATTGAATTGGTTTTTTGTAACGACTGAAAATTTTTTTCAATACATTGAATTTGATACCATACTCAATATTTAAAAATTCTTCTAAATGGCAAGCAAAATTTAAATTTTTTCCAAATATGTTTATGACTGACTTTTTATCATTATAAATCTGAGCGGTATATCAAATAGAACATATGTGTTTCGCGTGATATAATTATTTAGCAACAAAGGTATTATCAACACACATATGTACAGCCTATCGCCCCTATTCTAAGCAAAAGTAGAAGTCAGTCTAATTACTAGTACTGCGTTGCAGAGGGAATATTCGCATATGATTACCTACAAATCATTCCTTGATTTTACCACATTTCTTAGTCAATAGTCGTTGTTGATACTTCAATGTCTTAACTGGTGCTACTCTCATTATTTATCATTTCCAAAAAAATTCTGAACATGGGTGTCAAATCCCAAAATGTATCAAAATATTTACATTGATTCATGTAAATTTTGACTTAGGTTTGTCAAAGTGCTTGTGCACACTTCCATAAATATGATGCGTTTAAATTTTGTAAATATATTTTGTAAAAACTGTGAATGCAAGAAATAATTATGATGGGGGGTTAATTAGTATATAATTTTAATATTTTTTCATACTTACTAGTTCAACATTAACGTAAGTAATGCTTAGCATCTTCGGGCGATAACATTACAATATAATATTTGATCTTACGTAAAATATAGAAAATAAATAGCCAATTGCGATTATATATCATCACAATACATAGATAAAATCCCAAAACAATTCTCACATACACGCAAAAAAATTGGTGCTGAAGTGAACGGAGCAAGTTATCGTTAAAAAAAGTAAATAAATTTTTTCAAGGAAATAAATTTTATTTACTTCAATAGAATTTAAAAGGCATAAACTTTAATAAGGCATATGCGATTTGGACAAAATAATCAAAGGATCATGCATTATGTATATACACACACATATGTATATATGTATATGTATATATATATATATATATATATATATATATATATATATATATATATATATATATATATATATATACATATATATATATTTAAAATTTAATCAAAATCAAAAATAATTTTTGATAAAAACGGCATCTTTCATCAATTGTTGGTAAAAATCATCACACGGTATAATACACATAACGTTGTTATTCTTCACTAAATAGCAGCAAATATTTTATTTTTAGTTACAATTTTTTTTGAAGAATTTTAATAATTAATAATATTTTTAATTTTACATGTTATTAAGTGTAGGATCATTACAATCAAATACGGTTTTGAAATCTTAAAGAATTTTGTAAAATTTTTTTAATGGTAATAATATTTGGGAACTTTCGATTTTAATTTGGAATATGGTGTAATTATCTGCGCTGGAAATTCCTTATGAACTCGAATTATTTACATTCTAGATAGTGTCACATAGTCGATTAAGGGGGGATCCTGTCAAAGTTTGATAAACTTTATGAATTATTTATGATTAAATTTGAGATTACCGTGTTATATCGATTGTTCTGATTTTATTTTTCCAAATAGGTAAATAGAATGCTAAATATTGTTGAAAAAAATTTTATTTTCTAAATAGTAAATATTTTTGTTATTCATTTTCATTTTTGCGTACTTTATTTTCATTTCTAATGATAATTTGACCACTCCTTTCTATCGAACTTAAGAGTACCTCAGATGAAACCGGTTTGAAGATATAGAACTGCTTATCTTTTGTTGCGTAAAAAGCGAGCGAAATTACTGGTTGAAATTAATTTTCTGAAATTTCCATCTTAAGCATTCTACATCATAAAACAAATTTAATTGTGTTATCCTATCAATAGAAGACAATAAATTTGCGTTATATAAATTAACCCTTAATTCACAAAGTAAAAAGGCCATAGGTAAGCTACAGGAGAAAAACTACAGCTTGAAACTTATTGATTCGTGGAACTTTGCTGTTAAGAAGAATACTGTATATATTTTTATGTTACGAAAAGTTTTCGCCGGTTATCAGACCAGTGTTATTTGATGTCACAGAAAGGCGTAAATACCCACCCCAATATTCATGTTGTAATTCCTAAACGATATTGAACTTCAATTTGAGATATTTTGATGGATACTTGTGGAGTTATACGGATATTATTTTGATACTAATCTAATATTAATTTTTAAG
The DNA here is from genome assembly GCA_039881145.1 of Druceiella hillmani. Lineage (NCBI taxonomy): Eukaryota > Metazoa > Arthropoda > Insecta > Lepidoptera > Hepialidae > Druceiella > Druceiella hillmani. The sequence goes on along the minus strand of JAYKKI010000018.1, from coordinate 33,110,359 downwards.
AAATAATATTTCCACCCTTGTTGAACATTGCACGCTTCTCTTTGAATTATGCCTTTTAATAGGAAACAATACCGGGCTATAAGGTATTAATTATAATAGGACCGTTCTAGAAATTAATATTACTATCAATTTTTAGTTTAGGGATTCTATGAATATCCTAAAATGAATCTATAACTGTGATAATGTGTTTTAATTTTTTTTTTCGCGATATTGAAATTTTTTAATAAAACAAGAAATTAATTTATAATTTTTTAAATTATCGGGAACTGATTTGAATATAGATTTTAGTATGAGATATTTTCATTTTCCAACATTTTACTTTCACGAATCTAATAAACCATGTTGGTAACTTGTGACGATTCCATGTTTTTAATCATTTGCTGATAAAACGAAAATTTTTTCATCACCAGATAAGTAGCAGATTTTCTGTATAAAGGAGTAATAAGAAATTAAATGATTGCTTCCCCTTCCCCTTCCCCTTCCCCTTCCCCTTCCCCTTCCCCTTCCCCTTCCCCTTCCCCTTCCCCTTCCCCTTCCCCTTCCCCTTCCCCTTCCCCTTCCCCTTCCCCTTCCCCTTCCCCTTCCCCTTCCCCTTCCCCTTCCCCTTCCCCTTCCCCTTCCCCTTCCCCTTCCCCTTCCCCTTCCCCTTCCCCTTCCCCTTCCCCTTCCCCTTCCCCTTCCCCTTCCCCTTCCCCTTCCCCTTCCCCTTCCCCTTCCCCTTCCCCTTCCCCTTCCCCTTCCCCTTCCCCTTCCCCTTCCCCTTCCCCTTCCCCTTCCCCTTCCCCTTCCCCTTCCCCTTCCCCTTCCCCTTCCCCGATGTATATATGCTTATTTATGACTACTGGTACAAATAAGCATATTTATAATATGTAAAAATTGCTGTCCGTAAAATTTAATTTTATATTCGAATAACTTGTAATTTGCTAGGTTATTTGTAATACTCGTCTGTGCTAGGTTTAACACTTACTTCTCCAGGAAGTTAAACGTTTATGAATTCTTTTTATGGTATGTATTTACCTGTTAGAAATGGAATTGTTTTATAGTGCCCAACTCCTAAACGAATAATCAAATTCCTAAAGGTAGATTGTCTGTAAAATTAAATTTCGCAAATACAACGTTTAGCCATAATTGTGAACAAAAGCGGACATATGTACATGTGTACATTTTTTTAGATTTTTTTCTTCTTTTTTGGTTTGATTCTTCAATCAGTCTTTTATTTCCTATTCTTAAATTACTGTTAACTGATTATTCTTTTTGTTATGAGAATCGAAATGTATGTTTTATGTATTCCAACCATCTGGAGTAAATACGTAAAGGGTTAAATCGAAACTACGCAGTCTCATTTCAATCCATACGTAAGGTTCTATGTCAAGGTTTTAGAACAGCTAAAACTATGACAATATGAACTCCCTCTGGGGGGGTATGCCCCCTATTAGGTATAATTAAATATTAATTACGCTAGGAAGTCCATGTAAATGACAACTTGTCATGACTTATGATAAATAAAGTAATTCAACTTCAAACAAGGGACAAAGACCACGATGTGTGACTTAGATTTCAATTTGACTGGTTTTTGAAATTTGTTTATCCTGTAGTTTAGTCTGAAAAGTATTCGAATCACGAACAATAGATGATTTGTTTTTCGTTCAATAGAAACAATGATCATTTCTGTGTTATACAAATTTCCTATTTGAACTTGTACTCTGTACTATCCCTTTGATTACCTTACATACTTACAGTTGTATTCTGTATAATGACTGTTAGATTATTATTTAAGGATTAACATATTATTATTGTGGCCTATTAATTACCTGAAAACATTTCTAACCATTTGAGCTGGCCATGTTTTAAGTGAATTGAAATTACATTAGAAATCTAATAATTTCTTCAGCTTTTTGATCTCGTTTTGACTTGTTTTATTAATTTTTTTTAAGTTTTTGATTTTATAGTCAATATGTTAACTAGACTATATAAAAATAGTGTCTATATAAAAATAAAAGCGAAAAAATATTTTATTTATTAATTCTTAACGTTAATTTCTGGAACAATGGACCAGATTTTGAAAATTTCCTTTATTTTCGAAAATCTATACTTGAAAATTATGAGTATGTAAAAACATACAATGATTTGTAGAAGCAGGGCAGGGATACAGCAGAAAAGTCTATTTGTTTGCTTTCCTTGTTTGTTTACTCTAATATCTGGAATAATGAATTGAATTCCAAAAGTTAGGGTTTAAAAAACTCATACTTATAGAAAGTTTATGGAGTATATATTATCACGCTATAGTTTATATAAGCAGAGTAGTAATAAATATTGCAACAGAAGTTGGGGAATACTGCTCAAATGTTGCAAGATGGAGAGAAAAATTCTTATTTAGTGATTGTTCTTCTCGAATATTCCCTTCGACATACCCACGATACCGACAATTTATGTCGTTTCCTGAGCGGAATGAAGGCGTTTAGTGACCGCGGGATGAGAGCAGCAGAGTTAAGTCAATTATATATGGAGAAAGCGGCGGGACACAGTTAGTCTCTAGTATACGTATAGATAGCTATATCAGCTACAGTTGAAATCAGAACTGTCTTAATTGTGAAAGAAAATTAGAGTAGGCATAAGTTTCATAAAAACTGCAACTCACATTATTGGAATTCTTGTATACTGTCTGAAATTTAAAATAATATCTTTTCAATTAGAAAGTTGATTACTTTGCAACTTTATTTTATAGAATATTGGAAAAGTAGTACTTTCCTAAATTTACTTTCCAATAAAGATTTCAATAGTTAAGCTGTAAAAATAAATTACAATTTGTAGCAGTTGGTTCTTACGAGAATTTTAGAAAGCTTTAGATTGAAATATAAATTAAATCAATTTATAATAATTAAATTTATTTTACGAACTTGCATGCTTATCTCTTAATATCTTTATATACCAACGACCGTCCATATGTAAAAGCTTCCATATATGTGTGAAATACAAGTAATGCTATAGGTTGAATATACTACAGCTTAGGACCTTTAGTTCTTAATAAAAATAATAACAGGTATTAGCATTGTTATATCTTTCAGTTTTGGAAAGTGCATTGCAAATAACTAAACGTAGTCTTGTAAAAAGCGTGGCTTTTTTTGCTTGTAAATTTATACCGACAAGTGCAGTCGTGCTCCTCCATGTATGTGCAAAAAATACAAGAAATGCTATCGGGTACTATACGAATGTGTCAGAATATACTATAAATAGAACCTTTATTTCTAAATAAAAATAATAACAAGTATTAGCAACGTTTTGTTTACAAGCGAACTGCATGTAAATGTAACCAGTCCTCTAATGCATGTGCTATTATATCCCCCGTGCAAGCGCGAAAAATCCAAAAATGTCTACCAAGTACACTACAAATATTTCTCAATACAATTCAAAGAGAACCTTTTTTATTCCAATAAAAACAATAATATGTGTTTGCTTATATATATCCTTCTGTTTAGAAAATTGTACTGCAAACAACTTTAACTAGTCCTCCAATACGTATACATTTTGTCGCATGGTATAAATTTAATACCAATAAGTGTGATCGCGCTCCTCTATGTATGTGCAAAATTACATAAGTGCTACCGGGTACACTAGAAATGTGCCACAATATAATGCAAATAGAACCTTTTGTGCGCAATAAAAGTATTAACAAGTACAGTTATATCTTTCGAATAATAAAAGTGAACTGCAAATAACTTGACATCATCCTCCAATATAAGTGCCTTTTGTTGCATGTAAATGTATATCGACGAGTGCGATCGCATTATTCCATGAATATGCAAACAATAGCAGAAGCGCAGCGCGTTTATCGCAAATTTGCTTCAATAAACAACAAGTAGAAACATTTTTCTTGATTAAAAATAATTTATAAATACTGGCATATCCTTATCATTCTATTTAGTAAAGTGATTGCAGATAATTTATTGCGCATACATATTATACCAATATGTACTTCACCTTCACCATTACGATTGTATGGCCAATAAACGGCATACGTATTGCTATAATATATATGTGCAATTATCTAGTGCCAAACTAGTTTCTAGTATCAATACCACTTGTTTCTCAATTTTATTAGTGAGATTTCACATTTTCGGAAATAATAATTCAAATTTCATTCTGGTACAAAGAAACTGGTATCAATGTAAAAACTTTTAAAATTGTTGATATCTTTACGGGTATTAAATAACACATTTCATGTCCCTTTACATAAAGAAAATAAGTCAACGATAATGGAGTTTAGAGACATTCAATGTTTTATTCTTTATGATCTTTACTATTTTATATACGAGTTCGATGTTATTTATGCGTATTGATTTGCAATCAGTTTTGAAGATTATTATTGCAACGTCACCCATCGGAAATTTGCAATGATTCTGAATAGTGCAGCCATATTTAGAGATAAAGTCTCCTTGCTCTTTCTGCAGATATTGATAAAGCGAACGATCAAGTTAGTTGCTATAGCTCAACTCTCAAAATCTGTTTTTATAGGCCAAGAATTCTCTTTTGGAAATTTCAGTTTATTTCATGTTTTTTACCTGCTTCATTAGAAGATAATTAATGTTATTGAGGATACTTTTTTACTGTTATGGTGGCCATTTTTCGTTGAAGTTTAATCTCATTCCTAATTTTTTTCTCTTTACAATCATTACTTTATTCCTTCCACCAGTTCAGTGAGATTACATTTAAATGTTTTGCAGACTGTTGGAAAAGTGTTTATTTTGTGATATTCCAAAGTATCGGTAATCCAATTGTATATATTTTGTTGCGTTAGTAACTATAATATCGAATGCTAATTTTTTATTTTTATTTTATTTTTTTATTTTTCTTTTAAGTAGGATTATTAAAGTCTCTTTTGACATATCACTATTTAACTTCTAATTATTATTAGCAAATATCCTTAATATCTATACGTACATCTACAGACAATCAATCAGTCCCACTTGATGCGGGTTAAAATGTGTATTTTACCCTATAATGGCCTCCACACATTTTTGTCTTCAACATAATCCCTGATGCTATAGTAAGCCTTCAAAATAAGTACGTGTTTAACATGCGTTTTAAATTTTGCTATGGGAAGGTTTTTTATATCGTCAGGTATTCTGTTAAACAACGAACACCATTGCCCAGGACAAAGTTGTTAGTAATTTGTAATCTAAATTTTATATTACGAATTTTATTTTTATTTCTTGTATTAAGAATATAGATATCCGACCCTTTAACAAAGAAATTTAAGTTATTTTTAACATACAATAGGATTTCATATCTGCCTCTTTTTTTTAATGTAAATTAAATGTAAGTCTGGTATCAAGTTTATATGAATAGATTTTTTATTTCATTTATTATTACTAAATTAATTCGACTAAATTTAATCACGTTCGTCATATATTCATTGTTAAATAGCAAATATATTAATTACTTCTTTAAATGATTTGCCTTATTTGTTTTACATCACTTCGAATTTTTATATACTGTCAAAATAATTAGGAAATATTAGTGTTTTCAGAATGACTGTCGTATAGGTAGGATTTCATATGTATGTTTTTTAGACTTAATAGAGAAAATATATAATCATTTGATCATCAGTATTATAAATAGGGTCCTCAATGTCCTCAAAACCTTAAATATGACATTGCCCCACTAATGTTTGCATAAAAGTGAGTGGATGATTTTTTTCAGCGAATTAACATTCCAATAGAGTAACGATTTTTTACAATGTTTTATTAAAAATATTACTTAAACCATAAAAACTGTTTAAACAACTTATCATAATATAATTATCATGAAAATAATTATTAAAATTTTATATTGAAATTACATTCCTCTAGCAAGAAACTACGTACCACAAAAGTTTCCGTAAGTCCTTCTTCAAAAAAAAAAAACAAATTACAAATGAGCATGCACGAGATATTCTGTAGGGGTATACATTTATGTGAAATGATAATGGATAAACATATCCATTAATGATTTCACATTATTTTATAATTTTTATGTGTTTATCCATTATTTAAGTGAACTATGTGAAAACCTTAATTCCACCATAGGAATGAAATTGCTCAACCAATTTTAATAACTAAACTACCGTTAAAATCCGAATATTATTCAAAGTAACATAAGCTTGCAGCTTATGAGGTTAGAACTAAAACAAAACGACCTTAAGATTTAAATCTACATTTTATTGCGAAACGACTGCACAGATTAAATTTATAAGGAAATGATCTGTGTAGAGTGCAATATGCTGTGCTTGAGAATCTTAACCAGCCTGCTACAAGCCAGGCTGCCCAATTGTGATGCCAATATTAATCGATATATCGATATCGGATACAACCGCATAAACACATTTCAAATGATGGATTTCGTATGTATTTACATATTTATCTATTGTTCGTAGATATTCTAAAGAATTAAGTTAGGAATAATAGGCAAGAGAATTTCCTGATAGAATAATTTTGTGAAATGAAGATAGTTTCTCACAACAATAGCTGCATTCCCTAAATGCTTGTAAACTGTTTATTGGCTTCCTGTGGGACTTTAGATTAAATGAAATATGTTTTTGTCAAACTTAATATTAAATTAACTTTTAAAAATATATATATATTCTAATTTAATTCTTTCTAACCACTGACTCATACATGCACGAAATTTGAGTGCTAAGTTTGACGTAAATATTAAACTATCAATTGCTGCTAAGCAAATGTTAGCAAGACTCAAAAGTAAAACCGTTGGTTTTAAATAAATTTAGCAATAAACTAAAGAAGAACTTATACCCTTGTAACTCTCATCAGTATTTATTCAATTCAAAAAGACGTTGGTGTAATAAACAATCAGGTTCTTCAACGTTCGATGATATTTCATTTAATGGAATTATACGGAGAATTTGAAAAAATGTTTCTCATGAGCTTACGAATTGATATATCCATTTCAAAAATAGTTTTTTTACCTTTCTTTTTGGTTTTATTATTATTCCCCAACACTTTAATAATCTAAAAGTTAAAAAAGTTCCAAAGGTCCAAAAAAAGCTTAAATGTTTGGGATCGTAATGAAAGAAATAAGGCCCAGTATTGAAAATACGATATTTAAAATATCATATAGGAGGTAAAAATTACTTCAAGGAATAACTTTGGACTATTTAGTCCATCGATACGCTCAGCAACTCACGACGTAAAAAGATGATGAGACTATAAGTGTGAGATTTGTTGTGGTCTGTCTATTTTCTAATAAATTTATATTTTTAAATAAGTAATTAAAAATAAAATGTTTGTACGTTTTTATTAGTGGATATTTTGGGAAAAAAGTATATAAAGACGTGTGGAAAAGTAAAGAAAAGAGTGTACTTTTTAGGGTTCCGTAACTCTGGGTCGAAAAAAGTAATTCATATAATTTTCTAAGTCTGTCTATCCATCTGTATGACGTTCTTTTATCTTGAGTCTAATTTTCATGATATTATACAGGAATTAGTAGATTAAGTACGCAAAAATAAAAAACTATTATTTTTACTTAGATTCGGGGGTGAAAAATATTTGTCGGACCCCGTTGTGCAGAATATTGTTGAAAAGGTGTTTCAAAATGCAGTAAATAATATCGTTGATATTTCTTTATAGTATTTTCTTTGCAAGATATTAGTTTCTAAATTATGAAAAGTGCTACGTCAACAGCAATATATATAAAGTTTCCCGCTGAGGCTTGATATTTATTTAAATGCACAATTGAAATGAAATGTTTCAATTTAATTGCTTCCGCAATTTAAATTAAAAAAAGAACATTGAATACAGATTTCCCTGCCCCAAATAGTTCAGATTTCTAGTTATAATATTTATAACTGAAGATAAATAATTATATCCATGCATACTCGGAATAAAACATCTAAATTTAGGTAATTTCCGCGATTTATATTAAGAAAAACATGGGGTGGGGAGCTAAGAAATATTAATTGTCCCATAATTCCTAAAGGTTTTCTCACAACAAATAGTTTAATTTTTCATTATAATATTTGCTTCTTACGGTAAATATATGTTTCTAGGAATAATATTAATGAAACGGATATTACGTAAAATAAAAGGTTAAGTTTTCACTTCAAACAATTTAATTTTGAAACGAAATCATAACGTTCTATTTTGTATAATATTCATTTAAATCATAACGTCATAAGAAAAATTAAACATATCTTATTAATACCCTTCGTTATAGAATCGGTATCTATACAATACTAACAAGACATCTGTTGTTCCTTGTATACTCATCTCATATGTTGACATCATCATGATAATTTAAAAAGATAAAAGGAAATTTGTCTTTATTGAGGACAGAGATGAGTTTGTAGAAATGTTTGCAAATTTTGAATTAATACCAGAGACTATTTATTCGTAAATGATCGTTATTATACTTCTGTTATTTGACCAAGTTTGATAACGGGAATGAAAACACAGTACGAATACTTTATGTTTTAGGAATAAGTTAATCCAAATTTTGGATCTACCCTTCTTTATATTCTTTGAAATAATTTCATTTACTCCATTGTTAGCCTCTAGTAAAATGAAAAAGCAACCATTTTTGATCATTAGCTTTGTCGGTCAAAACAAACCAATTCACACGTTATAAGATATTGGACTGTTTGGCTGGTTATTTGGACACTGCTTAAAAACGAAGCGTGAAGATTCATATCAAAAGGCTTGGTTATTCAGCACATTTACTAGTTAACCCTGACATTTCCCATGCTAACGCCTATCACTGCCATATAATATATTTACAATAATTTTTTTTTGGGTAGTATATAAACACGGAAAAACATGAAATATTAAATCAACTTGCTGCATTGACCGCAAAGAAGGAGGTTTACAACTGCAAGGGAAAAATAGAGCGATGATTTTCTTTCGTTAAATTGTCTATATATCACGGCAATCAGCATATTCACAATAAATTTTACTCAGTATGAATACCACTAATAATATACAATAGTAATTACCGTGGTATGTTAAGTTGATGATAATGCATGCGGCTTTTGAGGTGCAGAACACTGCACGAGCCCGGAGTTTGATTCCTGGTCACTTATTGAGAAAAAGTGGTTAGGAATCAAAGCCGGCTGGAAGTGCTGGATTAGGATTAGATCAGACTTGTGATAGCAGCACCACTAGCGAAAAAGCTGTGCACTGTGATCGCCAATTAACTTGCCCTGCTGGGCGTTTATGGGCATTAATTCCAATGATACTTGCATTAAGAAAGTTTATGTCAAACTATGGACTTGTGCAGGTTGAATTGACGAATACTATTCAGAAGAGATTTTAATTTTAGGACTAAGCTAATATCAGTTGTTACTTCTAAACAAATTTTGTTCATTGCCAGTGGATGAATAAGTAAAAATGAATTAATTTGTCTACTTAAGGAGCTAAAAGTAAAAGCAAGACTGTTTCCCATCTAACTACATAAATATTTTTATACCTTGGTCATATGAGGAGAAGAAGACAGTCTAGAAAATCTGTTCATAATAGGCAAAATAACTAGAAAAGGACATTGAGGCTGCTTTCCGTCTATAAAATCGGACCAGATATGAAACCTTTCCGGTAGGCCTTTCAATAAAGTCATACGATATCTAACCTCGTCTTAGATATCGTATGACTTTATTGAAGAACAAGTAGGAAAAAATAACAAAACTTGCTATTCGGCCACTTCAATTGAGAAAGCTGACGTAAGTATCTGTCATGATAAAGCGACAAGAATAAAATAAAACTATGTAGGTTGAGCAGCGATAATGGAGTGTCATATTGAAATTTTTGCTGATACGATATTTCGTTATATCTTGAGTACCCTGCTTTCGTAAGACCTGGCATAAAAATCAAACGGGGTGATTAGAATTATAAGCTAAGAAACATATGTTCCATACGAGTTTAATGGTAATATAGATTAAATTGAATAAAAGTAAATAAACGTAATTCATTAATGCAAGTAAGATGCGACGAAATCAGGTTTGTGTCAATGAATAATATTTTTCCATTTCATCAATTTAGTTATTTTTTTAAACATTGGGAAATTTTTTTTATGTCAGATTTACGTGGGTACGTTTTTTTAACCTTTTTAATAACTTTTTTTAATCATTAGTTTACTTAAAACGAACAGGCGAAGTTTTTCGACGATAACCAAATATTTAAAACAATTCTTTCATCATCATCCTCAGCATGTACTTATCCACTGACGGATATAGCCTTTTCTCAACACGCGCCAGTGACTGTCTTCTGTCTTTCATATCCAGCCGTTTCCCGATGCCTTTTTTACGTCAGTAGTCCATCTGATCGAGTTGAAGGGCGAGATTTTTTGGCTAATAAAATATAGTTGTTTATCGATTATTTGCCAAGAAACTTGTCGTTAACATCATTTAATCAAATTTTTCTAAATATTTTATTTAAAATATTAAATATGATTAATTGTATCAGTTATCATAATGAGCTAGGATAATAATGAGCCAAGGGTATTAATAATGTTTCAGTAATATACTTTGGCAATGTTAGTAATAATTATGACTAAGTTCGATTTTACATTTTTTTAATATCTTAATATTTTTCCTGCTATCTCTTGTACGTAATATGATTCATAATAATAAACTTCTCATCATAATAATAATACTACATTTTCTCGCTTACATAGTATAATTAACAAATTTTATTTAAATTCCCCAATTAAAATAAGCACAACTTTAAAATTTAAAAGAATCACAAAGTTGAAATTAAAAAAGATATTTTACGAATAAGGTTGAAGTCAAGATATAATGAACCGTAACTAATTATATTTTTACTTCAATTTATTCATAACGAATTGAATTTATTGTTGACATTGCTATTTATTCCTTTCTGATAATAATAAGTTATTCTAAAGGTGATATATTATGTAATCACAGGCAACAGTCATAAATTGGAACACATACTGTTACCAATATTACCATAAGTATCAAAACCGGATATTAAAGCTACGAGATAGTAACACTGAAAGCGCAGTGTTTATTTTAGTTCGGTTAAAGTTTCGTTTTGTCTTAGAGAATCCTTTCCCTTACGAGGCTTTCGTGTACATAAGTACTTAATTAGACCTTAAGTTAGTTAGGCTAGCAAGTTCACATTAAGTATACCGACTTTGCTGAGTCAAGACGCGAGTTAAATAAGAAACTTTAACATTTATTTTCAAAGCAAAGTACATTTTAGTTTAAAAGTATTTGTTCTTTGTCAGCTAATATTTTTCCTATCAGAACGTATATGGGATTTTTGCAATGATTACGCAAAAATAATGGCTAATATAATTTGAATCTTAATATTTTCTAAATATTTTTGAAGTGGGTAGAGCCAAATAATGTTTTACTATTTGATAAATGATGTTTAGTAATAAAGAAATAATATTTTACTAATAAAGTCCTTTCATAAGCATGAAGTAATTTGCCTATATTAATCAACTGCTTTATTTATTAGTTTTCGTACGAGGGAAAACATTTTATCTGTTCCAGTGAATTTTATCGCAAACCACCTATTAATAATTTTTATATTACGGACTTTTATGATTTCAGGTTTAAGGTTATACTAATTTTTTTTACCGATGGGTTACCTACAAAAACTAACTGCTATGAACTAAGATGAAAAGCATCTGTATCATTCTCCATGGAGTTTCTGGCGATGGTGGCTTAAGGACCTAGGCGAGCGGCTTGTTGTCGGTGAAAATAATAAGTTTACATCTTTGGAACTTCTTAAAATGTTTAGTCGTCATGTATATCGCCAAGAGTTTGCAGTCGTTTGTCCTGTATTTTAGTTGGCGGAAGAAATTTTTTTAGAGAAGTAGCTGAAAAGTTTTTACTACTCGTGGACGTATTGCCATAGTACTGTGCCCGTTTATAGGTTAGACGTATACCATAATAGGGCGATGAGTGCTTTGTGGAATAGGTGAGCGAATAGGACTACATTTTTTTTTGCTAGCTTTACATGTTTTGAACTCTTAGTTTTCTAATGGAGTCAGAAGTCCCCATTAGGAAACTAATGGGGACTTCTGATCAAACTTTCATAGTTCAATTCCAGGAGGACAGTCCTAAGATAGGCGATATCCGAGAAATGTTACCACCACTTGCCGAAATTGCATTTGTAGGGTTGATAGTGGTGCCATTTTCTTCGTGCCGATAGAGTACCGCTTGGAGTTGTTGGCTGTGTTCGGTTTCGTAATTTTTCTCAATATTTTTTTCGTAAAGTCGTAAATTCGTAAATTTTCATAAAAGTTAAAGTCGTAAATTTTTCTCAATATTTCTTTTCAATAGAGCTTTTAGTTGGCAAGCCTAAAATTAAGTAAAATCCGTTTTCAATCTGATGAAACCTTCAACTATTTATTGTTAAAATTATAAAAATTGAGAATATACATTTTCTTCATATGGTTTGTGTTATCGGTGTGTTTTAATTTGATTTCTCAATGATTTTTTTTTCATTCTAAATTCTTCATTATTTATTATTGGAATCAGTTTCTAAGTTGTTTCACTAATTATTTAAACTTCTTAGTATTAACTAGGAAAAAAAAGTAATCTGCTCGGAGCTCTCGATTGATGTAAACGGTATTGACTCATAATCAAAATTAATCGGATAAGGAAATTTGTAAATCTCATTAAAAAACAGCTGTGTTATTTTCTATGGATTCAATAACAGAGAATATCGGCATAGTTTTTTGCTTCCAGTTAAAGTTTAAAGGAATTCTGCAATTATTGAGTTAAACCTGATTAAACATTTTAAAATCATTTTATATTAAATTGCACCGGCTGACGCAGAATTAACTTGTTCCAGTGCACATTTTGTTTCTAACCTGACTACAGCAAACAAAATGACAGAATTTTAACCCTATTTACTCTCTGAACACAGATAATTTCTTAAAAGGAATTTTCTCTGTATCAGAAAACCCCTAAAGTTTTTTGGTGAAATTATTTTTGAATACTTGAAATAAATTCAATTTTCTTTTTATTTAAGCTGCAAGATATACAAATATAATTTTAAAAATGTTTTCTATATTTTTATCCCATTATTTTAATTTTTACGATTTTTTGTTCATTTAGTATTTTTTATTTCAGTGTAACATTATTCAGTTGATATTATACATAAGTATTTTCTTCCTTTCTTGTTAGTTTGAATGTGGAGCCTCTTTCGCAGTATCGCTCCAACTGTTAGCATCGTGAAACAATTAAAACAGTGAATGATAATTTCCAAAACAACCATTATAACGGTCAGTCTAACGTTACATAAGCATACCGCAATATCTACACACATCTAGAACTTCTTTCTCACGCGCACGCACACGCGCACACACGCGCACGCACACACGTACGCGCGCACGCACAGACACACACACACACACACACAAATACGCCCCTGTATATGTGTGGGATAGAAAGAGAGACAATAAATATTTCATTCTGTGATACTAAATATTAATTTTTTTATATTCCTCAATTTCAAACTGTAGTCGATTTTCAATTAAGTCTTCAATACCTTTTAGGAAATTCCTATTATTATATTACAAATAAGAGCACAATAGTATATTACAAATAATATTACAAAAATTACTATATTACAAATAATAGTACGATAGTATTGGTACAAACAGTAATTATGTAAAATATGATTTTTATTTACTTGAGTTGTTTATAATGTTACAGAAAAAAATAATGACAAGAAACAATGTTCAAGATTTAAACTATCCAAAAACCTATTTCTGAATTTGCACTTTGATTTTCAATATAATACAGGATCATTTTGTGGTAGAAACTTGATAAGGGTTTAATGTTACGTTACAACTTTATTTACATATCTAGGTTAGATAACTCACCTACTAACGCCACATGCGGAAAAATAAATGTTACTTTATTTATTAACGAGACCACCAAGATATAAATTAAAAATCCCATTTTGCAAAGAAATTTTTATCAAAAATGAAATGAAGTTATATTAACATTTCCCAAATATATCCTCAAATAATACTTAGAGCGCTTTTGCTTTTTCGAATTATTGGTGAAAAACGATGTTAAACAAAATGGATCGCGTGTTTATTTGTATGGTTTTAATAAACATTTGTTGTTTAATTAGAAATTAAAATCATTTGTCTTTAATAATATGACAAATAACCTTGATAACGGCACGAGTATGGCTTTAGTCATCTAAAAAGTATATTTAGAATAATATTCTTGTAAGAATATTGTATACAGGAATTAGAAATGGCTAAATAAATTGACTTGGTTTTGCATTTATTTATAATATTACATTTTACATTTACATACAATATCATCTAGAGTAGTAGTTAGTAATTGTGCGACCGTTAATTCTGTTGAAATTCATTATTCACAACTAAATGAAACTACGTGATGTACTATTATTTCTAAGAAATAATGCTACATCACTTAGTTACATTTAGTTGTTAACTGTTATCTCATAAAACTAAAAATTTTCTTTTTTGACAGTTATCAACGAAATTAACAGATATCAACGATTAAAAAGAAAATGCAAATATAAATATTCGAAATATAGGCTTCGAAATTATCTGCGCAAGATATATTTATTAATAGTACCACATTCTGGCAATTATGAGAAATTTTTAAAAGAATTCCCTTTATGCAATTTAAATGCCTGTAACTACAACTTCACTTCAAATTTTAACTTGTCCTCTTGCACACAGAACCTACGTACCCATGCACATATCTATGCTCAGGTAACACGCACGCATGCATGTGCCCATGCTCGCTCGTCCAACCATTCAGCAGCGAGTGTCCTCTCAGTTTCATGCATATAATCATGTTCGCTTGTCCGGCTGCCCGCTTGTCCAGGCGGATATCACTGAAATTGCGTGCGTAAAATAGAAGTACAGAATACGCCATGTATGTGAATAAGCCTTCTAGCCTAAACGACCAAACATCCATAGTCCTACTAGTGTTCACGAAATAATGCCAGTAAATTGAACATAAACTCGTGAATTAATAATTTAATTTAACATTGAGATTCAAGAATACTTTATAGTAAGTTATCAATTACTTTTATATTACGTCATAAACTAGTAGCATGTATGATTTAGTACAAAAATAATAGAATTGAAGCATTACATACTAAAAAATTCTCCTTCAGATAAAAAAACAGCGATTTATGTTTAATTTTAATTTCGACTCTAATTCAGAGTTAGACTTTAGTTTTTTTTAATATATTCATAAATATAATAAAAAGAACCTAACCAAATTTAAGGAGGGTTTTTGGCTTACTAACGTTTTCAGACTACGAACATTTTTGTAGTTAAAATTGTTAAACGTCTTTGTGTATGTCCAACACTTATATAACTTTAAAGAAAATAAATAGAACTATATAAAATAAAATAATTAGATGAATTGAAAATTATTTTGTTACCTTTTAAATTTATAGGAACTATTCCTAGATCTTATATGTTCTGCCCTAACAATATTTTAACATTTGGACATATATATATGTAATTATATATATATATATATATATATATATATATATATATATATATATATGTATATATATATATATATATATATATATATATATATATGTATATATATATATATATATATATATATATATATATATATGTGTGTGTGTGTGTGTGTGTGTGTGTATGTATGTATGTATAAAATGTATATGTATATTATAAAATTATTAAGTGACTAGAACTCGTACTATGACGGTTGCATGCATAATTGTACATGTACAAAAATTTAAACATCTAGTAGTATGTATTGTTGCCAAGTAATGATTTTGATATGTGAGGAAAATTTTCAAAAATAATTTTTTAGCCAACGTTTTTGTGTTTAGCTTTACTTATTTCTTTGTTTTTCGCGTTTAACTACAGAACATGAGATATATTAGAAACGAATTGCAGTATTCCACGTAATGCTGTTTTGCTGATAAAACGGTAAAAATATTACCAAAAAATGGCAATTTTGATTCGTAAAACTGTCGTTTTATTAGTAAAATTAAAGTTAGAACAATTATTCCATTCAAATTTTTTTCCAGTATCCCGATATTCCACTCAATTTTTTTTACGACATCTCAGTTATTTATTCTGTTTTTACCTTTAATAATTCCAACCTTTAATGTGCTATCTTTGTTTAAAGACAGGGATATTAATTTTTGCACTTTTATAATTCTCATATCTTCGGCACCGGTCTTTCATACCGTTGATGCATATTAACTGATGATTTAGTGCTTATTTCGCATATCAAAATTATTTATATGCTCCATTTTATGTATTATATTCCTATTTGAAGAAATTTATTGCACGGTCAGTACTTGGTACAGAACCATGTACTGCATTTCCTTTTACGTACACTATGTACTGCATTTCTCGCTTATAATGTCCCTTTTGATATTGTTATAATGTTTCTCAATTTATGTTAATTTATTAAATCCTGACTAGTATTATAAATTCAAAAATGTGTTTGCCTTTTTTTTACGTTGCAACGGAGCAACAGTCCGCCGTGATTTTTTGAACAGATAATGCTGTTAGGCTGGGAAATGACATGGTCTTCTTATTTTTGATCTCAGGGAATATCGTTTCTTTGGGGGAATTTTGATTGAAAATTGAAAAAAATACACAAATGGAATAACAAAACAACGTCGCGACGTGGCAACAGATTAGCGTGATTTTTTGAAATAAGAGCAACGGGATCACCATTTCAGTCCCCAATTTAGAGGGAAATGTTTTTCTTTTCATTGTCATCTGCATTATATCGTCACAAAAATAAGGATTTGTATTTAATTTCTCTTAGTTATTCTAGGTGGCGCTGCATGTTTTAATTTCTCCCCATTATTTTGTATGTCTAGCTACGAGAAAGAAACCGCGGGCAAAAAATTATACTACATGTTTGATTGATATAGTATGAGTGTTTGATGAATATATAAGTTTTATATATAAACAAATTTAGAAAACTTGATAAACAGTGTTACCACTTTATAATCTTCTCTAGAAAATTAAATAAGTTTCCATTCAAGAATAAAAACGTTTCATATTTCATAATTTTCCGACAATTTAAGTAATATTTGGTAACACCAAAAATATGCAATACCCACATTTTTTAGACAATAAATAATCTGATATATTGAATTTTATGTCGTATATTTTTTTTGTCATTAACAAAACAAAAAAAATAAAGAAATTTTTGTTATTTTCTTCTTGTAAGATTCTTAATAATTGTACATTAAAATAAATAAATAAAGTATAAAAAGGGTGTTTATAAAAACCAAGGGCTAATAACATAGAATATTACGACTAATGCATTACGTCGTTAATACTTGTTGATGGGCCGCATAAATGCAAGTCGTGTTTAATAATTCCTTTTATAACTACGGTATGAAATTTACCGTAATAAATTGAAATGTATTTTTGTTATAATACTAAACAATGAATGAAACAGCAGATATAATCGTCGATCAATTTCCGAGCACAATTAAGCATTTTATACGTAGTTAATCGCAAAGTTAAAAGAATGGCGAGTTATTTTTAATTGAATAATAAAACCTTGTAGGATCATACCAAAATTAACAAATGTTACCTGATAAAATAATCTCATTATTTACCGATATCATCTGAAATAAAAATATTTTTATTTTATAAAAACTAAGAAAATATTGTTTTTTTTTATTTTGGAATCCATTATTATAAGGGGGTCCTTAATATTTTTCAGACTTTCTTTGCTTTCACTAATATATGTTTTAACTCCCAAATAACCGATATCGGCCTAATATCTTCCCCACTTTTCGTCCGTCAGTTGATGGACATTGGATGAATATTGCAATAAATTACTATTATGAGATATTTTCTTTCTCCTACGTTTGACGATATATATATATATATATATATATATATATATATATATATATATATATATATATATTCACACCTCTTTACAAACAAAGTGAAATATTTTTTCCGCTTTATTTTATATTTTGTTACTTAAAAATCTAGCTAGGACCATATAAACTCACTTTCTTAACAATCAAACGAAGTCAATACAATTCTTTAAGCGTTTGTTGTGGAAACAAGCTTCACGAGGAGAAACTTTTCTATGATTTCAGAATAACAATTTTCACGAAATACAAATAAAATATCGCATAGATCTAAATAGCATGTTATTTCTTTTATAGCAATTTATCTAAAGTGTTTTAATATGTAGGATATACTTTAACGGAAATTATATATTTTTAAACAACCATTCAATTAATTTAAGATAGTGGTTCGTTAAAACTATTGGAATAGTGTTTTATTTCTACTCTACTTAAATAAAATTAAGCAACACGAATATATTTTCTTTTCTAAGCGCATTCATGAGCCATCCATTCATTAATAAAAATATCTAGTCAAGATAAGGAAGTTTCAGTAATCAAACTCAATATAAAAATATTAAGCATATAGTATTCAATATTATTCGATGGACGTTATTTGATGAAAATGTGATGCATATGATATAATTGAGACACATTATAAATTATTCTAAAATCTGAGTGGTTAACCTGCATTTTTATACATATTAAATAGTTTTAAATTTATTGTTGAAGCTACTTCATAATTGAGACTGTATGAAGATAATACAGTCTGAGATAACTTAAATTATTTAACAGACGTTTAATTAATAACATATTGCCGAATCTAAGAGCCGTAGCCAAAATCTCTGACGTGACAAAAACTACGACCTAAAGTGAGAACATTAAGCTGCCCATCGATGAAGGCTATATCACGAATCTAATAGATGAACTGTTTCCTGTTAACTATATCACGCTTTCTGATATCGATTCTGTCTATTATGTTAAGTTCTCTTTGTAAACCTATTTAAAATGTGGTTCCACTTATTCTATGAATATTAATTTATTTCATATCATTGATCAAATATATCTTTTATGATATCAATAGATATAAGACACAAGGGCAATTAAACATCTCCTCTTTACAAGAATAAATAAAACATCTTCCTCTCTACAAGAATAAATAAAACATCTCAAGTGCGATAGAAAACGAAACGTTTAAATTAAGAGAAGTTTGAAATAAATCAAATTTGAAGTTGAGTTAGAAGTAAAAGACGAAAAATTTCAAAGAACTTGCTATATATTGAAGTTAAATTTGTTATGGAGCGGCTGAATATGAAAAACATAAATAGGAGTAAACTGACGAAAGTGAAAACGGCCGAGTTTCCGATATATCATGTGACCGGAAATCTTCGTATGTCTTCAATTGTTTCTTCACAAACTTTGTTTAACTTCATACGGTTGTTAGTCTCTATATTTATGGATTAAACTTGCAATTTAATTTTCACTCCCTTCTGATTATCCAATTGAGCTGGAAATTAGTATAAATACATAGTTTCGATAACAATAAAATGTTATTATATTATAAAGTTGGTTCGATAACAATGTTGGAAATTTGTTATAATCCCTTCATAACGGCGAGTGGCTCACTCTCCGGGCATATTTCATTTGCCTTGATAAGGCCTTTGGTCTCCCACATTAACGAATTCTTTTGGCGAGACCTATGGTCTGGTATGATGTCCATGGGGAAATTAAATGAATGAATGTGGTCAGATAAACTTCATATCCCATCCTTTTTGGGTATGTTTAATTTGGCTTGGCAAAATCTTTGTCTTGCATGATTTCCATGAACTGACGGTTGTAAAAAAGTATGGTCGTAATAACTTCAAAGCTGCAAATAGCAATCTCATCATATTTCGCCATGTTGGCATGATCTCTAATCTCACATAAGAAGAAAATCTGGTAACACCGAAAGGTGGTTTTAGAGCAGCAAACAAATGGTATTTGGATATTTTGAATTCGTTTTGGTGAGACCTGTGATTTCATTTAATCTCCATGGTGTGATGAGGGTGCCAAAAAATGAGACGTAGACTTGATTTGATTCGATTTATCTCGGCGAGACCTTTAGCATCGTGTAGTATCTAGGGTGTGATGATGCAGTTGAAATGTGATTGTGGGTGCTCTATAGACACATGTTTGGTCTCATATTTTTCATAAAATTCTTTTAATTTTATGCCCTTTCTTTGTTCTAATGGCGTTTTGGCCATATCATAAGTTTAAACAAATGCTGTAGCCTCGAGTGTTAAGTACAAAATGATACTCCTGCACTATTGGCGAATATGTAATGTTTCGTTTCGTATTATTCAGCACATAGTTCCGATTACAAAATATCCAATGCTAGCCATAGCCGAAATAACCACGGTTCGACGAGACAGGTGCCATTATAAACGATGTGTAATTTTTTTGGGAAAAATAAGAATTCAAATTTAAACTAGGGACGAAATTTTTGTTAGGCATGTTTATATTTTTAAAATACATGATTAAACTATCTTCATTTTGAATTCTTACAGTTAAATCACAAAAAGTTTCAGTCGCGTCTTGTGGTACACGTGCGTATACACACTTTTTATTTTGACCTCAATAATATGTTTATCCTATTATGCCCGTCATTTTATGAAGTTTGTATCTTTTAACAGATTGATGTGATATCGAGTGAGAAGTAAACCAAAATCATAAACATTAATTTACACAATCTTTTTTAGTCTCCACGTCGTTTTTTCTTGTATTTATTTCACGCATCCCCTTTGTCTTTTAATATTTTCCAGCCATTACAAATTAAAGAAATGGTCCTTTGATGATAATGAAATGGTCCTATGATTTGCTTGACATCGGCGATTTGATGCACATTAAACACGTAACGCACTGAGCGCGACATAGGTGTGGTTTTCACGACATACTGCGACATGACGTACTTTTCTCAGTGTGACATTTACCCCATGCTACTAAGTCAGCAACGTCCCGATCGCTGTAGAAAATAAAATGAGTTGACCCAAAACAATATAAATATAATTAGCATTAATATAAACAGCTGACGAAAAATTAAATTGTTTTTAACACGAAAAGAATCCTTTAAATTAAGATTAATATTTCAACATAGTATTTGATCAGATTGCTTATATTTAGGCAGATATTTAGGAGTAAAGTTCCGTTAAAACATTCTTTGCGTGTTGCAGATGAGAGCTGCCTTAAAAGAAAGCATAAGTAAATGTAGCTGTTCATGGGTAAATGACCTTTTAAAAGTGTAAAAATCTGCAATTAAAATTTAAATTTCATTACACTAATTTATAATCATAATACTCTCTATGAATACTTGCTATCTAGGTTCTAATAGAACGAAATTAACAGTGAAGAAGAATATAAATTACCCGCATAAATACCGCAAGGGGTACAACGGTTCCTTTATTGAGCGAGGCCATAAATTTTGTGGTATTTTGCGTAATATCTTATTTAGCCCCGCCTTAACGTGAGTAATAGTCTACTTTTGTATTATTTATTGAAAATTAAGTCAATGTTTGGAAGATCGAAACCTATTACTATATAATGAATGATTTTATTAAAAAAAATTTCCCTTATAATTTATTCAATTTTATTTTAGGTAGCTTCCTTATTGCATAGAATATGTATAGTGCCATTTGAATAAATACAGTCGGAAATTCAATTTTATTAAAAGAAAAGGGAATCAAAAAGCTCATATTTCATAAATGACTCTTTTTTAATGTGGTAACTTTGAGATATCCTATTTATGAGCTTTAGAATAACACCAATATTTAAAACACTTTCATATTATTTCATACTTTGATGAGTTATCCTTATAAATCGTTTTTACTGTATTATTTTTCAGCTTCTAATTTAATAATTTCAGTTATAAAGCAAATAATTGTCGCTATAATGAGGGAGTTAAACTTTTATAATTTTTTAATATTCTTTTCAAATTATGTTACGTTACAACAATAGTAATATTAAAATTAAAAGTATAAAATTAACCTGTCTGAACATTAAAGATATTTAAAGGAAAATATTTTGGAGCACATGAAAAAAGTAATAGAATACGAAAATATTACTTTGGATTTATTTATCCAATTCCTGTTTTTTTATTCATTTGTCTGTTTACGTTTTTCTTCAAACAGGCATCACGTAAACATTACTGACTCGATTCAGGTGTAATTATAAACGCAGAGATTAACTGAG
Source organism: Druceiella hillmani (assembly GCA_039881145.1). Classification (NCBI taxonomy): domain Eukaryota; kingdom Metazoa; phylum Arthropoda; class Insecta; order Lepidoptera; family Hepialidae; genus Druceiella; species Druceiella hillmani. The sequence continues at coordinate 33,088,289 of JAYKKI010000018.1, read as the reverse complement.
TTTCGGCAACTAAAAGAAAATACAATATACAAATATTTCCTAATAAGAACATAGAGTGCTCTTGCTTCATGAATTTAATTTAAGCATAAAATAACATATATTTTGTATTGTGTTGTGAGATAAACCCATGAAACAACACATCACATATCCACGAAAATAGTTGTATATATACATTCTATTGTGAACCCACCAAGTATTGGGTTTGAAAATTCGAAAATATAAATGTTGATTTCTCTCATTATTCCATATTCCAGGCGGCGATATCATTTTTTAAAAATTATTGAAACAGATCTCAGGTTAAGTTGACGTTGCCTGGAAGAGCTAGGCAACGCCAGACGCGCAGCGTGTATAAGACTACAATGGTTACAGTCCCTTCCATTTCAGCAGAAGGCAATGCATGCATGGAACTACTGAGTTCCCTTCGTTAACACATTCACTTGGATTGATTGTATTTTCTCACCTGGAATTCCCCGGATCTACTACCCACTGGCTAGCATATGTGCTGTCTAGTTATTTATGATTTAATAAATTTGAAAACGCAAACAATTTTTAGGTTGAACTTATTCAACTTTTCCATTAAAAGTCCAAAGAATTGGTTCTTGGAAAGAATTTTATCTTTATATGTACTCTGGTAACAAGTGATATAAAATGATGTCGTTTACGTAGTTGAAGATTGAGTTTAATAAGTAGCGCAAATAAAAATTAATTTAATTTATAAATTATATTGCGCTTATATTAGCTACCAAATTAATAAACTAAAAAAAATGCTTTTGTATATGTCAATAGGCAAATGAGAGATGTATGTCTAGCACGCGCGTTGGAAGTAAACTTCTTTAGTTATCGTTATTCGGAAGAAGGAAAAAGAACTATTAGGGTGACCGTGTAACAAAAATGAGATAATTTTGTTTACTGAAAAATACATTATAATTCTTAAGTAATTAATATTTCATAACACTAATAAAATACTAACAAAGTCATTTAATTCATTCCGTCAACATGAATTAAATGCATTGTTTATAACGAAAACTAAAACAAATTAAGTTTATTTTGTTTATTGGCGTCCTGCTATTCATAGATGTGCTGAGTTACTGGTAGTAGAAAGGGAAATTACACATTGTTTGCTCACTTTTTTAAACGACTCCAACAGGGGGAGATTTTCATTTCGACTTTATTTATAACGTATATTCCTCATGCCTCCGGTATGGGTAAATCGATTTGAATGATTCTATATTCCTAAGGGTATAAGTCAAGGTCAGTATCAAAACAAATTTGGTCAAGATCAGATGATACAGCACAGAGATGAACAATCGAACTCCTCAACGGATGATAGAAGATCAGTCGTACTTAAAGACGTTTTTTTATTCAGCACGTTTTTGATGACAAAGCAAACTTCAAGCTATACTAAGGTGTTAAGGCTTATGCCAACAAATATTCTCATAAACAGCACGTTACTCACAAAACATACCTTTTTGAAAAATAAGTCAAACGTTGATGTATCAAGTTCAGACATTGAAAATTGTGAATTGTAGAAGTCCAGGTCCACGCTGCTGTGAAATTTCTCTGCTGATTTTTAAAAATATTTTTCCCTCGTATTTTTACATATGTAAATATAAATCGCCAACAAACCATAAAAGATTATGAAATGTATTAAAATAAATTTAAAAAAGACAGACCGATTACAAAAAAGAATACTTGCACCAACTACACAAGCGATAAATAATTTTTAAAATACTCTCAAAATACATCAGTATCAGTTGTCATTAGGTGAATATTTACTTTCAAATTTGGTTTTCCTTTTTTTAATATCCATTTTATCAATAATTTTATCTAGAAATTGCGAACGTCTTTTAAAGTAATAAAGTAACAATAAACTAAAAAAAGTAACTGCGTCTACATATTTCTTAACCAGTTTATGGGAAAGCGATGTTTATACCTCAACCACATATTAAATGGCAACAATAATTAAAATAAATATAATAAATAAAAAATATTTTTGCGATCTTCGGACGGGGCAAAACTTGAAGTGAAACGAAATAATTAAATAATATCGAGAAGAAATTAATAGCATGTTTTGAAAGCACTGTTATTTAAAATGGAGAAAGGATATATATATATATATATATATATATGTATATATATATATATATATATATATATATATATATATATATATTTCTCAATTATTTCAGTGTTTCTGGACTTATATGGCTTTAAATAAAAGTGAGTTAGTTGTATAAGATTCTATTAAGGCCTCGGGTTTTCAGTTAGTTTATTTGTTACAACTGCTTGTAATGTTTTGTTAATTATTATTCACATTGAAATGAAACTACGTGACGAAGTATTATTTCTACTTTGTTTAAGTTCTTTACCAATACCTAGGTTTCATTGTATTACTACATTTTCAATGGGTTATTTGCAAATACCTTTGCTAATAGCCCACCTGAAGATGTTGTAATACAACAAAACCTAGGTCGTAGTAAAGAACTTAAAGAAAATAGAAATAATACTAAATCACGTAGTTTCATTTCATTGTGAATAATGAATTTCTACAAAATTAAAGCCAAATATATTCAATTATTATTCAGTAATGATTTTAAAAATCGTATTTATATATAACCACATGTTTGTATTAACATTTTATAAAAATTTGTTCACTTGCGTTAGATACATATTGAAAATAAAACTTTTCATAAATATGTGAGGATCGAAGAGATATCTATGTTTAATGTGGTCCGCACTTAAATATGACAACACGCCTTCACGTTAGCTCTATTTTAAATGTTTTAAATTCTAGTGACCGTGTCATATTTGCACACGTTTTTTCAATATGAAACAATTATTATTGAAGTTTTAAACAAGATTAAATTATTTTTACGTCTTTACATTTTAATTAATATGATTAATGTTTTAATTTTTCCGGAAAGAAAACCACATAAATAGTGTATTTTTGTACAAAATTTACAACATGAGGCAAAGAAATTTTGAAAATAGGAATTTCCTTACAGTCGATATCGACATTTTTTAACACATAAGAATAAAAATGTTTCTCTCCTTCGTCTTTTCTTTCTTTCAAATTCCTCTTCCACTCATTTGTTCGCATTTATGTAGATATTTTAAGATGGAATTTTTATTTGCTTAATTTATCAAATATATCAAGCTTTTATAAATAGATTATGATTTTGTGGAAACCATGGCTGGTAACAAACCAGAAGACTCCTAAGATTCAGAAGAAGATCACTGGTCGTGCTCTAGCAAGGCGTAAGTTTAATAAATATTTTTTGATCTTTTCTTGATTGTAAGTTTGTTGAAATAATTGTACACATCGTGCTATGCCACCGCAGAGGGGCGTTTTTCTCCTGTTTCATACTATGTTATCAATCTGTGTGCTGGGGTGGAAATTAGTTTCTGCGCTCGCGTGCAATAAGGAACATGCATTAAATTTGGAATACTATAAACAAATGTACTTTTTCAACATAATCTTGTTATACGATTTTAATATTTTATATTAGCTGTCATATTCCACAACTCTTCAATTGAAAATACATCGACATGTTTGAAGTTGCGTTGCTTAGATTTGTAATTCCCGTTCTTGAGTAAAACGAATGACCTTTTTATTTTGACTATATCCAGCGCTTAAAAAATATGCACTTAACTAATGTAAATAGAGTGACAATCCAAGAGATACATTGAAAATATTACAATTTAAACCTATATACACATTTTTATAAACCTTAAGTGATCCATGAATTAAATACAATGGACAAGTAAAACATTTCTTTCTAATTCGTATCTTCAGTATAGATTTTCGGAAATATTAAGACAAATATAAATAAATATAACATTTTTCGTATTGCATAAAATTTTTTTTTCTCTGTGTCTTTTTGCATTATTTTTTACAAATTTAATTCCCTCCCTTTACTTGAAAGGAATATTATTTCCTTAATTTATAAACAACTTAAAACATTTCCATAATTTTGAATCAATTCACACTAAAAGTTATTATACACTGATGTCACAAGATACTTTACGTGACGGCTAAAACGTAAAAATAAAAATGAATATAATCGGTTACAGTTTGTAACAAGGTCAAATATTGTATTTTGACTACATTCTGTTGAGTATTCTGGGCGGTAATCATTTTTCAGGTTACTCTTAAAAAAGTAATATTAACCTCCAAATATCTCAATAGCTAACTCACAAAAATATTCATATCAAAATTTAAAGGGATTTGGGGAGTTTATTTACAGATAAAAGAAAGTTTAGTTACTGGTAGTATATTTTGAAAAATATACTGAAGATATATAAAAAATTATGATACACCCCACCATTATTTCAAAACTTTAAAACTAAAATGATCATAAACTCAGAGCTGAGCTAAAAAAACAAAATTAAAGGCATATAGTAAAAGTATCAGAACACAAATATATCTTCCATGAAATTTGTGTGTGTTTGTGTTTGTTTAAACACGAACCCCGTAAAAACAACTGAGTCGATTTAGATGACGTTGGTAAACGCCGAGGTTCACTTAAAATAACATCTAATTTCTATTTCATGGGAATCAGTTCCCCAAATTAGAATATATGCAAATTTAATATTTTCAAAAATTATTCTAGATTGTATAATACAACGACAATTAAGTTCATAATTACCCGGTGCGCTGTAATTACATAAATTTATATTGTACCTAAGTACAACAATAATAGCGCTACGCTATAATTTACAACGCGCAATGACGTTTTTCACCCGGACATACTTTGACGAAATGTGCGTCACCAGAGGTGAAGTGTGAAGTGGCAGGGGAAAGTGCTTGAATAAGCAATCCACTTGTTATACAGGTCTTCCGTACACAATGATAGTTGTAAACTTACTTCGTTTCCTCAATTCTTTTGAAGTTTGAACACCTTGTTAATATCTGCATTTTAATTTTAGGTTACACAAATTTTATTGTTATTTACTTTTTTATCTATAGAGATGATAATATTGCAAATTGGTGCTCTTGTATCTTGAATATATGTATTAAAAAATTATTTAAGGGAATAAGACAAAAGTAAGATAGTATGAAAATATTGTTAATAAATTGTTTGTCCATTTGTAGATCAGCGCGTTTCTTAGCGCATTGTGTAAAAGTAGCTTAAAGGGTTTTGATGAAATTTTGTTCTTGTGGATTCTGTTGGGTCTGAACAACATATAAGCTATGTTTTGTTTCAAAATCAACAACTAAAAAAAGAAACTATATCAATTGAACATTTAGTTGTAACGTATACTTATTAAAAAATTGCTTTTATAATTAGTATAATAGATGATGTTAAATTTCTTAGATTTAAAATTAACTTAATAATATTTTCTGAAGGTCCAAACGAGAATGAAGACGCGGATACAGCTTCTTGCAAATAATGTAGATGAGATCTCTCACTTGGCCGTATTTTTTAACTTTTTGGACATGAACAATTTTGACAATTGGATATGAACAATAATTTCAAGGATCCATTTTATATTCAATCAATAATTATTACAATACGGCTAACATACATAATTTTTTTGGAATAATTTTTTAATATAATTGCATTAATAAAAATTACATTCCTGTGGTAATCGATATAGCACCTACTTCAAAGTTTTTTTCATTATTTTTTGATAAAAAAATGGAAATAACGTATAATAACGAGGCCCATAAATCGAAACCTTCATATCATTTATAAAACACTTTCAAAATTGCCTACCAACACGCGTGTTCACTTTAATCTCTCGATCAGACGCGTGTCGCTTCCAATCTCTTCCAGCATCCATCGTTATATTTAAAAATAGAAGTAGATGTTATACAGGTTGTGTCTTTGTACGATCTATTGTGCATTTAAAGGCACATTGTCATTTAAATCGGCTGTCAACTAAGATGAAATCAGCGTGCGCGAAAGGCGAAGAAAAATTTATGATCAAAAATCTACTTTACCGCATTTGCATAACTTTTATGATATCATGCTGATAGAAAATTTATTGTTTTGAGTAGACAAGTTACTACCTTATTAAATAAATTCGTCGTAAGTTGACGTTGAATTTAAACTAAATAAATGATAAATTAAAAAGTTTGGCGTCGTCTTACTTTCCATTATGGAACATTACATTCATGGAGCGGTTATTAATTTAGTTTTAAACAGACAGAAGTAAATTTTCATTGTTTAACATTACCGTATTTATGACTCTAATTTCTGTTTTCAATGTTTGATAATTTTGCCCAGTTTAAACTGGCAATATTAAGTAAAAGTATCAAAGGAAAACCTTTAAAGTATAAAGTATAACTGAGATATTTTGCACGTTTCTAGGTTTTGTTTTAATACAATAATTTATTTATTTATGATTTTTGATAATTTTGCAAAATACATGAGAAAAACCATTTAATAGTATTATAAAGGGAAATCTTCAGCCAAATTTTAAACACTAATACGCCATAGAATAATAAAATTTAAAATTATGTAATCTGATAACTTAAAACGGTAAAAATCAAATTCGATATTTAACATTCGAACAATAGTGACTGAATGAATAGTTCAAATTATTGCTACGCGCTTACAATAAGTATTGCCTTTACTTTAAAAAAACATAATTTGAAGAGCGTATACAATCTCATCATATCTGTAACAGGCTGAAAAAATAAAAGAGTTAAATGTATGCATTCATTTGTTTATCTTTGTTATTTTGTTTCATGTTTCAATATCTTCTTTATTTAAAGAAGTAAATATAAATGCATATGTAATAACATAATCTTATTTGTTAAGCAATTAATACGGATGAAAGAATTTCTACCCGATACACGCTAAAAACATACCTAAAGGCTAGTTACAAATTGTAGAAACACAGGCGTAACGTTGATGTCATTAATTCTATTATAGTACGCATAATTATTGCGCTGATGTTAAATATCATCTGGTTTTGGAACAAAGCATAAAAGTTTTACTCTTTGCTAAAATTCACGTGTATTAGAAGGATCTACGTTTGATTTGGATGCGTTCTCTTATCTATCCTGGGAATATATTGCTTGTTTCAAGAATGGCAATATCAGTAGTGCTAAACATATGCCGCAAAGATCCAGCTAGACGTAAGTATAACCTGCTCCACTAGTAACGTATAATACACGCATATTGAGAATTAAAGAAAACCACCGAAAAAAAGACTGATAAGGTTAGCATGGGACATTATAGGCTTTCATGACTTCTAAGACTGGGAGGCAAGCTAATTTTTCGGCAGCGTAATTTATTCTACTATCGGTATGGCGACAAAAAGTCGCAAGATTGTACGGTTTCTTGTAAAAAATGTAGAGAAGTTTGAAAGTGAGTTTGGGATTGCTGCATTTATATATATATATATATATATATATATATATATATATATATATATATATATATATATATATATATATATATATATATATATAAAGTCCTTTCCAACGAATTGAGGTCGTGTACGAGGATGTAAAAAGCCTTGTTACACCTCAAAAACTCACGAGAGATTTCAACATGAAACTAGGGACATGGTGCAACTAAGAATGGTTATGAACAATTTGGTTATGAAAGGCGGAAACTTAGAAGTCAGCGATTGATCGAATTATTGGAAAATGTAGGCCTCTATGTGACGACCTACTTTTGCAAAAAGTAGACTGAGAGAAAATTGATCTATATTAATAAAATAGACGTTGTATGAGCAATGAAATGGCAGATCGGTAAGGTAAAAACTGAAAGCTATTGTAAAATGGTGAAAGGTACATCGAATTTGAACTCTAAGACGAAGCAGTCCTGTTTGATCAAATTTGCGCTCCTTCTAGTATCCGCCAACCTCTAAAATGCCGGAAACATGCTTATCAAACTTTTCATTGGCTTTTTGTGACTAAAAAATAGGTGGCAGTAGATAATTTGAATTGGTAGTTAGCTTATTACATATTGTACCAAAAGAATCAAGAAACTCCCAGACCAAACTCATGGCGCGACGTTACGAAACGAACTTGCAGTCTTCAGCTGACATGTTGTATGATAGGAATTCTAATTCGCAGATTTCTAAGTGCACACAATACTATGAATGTCATCGTGGTGCTCACATCACAAAAACCTGTTGATGGGATGACCCAAAAGCCAAACTGACCCGACTTTATTTCATGTGAAGGTATCCTGGAAGTCATCTTCTAAAACAAGAGAATAGCTCTCAAATAACTAAAAAAACAACAAGTGCCGGGTGACGATAGAAACACCTTCAAAATCTTGAAGGCGGGTGGCATATCGATAATAAAAATCAGTAAATAGGTAATCAATTCCATCTTACCTTAGGACTTTGTGCTAGAATTTTAAATTAAGTTAGTGACTTATTACTCTTTAGCTATGTTTAGAAATATTCTTCAAAGGTCATAAATAACCAAGTAGTGCGCAGATTTTACTGCTTTCAGCCTCCGGAATAAACAAGTTTTAAAAAGGAATATAGTATTTTGATCCACATTTATACTTATGTATATGGGGTTTAATCGACTGTTATGTGAAACGTTTGTAGACTGTGACAAAGCCTTCTATATTATCAACATTTGAGTCGTGCTTCATTATATAAAATAATACAGTATTGACTAGCAATGTTATCATCTCAAAGATAGATGGCGACTCCACCACCATGCCCAAAATGTCGGTCATTTCAGATTAATATGAAACTGGAAATCGAATAAATAGGTTTCGCTAATAAGATAAGCATGCATATTTAAATTTTCAAAATAAGTAAGCTAACAATATATATACATACATACATATATATATATATATATATATATATATATATATATTTATATATATATATATATATATATATATATATATATATATATATAATAAGGAGAAAACAATGCGCACGAAACCATAGATCATATTTAACATACGAACGCATAGTCCTCGATAGCCCACAAATATTATTGTGCATAGACACAAAGCAAAAATTAACAGAAAGTAAATAAAACGGATACTTAATACACTTAATACACTCATAAGTGTAAAAAAACAATATTAATAAAATTAATATTTCTATTTTAAGTAGATAATAATGTTACGAAAATGTAAAATACGAGCCATATTGTATGGAAAATAATATTTATAACAATTATAATAAGAAATTAACTTGTAATTTCTATGCAAATTAATTAATATTTGCAAGTAGATTATTTTTTGCGCGTGACCGAGTGTTGTGACTATCATTTTTATTATTGGTGTGAGAAGCGGATAACCTTAATCTGGCTTACTCTAACTGTGCAGGACTTGTAATATATTCCTTGCAACCATCGGAAAACATCAAAACAATCCGTCCATCGCGTGCCCAGCAGTTTTTGGCTTGGAAGATTGCGCGAGCCTCAGCGAACAATGATTGTCGGGGTCGAATTAGATATTCGGTGATGAGTACGCCGGTTCCTTTTAATGTTTTCTTCACAGACTATACTTAATAATGGAGTTCGCTGTGGGCGAATTTGAAGGCTATTAGTCTCGAAGTCTTGCGCTGTATATTTGCAGCACCCAGACGGTAGCACATATTTAGCTTGATTTCACCTATTGCTAAAAAGCCAAGTTTGTCAACGATGACGGTAAGAGCGACTGATGTCAAAACGACAGTAGCTTCTCGCTTGGAATGAGGATGGTATTTTGACGTCCCTTTGCCTCCAGATCCTGTACACAGCGTTTCAAATTATTGTACAAAGTTAAAAGCGACTTCATCATTTCCTGAGTTGGAATTCGCGGAATCGCTTTGAACTCAGTCGAAAAAGTCTCGACTGGAGGTAAGTGAATTCTTGGTACTGATAATTTTTTCAGTAACGTTCCCATATCAGTCCGGCCACAAGACGAGAGTACCAAAGCGACTCAACTGCAAAAATGTGTTATACAAGAAAACTTATTTTTTCTCTCCATTCACATCAGTTTTCGAATATGTCATCAAGCTCTTGGAATGGAATGGATTTGATACCAACACCAAAAATGATTACCTAACACTTAGGTGAAGTTGGGGCGAAGATAGAATAGTTATAGCGACGTCACCGAGTAACCTTGATGTAATCTAAGCAGGTTTCCTAATAGGTAAAACTTAGAATTAATATAAATAAGATAAAGTCATTTCAATAATAAATATCGCATCTATAATAATACTTGTAGGGAACGCAGGTCTCAAATTTGAGGTGACTTAGGATACCCGAACTATCAATTTAGGTAAAGTCAACTTGGACAAAAGAGGCTAATCAGTGAAATTAATTCGCTAGGCCACATGTGAGAAACTTTCTCATATCTTCCAATTCAAAGTACTAAACTGTCTGAAGACGAGAGTGTACGTGTATAGCCGTGCATTTTGCCAATGATGATAAGTTCACTCAGTAAGTTTTAAAATATTTACATGTTCTTCCATGACTTACAATCGCCTATATAACTCGTGGAATTGGCAGGTTAAAGTGCAATGGGCAGACCATAAACCATGCAGAATCGATATCTGTTGGCGAAGAAAGGTTCCCGTATGGTGACCATCCGAAAGACGCAGAGTGAAATGAATCTCCGCAAGATGGACGAACTAGTAAAAATTGCGAGAATTGGTTTCTTTGGAAAGATCTCTGAAAGAAGCCTCTTTCCAGCAATGGACATATTGCGGCTGCTAATGATTTTGAAACTAGTTTCCTTGTAAAAACAAATGAAAAGACATTTTTCTTCACTTTATTTATAATTTTTTTACTGTAAAGGCTATAAATATTTTTAATAAAATCATAATGCAAACGCCTTACCAACGTGAGTTTTTGTAACGCACCTGCTAATAAACGTAATTGCTTCCTAAATTAGAATCTATAAATCTGAATGGATTACGTCCGTTATTTTCTTCGCTCTGTTATAATGTTATCTCATTTGTTACATAAATGGTTTGCAATTTGCTTTTCTTTTTTTAACAGGAAATTTTAATTTTTTTTCCGTTCAAAGGTAAGTCTCTATCGTAAGATTAAAATAAAAAAGGAAAAGTGTTTTTGTTTCGTTGTGTTCGCAAATTATCAAAAAATTTATAATTATTAAATAAATAAATAATTAATTGTTCATTGTAAATTTATTAACAACTTCAATTAAAATTACTCTTAATTAAATTAATATTATGTAAGTAATTAGTATATAATATTAATTTAATTAAGAGTGAGTTTAATTGAAGTTGTTAATAAATTTACAATGATCAATTAATTTTTGGCGTATTATTGTAATAACACATTAATTTATTGTATTATTTTTTAATATCATATTTCGACAATTTTATGTATTTTTAAGTAGTTCCCAATTGACATATAAATTCTTGTATAGGCAAATGTTTTTAAGCATTACATTATATTTAATTATTGTTTGTGTTTTTGTTGTAAACTTGTTTAACTGTTCCATTTACTTTTTTTTCGATTTTTAGAGACGTATCCTAATATGTTAGTAAAAATTGACAAGCTACATGACACCACATTGTAAACAATACGTATTCTTAAAAATTAGAACCCCATGTCAAAATAATTTTCGAATAATTTAATTGTTAATCTAAATTATTCGAAAATTATTTTGACATGGGGTTCTAATTTCAATCGGCTTTCATCGGATTTGACATTGAGTTCTAATTTTGATCGGCTTTCATCTAATAAATATAGCCTTATGCAAGAAAAATATTTAATAAAGAAAGGAAGACAAAAAATTAAAATTTACGCTAAAAGAGAATAATATATTTTTGTTTAAATAATTGATAACGAAAATTTCAAGTACAAAACTATGTAGAAAACAGTTAATTTAAAATATAAATAAGTAACCAGTAGATGTACGCCACAGTTGTTGCTGTTAAACTAGTACTGAGAAATAATCTGAATATGTCAAAAAAAATTTTTTCAAAATTTTAAAATTGACCATCGGAATTACGGCATTTACCTAAATTGGGGAATTAATGAAAAACTTTATATGCCCAGGAGAAGATTGACTGAGAATAGAAATCAAACCTATTTATGAGGTCACTTGTAAAATTACATTGAAACATCTTTCTTGTTTGCATAATTTATACAAAAATCAGCTGATGAGTGAACTATCCTCAACCAAAAAAAGCAAGACAATACTGTTAAAGATATACGAAAAGTGAAAATTTTAGGAGATGGCTTTAGAAACATACAATTTTAGGGAAAGAATAAATAGAAAGATCAAGAAGGGAATGATAATTTAGGTGATAGAAGGCATGAACGGATGAGACCATGGTGAGGACAATGGTGAGGTATGTGACTATCAATAATACTCTCAAAATCACCAAAATACGAAATACCAGGTGGTGAGTACACAAGTAACACTATTAAGTGTGATTTCATTCCAGAAAAGTAATTTCAATAAATAAATATTTCATTATAGACAAATAGTCGGTCGGGGATTTGGCAATAATTTTAAAATATCATCTCAAAGATAGATAGCGACTCCACTACCACGTCCACAATGTCGGTCAATACAGATTAATATGAAACTTGGATTCGAATAAATATTACGGGGAAGTGAAGGTTTAATCCAGGTTTCGCTAATAAGATAAGCATGCATATTTAAGTTTTCAAAATAATTAATAGAACCCGAGTAATGGGTTGGAATATTCTGTGCATTGAAATGCTAGTAATGCAGCTCAGAAAGACTGCGGGAAAAAACAGCCAAAAGAATATCGGTTGTATTGAAAGCATCACAAAATGGCTCAAAGTCATCTGAAACGAAAGAGATAGGAGGGGAAGAGGAACCATTAAGAAAGGAGCAGGAGTGAAAAGAATAAATGGCAGATATTTAAATAGGACAAAATTAACAAAAATATACAAGATAAATCAAACAGAGGACAAAAAATGCAATTAAATAAATATAAATTTAGAAAAATCAAAGACATTAAATTTTCGAAATAAGTAAGCTAACAATATATATATATATATATATATATATATATATATATATATATATATATACCTATATATATATATATAATAAGGACACAATGGTGGGCACGAAACAATAGAGCATATTTAACATACAGACGCAGAGTCCTCGATAGCCAAGAAACATTATTGTTAAATTATTAAACAAAGCAAAAATGAACAGAAAATAAATATTACGGATACTTTCATGAGAGTATTATAAATAGAAAAGAATATAAGAGTATTAATAGAGAAGAATATTAATAAAATTAATATTTCTGTGTTAAGTAGATAATAACATTACGGAAATGTTAAATTTTAGCCATATTGTACGGAAAATAATATTTATAACAATTATAGTAAATTAATTATTATTTGCAAGTAGATTATTTTTTGCGCGTGACCGAGTATTGTGACTATCATTTTTATTATTGGTGCCAATAACTACTTCAGTTTGCTCATCTTAAGCGTTGAATCGACTACTTTGATTCTATTTTGAATTTCTTCCTTTCTAATTTATCTTATCTAATTATTTCAATCTTTCGCTGAAACATTTTAAATTTATAGTTCGGGGCAACCACCAGTGTCCACGTTTCACTATCTTAAATTATTAAGGACAGCACTATAACTAATTTTTTATATTATTTCTATATAGATGATATAAATATAAAGGTTTCTCTGAACACAAAGTAAATAATTGTCATTCTAATATATTCAACACTCTTTACGAATGAATACAGTAAATAAAGAAGATGAAAAAGCTTTTGTAATAATTAGTGTCATAACTCTTTCATATGAAAGCATGTGATTAAACAGAATTGTAAACCGTCTTATCTCACTTACTACCTAATGTTCACTAAGAAATAGTAGCACAAAAATATGGAACAGTAACTAAGATTAATTATCGGTCAGTTGCTACTAGAAATATATTTAGTAAATATAATGTTAGATAATTAATCTCACGTAACTTATAACGTGTTTACTCAAGACTGAAAATAGGCCTCAATTTCTCTTGGTGTAACTGAAATACATAAGGTACTTCCAATTAAAGTAAGGACCATGACTCTTCAGAACTATCGTCAAGAGAAGGTTTTTTACACATCTATTTTTTAAAAACTCTTTATAATGTAGTAATTTATTGAAACTAATTTTAAGAAAGATACCAAAAACTTATACATAACTTCAGTACTTTTTTGTATTTAATGTTTCGACAAAATGAGAATACTATTTACACGCGCGACAAAATTGGAATACTCTCTTCTCTCAAGTCTGCGAGTTTTAAGAATTAATATATTACGGCAATATATATATATATATATACATATATATATATATATATATATATATATACACACATAAAGAAATCGACTATACCGACACAGGTTATACTCATATAATAAATTTAAGACTTGCATTATGATTTATAGGGCTGGTAATTGTAGTCTGTTCAAAATTATCATAATTAAAATATTGCTTTTATTCCAGTATATAGTTGTTACCATACCAAACATTCCTTCGTGCATATGTAATGCGTTACTAGGATGCATACGTGAAGAGTCATGTGACATTAAAGTTAACGTAAAGAACACACTGAGTAAAAAAATATATAAGTATCTAAGGGAATCGACTACCCTGCGTTATGTTCAACATATCTTGTGCCATTAATAAATAATACACAAGTATTCCCTAACGATGTTGCAAGACAGCTTGACACGTTATGCTTTCAGAGGAAGTTTATTTATTGTGCTTAAAGCTCTAATGGAGTTCGTTCAAGTTGAAATTTTCGTACACACTGAATACATGTACCAACATAGATTTGTACGTATATATAGGTATCGACAGCCTTAATAGATAACGGAATCTTTGATTATTAATTCCAGGTTGACAAATTTTCCAATGCTGTATAGAATTATTTGCCAACTTCTAATACGAAGCACTTTTAATTAAAATACTAGGGTTAAATACTTATAATTTAAGTTTACACAATCGCTGCATTTTTTTATGAAAATAATTGCTCATGATATTTATTATAAAGGTAATTTTCTTGAAATCAGTTTTATTTAGAGAGAGAGCAGTTAGCTGTCAGCCACGGAATAGAAAGAGACACTTTACTACTTCAAAATAAGACAACAAGTAAGTAATTACCTAGAGTTTAATAAAAGTGTAAGTTAAAAATTAAAATTGTTTACTTCTGATCTTATTCTGGGAAGGTGATAGTTGGTGAATCTTATCTCATTTATAATTTATTTTTATAGTAAAATTTTGTACTATTCGTAAAGCTATACTCGAAACAATCATAGCTTTAACGAAAATAAAGTAGAACAAGTAGCCTAACACCACAGCATTGCTTCAGCAAGCATAGTTAGAGTATCTTTAGCGGGCAGAGCTATATTCATTTTTCTCATATTTGTTCATACTAAATGATTATTTTGGAAATATTTAAAATGGATATGATAGATCTATTTCATTCATAATCGCGCTTTGAAAACTGACATTGACTTACATTTTGAAAAGTAGCAACGATGCAACGACGATATTTTTTTACACCTAGACCTATTTTTAAATTTCAGAAAGGAAGTGATCGATTTCAGGATAGTCTGAAGAGATTTAAGGTAATTTCTTGTAAGTATTACGTGTTTTTGTAATTATTACCATTGTTCGTCATTAAAGACTGCGTCAAATCAGTTTTTTTAATTTTTCCATCTTTGTCAAAAGTTTTCCAATTCCTTTTGTTTCAATATCCATATTCTCTTATATGTATATATTATTATATATGCAAGTATATCGAGTGAATTAAAATATGCACAAATTTCAAATACTTTTTGATATTGCTTTGAAAAGCCATAGAAACCTATTAATGAGAAGTATAAATGG
Source organism: Druceiella hillmani (assembly GCA_039881145.1). NCBI lineage: Eukaryota > Metazoa > Arthropoda > Insecta > Lepidoptera > Hepialidae > Druceiella > Druceiella hillmani. Next base: position 33,072,496 of record JAYKKI010000018.1, on the reverse strand, counting down.
TCTACCAATAACCGCGAAAGAGCTCGTTCAAATTCCACCTCTATTGATGGCTTCACTTCAAAAGTAAAGTTGGAAAATACGACAAATATTAATATAACTTTTGCAAAGTATCTGAGTTCACTTTACTACTTTTCATTGACCAGGTGATAATCTCCAAGGTGATATTTGTATCTTATGTTTAAATTGAGGATAACTCATCGTTTATCGGAACCAAATATTGACAAATTGAGTTTAAGATGCCGTGTTCTTCCATCCATATCCATTGTCTTGAAATAGGTTTTAATTTAACATAAAATAATCCCTTGCTTATTTTTAAAATATAATATTGTAATTTCATATATGTAAGAACTTTAGTTATTATCCAACATTTGCTTCATCTACAGGACACGGTGTATATTTACCTAAATACCCATACTTTCACATAATTTTTTATTGTGTAGTACCGGGAATGGGGGAGTGAATACATTTTATGAGTATTCTGCAGTATATCTTTGGAGATATATAACCAAAAATTATGACACTAGCAAAACCAGTCGTTTCAACTGTGATATCTCATACTATATATGGTAATAAACAATTTTTATTCGAGTTCTTATTATGTCCCTTCTAACACATAAAGGTTGATTTGCATACAGACAAATTGATTCTATGCTATAAACGACTGCAATTTGAATGTAAAATAATTGTACAGCTATCATAATGTTGAATTTAAATAGAGCTGAGATTATTTCTTTTCCAACACTATTTATTTTATTATGTTATTCATTAGTGTGATTTCCGTTAACTGGTTTACACACTTTGATCGAATAATTTCAAGATAAATGTCAAAACTTTAAATTTTTTTATCTAATGGAATGTGGACCTTCTTTCCTGCTTAAATATTATTTTCTCTCCAATTTCAGAATTAATTTAAAATATTCCCTATTCAATCCATCGTTTTACTTATTGGATTTTCATGCAACTTTCTTCGAAGTTACCATCTTTACTTAGTAGAACATTAAAATCTGAGCCCCCCTCTCTTAATTCGTTTTCGTGGCTTCCTAATTGTGTCCATGTACACAAATTCAGAAACACACTGAATTAAATTTTTTTTAAATATTGAATATATTTGGCGTTAATTTTGTAGAAATTCATTATTCACAATTAAATGAAACTACGTGATGTAGTATTATTTCTACTTTCTATAATTTCTTTAACCACGACCTAGGTTTCGTTGTATTACATCTTCAGATGGGCTATTAGCAAAGATCTTTGCTAATATCCCACCTGAAGATGTTGTTATACAATGAAACCTAGGTGGTGATAAAGAAATTAAAGAAAGTAGAAATAATACTACATCACGTAGTTTCAATGAATTGTGTAACATTTTTTAATTGAGAAAATATCCATGACAAATACAAACTGGATAAATATGAATATATATAGGATTTATTAGAAAAAATTATTTGGTTTCACAAGATGACAAAGCGCTCATAATAAATAGTTAGTGGTTACCTTTTTGCGCCAACGGTTAGTCGTTACTTTTTTAATACGTTTTGTAAATTATCAAAAGGTTTCTGTAATTTTTAAAAAAGAAGGAATATGTAGTATCTACATTTAAAGGGACAATTATCGGAAACCACGAGACCCCTATGGACAGGGCAAGTCATGAAACAAGTCAGATGCACGTTCCGATTCTATGTAGTTACCATCGAATTATATTGAATATACTCTTAAAATATTACATTGATCGATAATTATTGGAGAATATTGATTACAATTTGTTGTGTCTATTTATTCATCATCGAACAATGTTGAATACAATATATTGCGTACATTCGGTCATTATCGAAGTATATTGATTAGAATATACTATGTCCATTGAGTCATCATCGAACAATATTATGTACAGTATGTGTTTCCAAGTAAACATATTTATATCTTACATTTTGATATCCATAGTTTTCTCTGACTTATTTAATGACTCAAGGCATACGCACATCTTGCAATGCTGCAATTGAATAACTTTAATAGCTTTACGCAATAATATTTATGAATGTCGTTCATGTTTAACCGACTAATTTTAATCATAGAATAAAACAAAATAAAACGAATATTTATACTTTGTTACCGTTGTTCAGTAAGAACTTCGTCTTTATAATTTTAACAAAATGTTCATAAATAAAAGAGATATCAAGTAATTGAATTATTTTACTATTGCTTTCTCAATTTGTAAGCTCTGACGCTTGTACGTTCCGTCTATTTTACTGTGTATATTTTAAAATTCTTTGTTTCATTAGTAAAATTTTCTTCAAAATCTTTTGAAGTTTATTATTTTAATAATGAAAAGGTGCAAAAGTAGAAATTTACTTCCACACATTTAGTACAAAGCAGTTTGTAGTAAACGAGTCTCCATATATTAAATATCATTGTATTAGAATTTAATAAAATTCCTTTAAGGACAGTGTAATTTGAAATTTGTTATCTTCCGTTATAATGAAGGACGAAACTAAAGCGTAATAAAATAAGACGTTTTCCAATATCATTTCAAATCAACTTTCTCTGTTAAATACCAACAGCAAAACCGACTAATATTCTTTACACACACCCACTTGTTTGTTTTCACACATACACGCATATACACTCATAAACGGGTATACACCCATTCACGTATGTACACTCATACGCGTGCGTACACCCATACATGTGTGCATGTTTACTCACACACGTATGTAAACTTATACTCGAAAGAACGCTCATAACGTATATACCCTTGCACTGTCCTTATATGCGCTTCCACACGAAGAGGCTCACTATTCGCCATATGTTCACTTAATATTTGTTACATACACAATCGAAAAAAAAGGTGAGCTTTACGGTAATTTTGAAATAAACAGTCGGATATATGAAATTTTAATTTAGGACTAGAGCCTTAAATGTCTTTGTAACACACAGCATTTAGTAATCAAACTACAGCCTCTATATATATATATATATATATATATATATATATATATATAATTTATAGCTAATTTGGCTTTGGATCTAAAAAATTATAAAAACTGTATTTTTAGATTACTAAAGGTGACTTTTCATGTAAATGTTGAAAACAGCTTTCGAACTTATAATATATTCTAGTCTATCTGGTAGTTTAAGTGTACGGAGCACAGCCTAATCGACCTTGATCGCACACCCTAATAGAAATTTATCACACACTCGTATCGAATTTTAACGAGTTTCCTCGAATAATTTAGTATATAATGAAGTGAAATATTATTTCTACCACACTTTTGGGTACGATATTGATCAGGACGATTTCGCAACAGAAGTTATATAAATTACCTTCTGAAATTTGCAGTCACCTTTTTATAATTATGGCTAGCTTTTCACTAAAGGGATTAACCATACAATTTTACCTTCAGGTAACTACATTAACATCCAATGAATTTTATATATAAAAACCATTGGAGTGTCTCCTGTCGAGGTGAAGTTATGATTGATACTTAATACCTCATTAATAGATGAAAACCATTACGTTGCTGCAAACGCTCTCGTTTTCTTTCATACTTCGTCTTATCTTTCATATGACTTGCTGTATAGTCATCAAAATTATTGCATCTTGTTATCTTTGTAACTTTTGCTTTATAATACTAGTAGCGTTACTATTTTATGTATTACTAGTTGGCCCGTGTGAATAATTCGCAAATCACCAAATGGTATTACATGTTAGTTAAATATATTTTCACTAGATAGCATTGTTTATTATATAATCACATGTTGGTTAAACAGATTTTCACTAGATAGCATTGTTTATTATATAATCACATGTTAGTTAAACAGATTTTCACTAGATGGCCTTGATTACTATATAATCACTTTTGAGGAATAATACGTAGAGAATTAAAGAATTAATTTGGAATTGTGTGTTTATATTTCGTCAGTAAGATAATATCCAAAACGGTAGCTCAATCTATGATTTGGATGAAATAGTAGAGATATGATGCACCGATCAAAATCACCTTTGAGAAATGATGTAGTGAAATAAATCACAATAATATAAAAAAATTATATTTATTTTTAATAAATTTCATTTTAAGATAAGTGTTATTGGTAATATTAATTCAATTTCATTTCATTGTATTTTGAATAAATGCGTTTTGAAAAGGGAAATGCATAAATATTTATGAAATTATTTGCTAAGTGGATAAATTGTACATTTGCATACTGTCAATATCACATTTTCGAGACATTAATATTTTACATTCTTTTCTTTTTAATTCCGAGCTCCAAAAGACTCAATTGAGTTTGAAAAATGAGTTATCAAAAATGGTGTACCAAAAATGGTTCTCTTCTTGAACTTTAGCTTCACAGTTTTAAATATCTTTACGTAAGAGAACCTCGCCGTGGTATAATATTGATGTTGTTGAATATGGGAATAAAGAGGGTGAGATACAATTTTATAATTTTGTAATTAAAATCTCCTTGGTAAATTCGTAGCACTTTGGAAACCAAGGTGATCGAATAATTGATTTTGGACAAATATTCTAAATATTAACAGATTTTAATTTATGTGCACTATCATTTTAATAAAATTTGTGCAACAATATTTTAAGTTCCAGCTCTCTAAATGGCAAAAGGGGAATATATATTTGATAGGCGTTTTTCTTTCGTGATAGAATCAAACATTATTTGAATCGACACCTTAATAATTGTTAAATCTGTCTTTCTTTATATTTGTTCTTGTTTATTTTTAGTTTTCCCATATAAATTATTAGGATTTCTTAAAATTTCGGTAGAAATATTTCCTACCGATTTCCATCTTTATTTATAGTTTTCTCAAAAACTTCATTTACAATTATATTTTTATTTCAGGAATATGGTAAATATGGTTTTATGCTGAAGGCAAAATGGACAGTCTATATTAATCTTCTAATTAAACAAATTAATTAATTAAAAAGTCACAATTCCGTATCAAGTCTACACATCTTTGTTTTGAAGAAGATTTTACGCATCTTTATTTTCAAACGAATGGAACCGCACCTCAATCTTTTTAAATCTTATTCGTGTAATAAGAATTTCTCTATAAAAAAATCCCGCTGATCAACCAATGCAGCTCTGAATATATAAATTAAATTCAATTTAAATGTGGCATTAAACCTATGAATTTATATACATATATAATTACGGCGTTGCAAAAAGACGTGCACGCTTATTAAAATAAATTCAATTTAAATGGCCTTCTCAAACTTTGAAATGATCACACACACATTTGTATGTGTACAATATGTCACTAAACATTTTTAGGGTTCCATATCTTAAAAGGAAAAACAAAACCTTAAAAAAATCACTCACTTTTCTGTCCGCATGTTGGTCACAGCCGTTTTCGCAGAAACTTACAATTTGGTACAATAATAAAATATTTATTTGCAAATTTTTTAGAATACTTGATTTAATTCATGTTTACTAATTCACGTTTACTATGGAATGATCAGGCTACTTACAAAGGTATTAAAATATTTTTTTATAATTTTGGGTATTTGATTTTCAGATCAATATTTGGAAAATATATGTATTTCTTATTTTCGAATTTAGTAAACCTAAAATTATGAAATAATGTGTATTAGAAACGCGCACAAAGCTTGTAAAAAAATTATAGAGACTTCTAGATGTCATAAATTTTTAAATATTCCCCATATTTTAACACCTGTATATATAAGATTTAGTACATATACATTTTTATATGTTCTGACCCAATTTTCTCAGAAACGTAAAAGTTAGCGTAGTAATGCACTATATTGACCAACATAACATATAAAATATTCTTAAAACAATTAAGGAGGAAATAAATAACAATTTTAAAATTTGTTTTCATTTTTGCACAATTTTAATTGATTTCATTGAAAAGACATTCTAAAAAATAAACAAATATACGAAAATTCCATTCCCCTATTTCCAAAGCTACTCAGCCAGAAATTATTAGAAAAAAAGAGATGACAAAGTATAAACATTACTGAGGAAAACTTAAGCGATTATCGCACATCTTATATTTTTTGACATATGCACCATATTTGTTTGCGTATGAAAGTTATAATGTATATATAATACTTCGCATTATTTTTATTTTGTTAAAAATTGGTATTTATCATATTTAAAAAAAATATAGTTAAATTTGGTGTCAATCATATTTAAAAAATACTAACGGGTTAACCAATGATTGATCGTGTAATTGTAACGATTGACATATTGTTGAAGGACTTTTACAATTACACTCTAAATCCGCGCGAAAGGCGTAAATGGAAAGTTATGCTCTCGTGAAATGCATACCATACGGTTGATAGTAAAAATGACATAAAGGTTGATCACTTAAATTATACAAAGTTAAATATGATCTAAATTTCAGCGGTTATGTACAGTAATGTTACAACACAAAATAATGACATCTTTACACAAAATTAAATGTGTCGTGAAATAGATTATGTAAATATTCGCGCCGTATCAATTGTAGCTCGATTTTTTTGTATTTTTAAATAAAACATACGATACATTAAATATACTAAATATTTAATTATTTAAATATTTTTTTTATTTCGTAAAGTACGTGCGTATACATTACAATAAATTTATTGAAAACTACCTTGTATCACAATAGAAGCATGTTAGAGATAGGAAATGCATTAAAGTCAAACAGCAAGAGTAATACAGAAGTATCCCTTAGCTTATATCATTTACCGCATCATTGTTCCCACTTTATGAGGTCTATCAGTAACCTGAAGCTTGACTTATAACTTATCGAAGTTGGCAAAGTTTAAATTGCGGTAAGTTCCTTTAATCTGCCGGATTACGGACTACCAAAATTAACTCTACCGATTAATAAGATATTGCAATCTTTATGGGTAAAAGATGTGCTAGTAATTAATGTTACAACAATTAAATACTTTTGTATTAATAATGCTTTTTGGGTTCCGCATCTTATAAAAATTCGAAACCCTTATAAAATATTCTGAATATCCTAGTTTTTTTTTCAGAAAACGCTTGATGTTGAAACTGGTAATTTTTCGCAGTAATAAAGTATTGTAACATTGGATTGCACATATTTCATTATCTAATACTCAAACGGTTCACAATGACAAACAAAGTGCTCAAAATAAACAATTTTCTCAACCACCGTTCCTCCTACTCACACGCGCGCCGTACCAAGTCGACTTTAAAGTTGCTTACTAAATTTAAATCGTCAATTTCTCTATTAAATCTGGGGACAATTTTAATATACGCGAGTCTTAATATGCAAAGTCGATTATGTGAAAATAGAAAGTTATTGACGTATATTGCGAACTCTGTACGCGAGTCATGGAAGATTAAAAAATACACATTGATCAATTTAAAGAGATCGTTACTGCTAATTCCATGAAGTTTCAGAATCATAGGCAAAATTTGTAAATTTTGGATATAAATTTATTCGCTATTTTTATATTCTTTTCAAAATGAAACAAAAAGATGATTACTTTTAAGAAATGAAGGTGTACTTAAATTTGTCATTTGAATACTAAATGTGTTTTAAACATCTAAATTAATGGTTTTTACGCTCCATTAACGGCTTTTTGTATTTTCTTTTTTATTTAGGGTGTTTCATTATCAAGAAATGCTTAAATGAAAAACATAAAACACAAAAGACATCAACAAGTGAAAAAGGACAATATTTTGATAATTAGGGCTTTAAAGAAAGTTATGAAGTTAAAAGCAAAGGAAAAGCTTTAAATGAGTTGCTGCGGGTAACCCTGCCCACCGTTTATTCAATCGCCCGCTGATCGTTTTCTAATATCTTTTTGATCGATGGCCAACGCAGCGTGCTTTTGATTACTTTTACGGAAATAACAACTATCAATATGATTAGAGCAGAAAAAGATAACAATCAATTTTAATATAAGGTAATATCAATTATATTTTAATTTAATATTTTACGACCAACGCTTGATAAAAAATATGTTTAAATATGATTTAGTCCCAACAAGACACTGTAATATTTAACACTAGTATGACAAATAAAAGTAATTGTTTACAATATATAACCCTATTATATTTGTAAGTTATTAACAATAATATTTATTGTTAGACACATTTTACTTAATATTAATGTTATGTTTTTTAGGGTTTGTTTTTATGACATCTCTCAGTCTCCCCTCTCGTTGGACTCTACTCTTTAGTATGTCGTAACGGATTCAATAATAACTACACTTATTAATAATGACATTTGAAAAAGTTATTTAATCAAATTAAAATACTATTCTGAAAAAATAAAAATATTACAAAAATAAAATTCACATCGCCAATCGTCAACACATATATTTCAAGGAATCTACAGCCACCTTGTATCGTTTATTTATCTACTTATTTGGGCGCGGTTTTATTCATCCATTTATTGACTTAAATTTTTTCTCTCATTAAATTGTTTCAAGGAATTTAAATTTGCTTAAAGGTTTACATTGCAAAATAAAGAAACACTTCACATTATCATTACCAAATCCTCGAGTCTTACCTTAGTAAAAGATATGAAGATAGGGTATGGTAAGATATGAAGACATTATGGAGATAGGGTATTTTGTTTTTATTTTACATTTTTTTTGTAAGACGGGGTACCAGTTAAAAAGTGAATTTTTTGGGTAATTTAATTTCAAATTATTTCTCACTCGTACACTGTTTCTCATTATTACATAATCAAAAACTTTACGAAATCTACTTTTCCGACTTGCTTTTGCCATTAATTTTTTTATTGTGATGATACATAGTTCATAAAACTTCAATGTTTAAAAAAGAAAAAAATTCGAGGATTTAAATTTATTTTAGGAATTGCCTTATTTTACAATTATATTAACAAATTTGGTTAGGCAAGAGAAAATTATTTAAAAAATTAAAACTTAAAATCCTGCTTATAGATTTACTCTATGTTTAAATAAATTAAGACAAAACAGGGCAATTTAATTTATTTCTTCAAGAGACTTAAAAAAGCGAAACATGATCGTTACTAAGCATGTAATTTTTTACATCATTATTTCATTTTAAATATAATGGTGAGAGGAGTGTACCAACTGAATTTATTATAAATTAACCGCGTAAATACAAATAGTACCAACCTTACCATAAATAGTTTTATAAGTTGAAAAATAACATCAAAATATAATAAAAGTGGACACAAAGTCAACGTTCGGATTAGCCTTATAAACCCTTTAAATAATTCTTTTTATTCGCAAAACTACACTTAAAGAAAAGTTCAAAAATTAATATTTTTATATAAAATAGATCGAACTACACTCTACGACATAAACACCCTAAACTTTTAATTCCATTTTAATTTCTTTGCGATATGCCCATAACACAAACAAAATTATTTAAATATTTCGTTCATGTATCGTTTCGCTGAGGGTCAAATCTGTCGATAATTTTTCTGATGTTAAGAAATTCTCATATTTTTATTTTTGTAAAGATATATCACACTTTTAAAAAGTAAAAACAAGATAAGATATATTCTAAAAAGGTCAAATTCCTCAAAGTAAAATTGATCCATTTTTCTTCTGCATTACCCATCCCCCTATTCAAAGTAAAATACTTATACATAATTTCTTGATTATTTCCACTTGTATATTAAATCCATTCAACTTTTTGTTTACTTAAAAGGAGAGTTGAATGTATAATGAACTACAAGCAAAAATAATTAAAAAATCGTGTCTTTGAAAAAAAAAGTATAGCATTAAAATAATATGTTGGAAATCGTTTTTTTGGACTCCACAAAGAGCATGTTACAGCTTAAATTTATATATATATATATATATATATAGTAAAATAAATAAGACTAGATTTCTTAACTGTTCTTTTTAAAAATGTAATGATATCAATATTATTAACCCTACATTTTTTTGGCTATGTACTTTAAATGTTTAAATATATAACAAATTTGATGACCGAATTTCAGGGGTGACAATACAGAACAAAACTCGTGCGACATTCAAAGTAGGAATAAATATGATAGATGAAATGGAGAAAAGTGACTTGATTTCAAAGATCTTTTTTCACGTCGGTGAACAAAATAATCGCTTGTTTTACACGTTTGTGTTAGAGTAATATTTTACATAATGTTACGTACGATTTTTAAAACGATACCTGTAAGGAAACTTCTAACGTGACAATTTTTTATCATCATGTTATTTTTAGCTTTTTGTGTATTTCATTTATTTAGCCTGATTTTGATACATCCATTCAACGACTGGGGTCGTTTCTTACGGGATGTACTTTGTGGAATTCAGTGTTTCTTTGGAAGCCTTGGGGGACTCACCAGTTTGAAAGCTGATGAATAAAATTAAATTAGAGTCTTGGGTTGCGGCTACAATTCCAATTTAAACACAACAGGTACGTTAGTCTCATTACTTAAGCAGACAGTACTCCTGCAGCATCAAGATTGAGGAGTTGAAATCGAATTTCAAGGATATTATATCTACTTAAAACCCACAATACTAATTTAAAAACAGCAGACATTAAATATATTTGGCGTTAATTTTGTAGAAATGCATTATTCACAATTAAATGAAATTACATGATGTAATATTATTTCTACTCTCTTTAAGTTCTTTACCACGACCTAGGTTTCGTTGTGTTACATCTTCAGGTGGGCTATTAGCAAAGATAGCATCTTTGCTAACAGCCCATAATAACACGTAGTTTCATTTAATTCTGAAACAGCAGACACTTAAGTCTCACTCGCGATATATGTACAGCATCAGAATTTAAAGAACAAAGGTGGAAATTATCATAACATAATATTGTCATGGGAATTAAAAACCCATGCAAAGTTGCATAAGAATAAATTAAGTAAAAGGAGTTTAAAATATATTGCTAGATTTGAATCAGCAATAACAAGGTATATGACTTGAAGCTAAATAAGTCTGTTTAATAAAAAAAATAGTTCATGTTCACCATGATTTCTAAGCAGTTTTACTTTTAACTATTGCAATAATCGGATACAAAATTATGAAACTTTTCGTTATGAAAAAAATTTAAAAATAAGTGGCATTAATGTAAAAAAAAAGAAAGATATTTTAACCTTTATTAAGGATGGTCATTTTAAAAAAAGTCTGTGTATATTGAAAATATTTCAGTGGCTGTCTGTAATCTTAGAGTTCTCTAATTTTTTCAAATAACTTTAGGATCATTTGTAAACTTACTGTCGTTTCCTAGTTTTACCTTTTTTACATTACTGTCTGTATATCTCATAAATAAGTTGAAAACAATTTTCTGTAGACGACAGTTTGTTTTCGTTTAGTTTTACTTGTATTTGGGACAAGCGACATATTTTAATTTACTTTATCTACATAAGAACAGTTTCATATAATTACGTAAATTTGTGTGTGTATCACAAATTTTGGATACAGAATGTCATTGTGATGCTATATAAATTGTGCCTATATAGAAAGTTTCAGATTTTCAAACCTGTGAATTGTTACCAGCGAATTATTATGGTTTAACTTTTGTTTTTAAACTCGGTTTACGAGTCTACGGAATTTGAGTTACGTTACCAATGAAACTAAAATTATGACAAACATGATATACTCGTACTTGGTCAATTATATACTATGTGTCGCACACATCTAGTTGTATAAAATTACACTAGATTCTTACGTGCACTATTATATTGAATGTAGTTTGACTTGTTTACATTTTGTTTATATCTACCATATTTTTAATGTGTATTTTATGCAGTCCTGTGGCACGTCAAGAAAACACAAAACCTTTATTTTAAGGTTTAATTATAATTAGTGGATATATTCAATACTTGTTCTTAATCATATATATATATATATATATATATATATATATATATATATATATATATATATATAAATATATAGACTAATAAAATGTCCGAAGAACTGTGTAAGAAGATTTAATATATTACCAAGTTTGAAAACAAATGTTTGTACATGTCATAAAATTAAAAATAATTTAATATTGTCCAAAATATATAACGCTCCCCTTTTTAAAACTATATCTACAGCTTAATTTTTCTTGACATACCGTAACAGTAAGCTGTTACGTGACGTGTTTGAACAATAAACCTCCAAATTACTTATATACAAAATATACGTGAGTATAAATATTAGAAATTATATATAAAATCCCTTCAGAAATGTTACTGTAAAAAGTAAAGGAGTAAAAGCAGCTAAATTCTTACCGAGCTTTTTCTACTAAAATATAGATGAGGGTCTTTGAGCTTTATATCTAGCTTTATTGAATATCACATCGTTTGAGTGTTATATACTTTCATTGAAGTATGAAGCACACCGTTTTTATATTAAAATTTCCATAAATTGGATATCAAGTAATATAAGTAATTAAATATTTTCCTTTTTTGATTGAAGTTCGTCACAAAATGAAACTAGACCGCCGTCGATAGTTTTCATATATTTATTGCCTAAACAACCAAAATTATGCGAGGGGAAATTTCTAGTTTTATAAATCCTATCTTATGGCAAAATAATAGACAAGAAAATGCATAAGAATTATTGTGTCCTAATTGGTTGTTCAGATTTGAAGTATATGCTAGCTCCGAACTATCTAAAGAGTCGAAACTGTTTAAACGATATATATTTATACTTTGTGATGTGTTACCGTGCATTCAAATATTTTACAAATAATGACATAACATCAAATGTTATAGGCCAATAAAACAAATACTAGGCAATATACTGACATGCATAGATTGTATTTAAAACGATTATTATAATTCATTTGTTACTTTGCCACAGTAATTTTCAAATGTGATAAAGTCCCGTAAATACTTTTATTTAGATATAGTTGTTTAGTAATTATGGACGTGAAAATAAAATATTTCCTTTAAACTTTTTACTTCGTATTCTCATGGCTTAAAAATAGTATTGATTGAATAAAATTTATAAATTAAAAGAACTACAATATGATTTAGACTGACGGTAACGCATATTCAGACGAATTTATAATAACACAGAGATTACGATTGTGTTGATATTACCTTTTGCAAATAACAAATCGTTTTTCAAGCGAATTTTAACTCAGTGTGATATGAGCATTTTCCTTACCATAAAATAATGTATCACATACGCAAAATGTAGATTTGCACACAACTCAACAGACTGACGTAATTTTCATTTCATTACGTTTGGTAACCAGTCTCCTCCGTCAGCCGCTGTCTGCTATAAATTACTTGGAGCAGTTATTTTGATCACGGCCAGAAGTCAATACTGTCATATTCTTCTGCCGTTGTTCTTATTGATATTGCGATGTATCATTTCATTTCACTTCTGATTTAGGCTAATAAGCAGATAATTATTCATAATCCTATAACGGAAACTCAGAAAGATTTGAAATGTTTATATTTGAAACTACATATAACATTTTACGTCATGTTACGTTCTACAACAACATAAGTTGTTATTGTTATATTTGTGACTAGTTTAATACATAATTATCTATAATTGAAGCATGTATTATATATGAGTTACGATTACCATTAATTAAAAGTAATACGTACCATTTATCATCGATACCTGTCACATTCTAATTTCAATCTTGAAACATTTGTACAATGTAGACCAGATTAGGAAATTCTGCCTTACGAAGGTACGAACATGTTATTGTAGGAAATTGTCTTAATGAGGTCTGGGATATATCGTGTACAGAAACGTTGTTGACCTGTTTTAAATTTTTATAAGACCATTTTATATATTACAATATTGTGTCTTTACAATGTCTTGTAGGTAAAGAGATCAATATTATTTATATCGAATATTGCTCCATAAGGGTATATTATGAAGATTCACATGAAGCAAAAGCCAAGAAAAAGACAGATTTAAGTCAAAACGAAAAAAAAAACAGATACGCAATACAAAGAAAGAAGTCTCTTACCCACATACTTTGCTAGTAAACTTGTTAGATGGTCCATTAAGTCATCAAGCCAACATTTTAATAATTTTACTTAATGGAATCGGCCAATTCAATTCTCTAGATTTATGCTTGATTGAATAAAATATACTTAAATTGTTGTTAAACTGAAATTGTAATATATGTAATAATTTATAGGAGCGTTGTGAAGGCAGAAATATTAAGAACTTTTATTGCGAGAAATACAAGGAAACCCGTCTGGTAAAACTAAGTACAATAATATTTTGACAAATAGTTCATTCCACAAATGTATTTGAAGGTATTTATTGATTTACGACTATATTTATGGTCTATGGGCATTGCACATAAAATAATTATAGTGAATATTAATAACTGTTAGTAATTTTTTTACACCATATATATCAAGGTTGAATTGAAAATTATCAAGGAGTTTATGAATATTAAAAGTCCTTGGTAATTTTTATAAATAATTGCATAATATGTGTGGAATTTTATAAAAGAGAAGGGCTTTGGAGAAGTTCGTTATGGCTATGATTGGAAAAACCAATGATAAACACCATTCTCATTTTCTCCGTAACACTATTTGCAATTCGTTTGATAACATCTACATCTACGTACCTTCTTATTATGGAGGTTACTAATTGTTAAGTAAAGATATATTCAGAACTAGAAGGAAATGGAAAGAAAAAAGTATATCCGGAAGAAAATGAACCTGGCAACATAACAGCTCACATTATTTAGAATCAAAAGCAAAATAATACCCATGTATTTACTTTCACGTTTACAAATTTATGTTTGTCATCAACGAATATACCGTTTTTCATTGGCAATAAATAATGCCTTTATTTAAAGAACGGCATTTGTTTCGAGTTTCTTGAAAAATCTTGTTTCTTGAAACATTTTATAAATTTGCCAAGGCCACGCAAGTCGTAAGTAATATCAGCTGTGTGTGCCTACTTTCGACCCATACTGTTTTATTTATAATAAAGGTAATAGGAAAATTAATGAACCCGTCGAAACAAAATTACTTATACAGCTTTAGGAAAAATTAGTTTAAATTTTATTACCGTAGGTTTAACTTTCAGGTGACATATTTATTATGTATGTGTGTGCGTGCGTGCGTTCGTGCGTGCGTGCCTGCGTGCGTTCGTAAGCGCGTACGTGCGTGCGTGCTTGCAAAGTCTTCTTTAAAGATTCAAACCACTAATTTAAAAACAATAAATCCTCAAGTCTTACAATTTGAGCCAGTACCACGAAAGCTTCAAGACTAAGAAGTTAGAATTCGAAGTTCAATACAATAGTCTCTGTTTGAAACTGCTGTTTGAAATTTTTTTCATGTTTGACTTTTGCTACAAATGTTTATGTAATATTTAATAAAAAACGCAATATGTGTCACTGTTATTTTTACTAACGTTTCCATTAGTTTTTATGTCATTTTAAACATTTTCAGATAATTGATTCAATTACAAGATAAAAATATCTCCACGTCTCGTATCTTGGAATCGCATTAACAGATTATTAGAAAAAATTATTTTATGCAAATATTACATTCATAAATATTTTTAAATATGAGACATGGTTTGGTTTTCCATTCATGAATAAAAAATCATTTCAATTAATATTTCTTTGAATGCATTACTTCACTTTTTATCTGAGATGTCATTTTGTTGTCTATTAGAGTAAGAAGTGATAATGACGTAATGTGACTTTACATTCTTGCAGTTCTTCAGCCGCTAAGATAAAGTAATCATAATTTCAGCCACTACTGAATTGTCTTTATTTAATTTTTATATACACAATATATTTTGTAATTTCACTAATTCTCTTTACGCCTAATCTTTATTTAGCCTTGTAAAAAATTCACCTATTTGAGTAAAAAGGTTTAAAGTTATGTTCATGTATTCTTGAGATAATCTAAACCTATTTGACACCTAGTTATAAAAGCGTTATTGATATGACGATTTCACAATTGTTGGGTTATTAAGGAAAAACTAAGAAAATTAATCTATGGCAGGAGATCTAAGGAATATTGATTTTAGGAACATAAATATTTTGCTAACTCTTTAAATCTCCTTCGTGAAATATATGGCTGCATACAATTTAAAATATATTTTGCTGCATTTTTATTTAACAATCTCCATGCATCAATTTCTTGGATAAATAAATTTTGAAGTACAGGGATGTAAACTTTTGATTTTTATGAACTATGAAATAGTGGTAAAAATATAATATGTGGCATTATTTTTTCACTTTCGGTTTAAATAAAAAACGGTAACTTTTTTTTCAATTTCGTTAGGAAAAACTATTGAAATAGTGGCAAAACTACTGAAATAAATTTTGAATGTCGTGAAGAAAATACATCAAGAGGACGTAAAATTATACGGCTATGTTTATAAGATTATTCATAAGTATGATAATGATAGAAATAAATGGTATACATAAGAACAGAGAATATTATCTTTTATGGCTGTTTATTTACTAAATTCTATTTCAAATTGAACAATGATAAATTTAAGAAAAAAAGATTTAGGGAGAAAGGTACGTAAGAAAAATAAACCTGAAAAAGCGAAATCACAAGATCGATCGAATTCTTCTTGATTAGTTATCTTTCGTTTGAAAATCGTAAAAATCTAAATTGTATTTAGTTTAATCTCTCATATTCCATATATTATACTTTTTATTTACTCAGTTTGACATACCGTAGTGTAAGTTCATTTTTTTTCTAACTATATAAATTAGATTAATTAACATATTTCAAATCATTTAGCGATAATCCCATTTACTTCTTTAGGTCTAGGGGACCTAAACCAATGAATAAGAGACACCTAATATTTTTACTTTCAAATAAGTACACCAACAAATCAGTTATTTCACAAAATTATTGTTTATAATTGCTAAAGAAAGCTATTTCTTCTTATTATCCTATTTAATCTTTGACTATTTGAACTACAAAATGACTTTCTTAATGGCTGCCGATAATTATATAATAATTTTTCACCTTGATAAGATGGCACAATCAGTTCACCTTGATAAAATGGCACAAACATGTTTAGGTGGGCTATAAGGAAAGATCTTTGCTAATAGCCCACCCGAAGATGTAATACAATAAAATCAAGGTCGTGGTAAAGAACTTAAAGAAAGGAGAAATAATACTACATCACGTAGTTTCATTTAATTGTGAATAATTAATTTCTACAAAATTAACGCAAAATATATTCAACAAATTAATCAATTACCTAAAACCTACCCCAAATTCGGATTCATCTAGTTGTTGCGAGTTAAAGTAGTAGCGTGTTGCAAATGAGGTCTCCTATACAATACGTTTCTACTACTTTTCTACAGTTGTGTGCTGGACTGTGAAAGTGTATGCGTGTATTTGTATGTGTTGTGTACTCATGCCATGTAAGAGCGTGTACGTACTCTTATATTACATGCTAACTATATTACAATTCTAAACTTACGTCTGCTACTAAAAGTAAAGTATCTAAACTAAGTGTCATTGCATAGTTTAAAACCAGATATTATTATTACTAAATCCACAAATAATAATGGCAATTTTGCAAATAGGTAAGTTGTTGGATCTTTGTTATTTTTACGTCTGTCGTCATTTATAGTTAATGTTCTCAACAGATATATTAACAATCCTAGCACGGAATATGTAAATATATCAATATGGTTTTTTCTTATTTAATAGGTACCAAAAATCTATGTATGCGGTATTGCAAAAACAGTAGTCGTTAATTGGTTACGCTGACTCTGATTATGCAGGTTATTTGAAACTAGAAATTTCACTGTAATCCTTTTAATTTATGGTCCTTCAATAATTGGATTAACACAGACAAATACTGTGGCCTCACCTTCGATAGGGGCAGAATTTATGGCTGCATGTGATAGAGTATAAAGCATACCTTGTCTTAAGCAATTGTTGAAAGACATTGAAGAAACCGATACTGATATACCTTTATATATAGATAACCAAAGTACAATTAAATTAATATGTACTCCCGTTTGTCTTGAAAGAAGCAAGCACACAAATATTAAATATAATTTTATTGGTGGGAGAGTTGATCAAAAAGTTGGTTAATATTACATACTTTAAAGTAAATAGTAGCTCATATTCAAAATGTTTCCACATTACAAAATTCATACAAATAAAAGAACAATTTTTTAAAAATGTTTTTTAACACAATATGTATTATTTTGGTTCCCAACATTTAGTTGGAGTATTACTGATAACATTTTCTGTTTCCCGCCAAATCAGTTTGATTGCCAAATCACCACTTGATGACGTTGTTGTTTGGTCTCTGCTTCACTTTTATTTTTACTGTTGTAATTGTAATAAATATAAATCTAAATATATACTTATTTCAATTACAAATAATTTCATGATAGTTGTATTTTTACAACAGTACCGTATTTTGTCCATTATGAGAAACGTTTTTGACTTTCCGTTTAGAAAATAATTTAAACACAATAATTGGATACAATGTAGGACAATTTGAATTGCATCAATGAAAACAAATCTTATATATGTATATATATATATATATATATATATATATATATATATACGGGGTACGCGATGGGATATTTTTACACAGCGAGTTTCTGATTATTGGAGTATGTGGACAGAAGAAGTAAGAAAATTTAAAAGTAATGGCATTGAGTTCTGGAATTTCAGTGATCATGTTAGTAACGGTAGAGAATGAGACAATTAAAATCATTGCCATACTTAAGCAGAGACATATACAGTAATTAGACATAAGCATCGAATGGATTACGTACATTTTCCATGCCCAATTTGTTTTTCGACAATGTAGCAACAAAATATTCATTCTTGTTTAGGGATATGCAATTAATAACATATTAATCTGAATTTAATATAATCTTTAGTAGTATTTTGCATGTAAATCATCAAGGGACTTATACTCTGCAATAATCAACCAACACTAATATATTTAAATTTAATATCGTTAATACAAACTGTTCGGGTAAATAAAAATTAAAATCTGTATTCTAGTTATTAAGCATGTTTTATTGGAGTGGCAGTAGTTGGTTTTACTAAATTTATTCTTTAGTTTACCCTAGACTATTATTTCTCTTTAGCCATTTCCACTAGCATTGTATAGAAAATTTCGTAAGGAAACTGTAGAAGCTGTTTGTGCAATGTGAAACTAACATTGCGCTCTAAAAATTATTTTGACTTTCTCAGCATCATTTACTACCTAACATGGCTTTCCAAAGTGACATTACATAAAAATACAGATAAATAAATAGGTAAAATAATATATACATTATTTTACGCAATTTACAATATTTAATTTATTTATGATAAAATAATATACATTAGGTAAACGTAATAATACTAAACAGTTATTTCGAGACCGTATTGTCGTTTCTTTAATAATATTTTTTATTCAATAAAAATTACGGATATTCCAACAGAAACGTTTGTTTTTTAAAAAATAATTATTTTGCCTCCTAAAATGATTTAATAAGTTTAATCAAGCATAATTTTATATACACTTTCATATTTATATAATAGTAAAATTATGATATATAATATTTATCAAGACAGCTATATTTATGGATATAATATTTGAGCTCTTTTTAAATAAGTATTTTGCAACAATATGCTCGTATAATTTCGGACTGAAAAATAACCACATTACGTATTGAATATCGCACTGTTTGAGACAGATTTACTTAAATAAACAACATTGAACAGTAACATGGATATACTGATACGCGAAAACTTTTTCGTTTCATAAATTTTTATCCATTGTCGTAACACATAACCATATTTAATGTAAAATCTCATTGAAACATATTATTCTGGAATGAGTATCCCAATAAGGTTTTTTAAGTAAAAAGTAATTGTGTTAAAGATTTCATTGAGTTATAGACTGATATTGGTTTAAACATCTCAGAACAAAAGTTGGTTGAAAATTGTAATAATTCAAAATTATATTTTTTTATTTTATAATTATTGCATGAGAATAATTTTTCTCTCCTTTCACTTTATTTAATTTTTATTTTTGTGTCTTTTTTAATATTTTATATTTATCGTATATCATTAATATATTCCAAACACGATAAGGTTATCGTTTGTTCTTTTTTGTGTATATGTCACGCCATTTCTCCGGCTTTTCTCAACCAATTTGAAATAAATATTTTTTTATAATTAGAAGAATATATTCCAAATATAGTCATTCTAAATTAATTAGAATATGATTAATGATGTTAAATATACACTACACAATTCAACGTTGAAGAGTACAAGTATCTTGATCAAGTTAGGATGATGTCGGTCTAATGATATTTTAATAACATACGACTAAGTGTAACAAAAAATTGATATTTGGCAAAAATGATAGAGCTGGAAGTTGTTGACGGGAATTCTTCAGTGATTAGGAATAAGCTCATTGGGTTTAGACTCGTTTGACCAATGTTGACACATTAAGAATTTAATAGGGTAAATAAGTAGCAAATTATTTACTGGACCATACAGTATAATTTCAACCTTTGATCGATGAATTCTGTTGTTGGTGTACTACCTGCCTAAATCGTGAGACTTGAAGAGTTTATCTTCGGGTTCCAAGTCTTCAATCCTGACGTTGCAAAGGTACTGCCTGCTTTTTTAAATTATTATGTTAGGTCTCAAGCATAGATTCTACCATTGAACTTTAGATTTCAATTCTTCAGCCTGATGTTGCAGTGGTACGGTCGGTTTTTATACGTTGACATATATCTTAGATATTAACAATAATTTTGGATGATTCTTTTTTACTTGCATTGCCCTAGTGTAGGATCGTGAAAATTAGTTAGGATTTGCTATGGAAATTGAAAATACAATAAAAAGTCCTCAGCAATTAACATCAGAGGTGACGAGATTTTATTTGATAAACTAATAATAAATTAGAAAATTTTAATTTAGAATTTTCTCTAAAGTTTAGACACGGCTAACGACAGATATGCGTACCTTTTATCAAAGTCAGGGTACAATGATGTAGTCGAAAGGTAAACTTTTAGTAGAAAATAACAAAGTGAATAGATAGATACGTATATACAAAAACATGAAGCAATTAATTTGGTGGGTAGAAAATGAGTAAGGTATAATCAAATGCATAAATTAGGTAAAAATTAGCAAATAAGTAGATAGACTAGTAAGTATATGCAAATATATTTAGAATTATACATATACATATATATATATATATATATATATATATATATATATATATATATATTTATATATATATATATATATATATATATATATATATATATATATATATATATATATATATATATATATATATATATATATATTTGTATATATTGGCCATACAGTATATAATGGTTTTGGAAAACTATCCACGGCGAAGGCAATACAGGAAATATAACTTATATTTTCGTGCCTATGTAGGCATATAGGTGTGTGTATTGATACAAATGAATATACATAAGTTCGTTAAACACTGCAAATGTTTACTCCTATTTTAATAAAAGAATATTGTTTATAGGAACGTTTTCTCACAATTTGTGGAGTGAAATAGTTTTTAGTTTAAAAATGATTAGTTTAACTATGTCCTCAATAAATATATTTTATTTACATTACTATATTTATGTAAGATACAACTCGTAACTCATTAAAAATAATTTGGCTTATTTGTAGTCACTGTATCATTTTTTTACTGAAATGTCTTTCCTTTTTGTAATCTTTTTGCGTTTGCCTGTCTGTATGTACAGATCGAAATGACTGGCACCTTAGGCTACCCATTAGCGTAAAAAATTTTTCCAACAATTTTAGATTGTTCTCAGCTATGGCGGAGTATGCGTTCAAAAAATTTGATACACTTTTTCGAATACTGTCCAGCTCAACTGAAACTTCTATCAGATTTTCTCTCTTAATTAGAACGCAAAAACATATTTACATCATTAGATATACTTATTAGCTTGAAAAATGAAATAATTTTTAAAATGTTCATGCATGGGCCCATATTTAATACGCTTTTGTATTCCACAATAGCATGCTGCAGATATTAATAAATGAAAAATAAGACGCTACTTTATATTTGTCTTTCCTCACATTATTTGCTGTTACGATAAACTTGACGATGGCAAATTTTTAATAACATAAACTACGTTACGTTAGTGAACTCTTTTAAATTTTCAGTATTGCTTGAATTCTTATGTCTCAAAATGAATTTCATTTTAGATGTACATAAGTTTTCATATTTTTACGCACTTCATTTTATAACAAAACAGTTTTAAAAATTGCAAGTTATTTTTTTATAGCATCTCGTAGATTAGACGCTAATTTGTCTTATACCTTATTTTATGATAATATAATATGATATCGAATTTCAAGGACCATTACATTTTATTTATTATAATATGATTTATTACTTACGTTTTTTGCACAAAAATGTCTTTTTGTTGATACAAATTTCGGAAGATGGTTTTGGTGTCACAAAATTACTACAGAAACTTTGCAGAGGCTTACCGACTTCAAAGTGGTGTTAGTATTAGAAGCGTCCAACTTGTCTAAGTAAACCCTAACTTCCCACCAAGTAAACTGTCCCTGAGATTTATTAATTTATTAACCCTCATCACAGAGTTAGGCTCACCAAACAGCCTTGATTGTTGTTTAATGAATATAATAAGCTGGTCCTTCAAAATGATTATAATACAAAGTTTGTATTTAGATCGGGATTTCAAAATTAATTATACTTTGATAAAATTTTCTTGAAACTTAATTAATTTTATAAAAATTAAGTTCATTTTCAATTCACGTTGTTTAAATGAGCACACTCCGCATTATTTTATTGCTCACTAAATAAACAGGGGTAACAAAAAAAAGCAAGGAGCAAAAACAAAGGGCTAGTATAACAGCATAATACCAATATCGAGAATAGTGGCCAAGCACGAAAAAACAAAATGTTCGTTTACAATAATTTGTAAAATTCTTTATGAATTTAAAATATACTCAGTTATTAAAATTATTAACATAAGTTATAAAAATGTATAACATTTTTGAAGCGATTTTGTCACTTTTTAACCCAAACATACCAATTTATTCCTCGCCTTTGTAACCTCCAGAAAGTGACTTAAGGAAATTTTTAAGAGATACAAAGAGGTAGTAAGGCAGTGTTCGTTCTAGTCAAATTAGATGTTATGGTAAGAAATGTTTATTTACGAACCATAATGTACAAATTTGATTAACATGGCGGATATATTGACACGTTAGCAATCTCTTCCGACCAAATGGGACATCAATCCAGCCTTGTTCGACAAGCGGCCAGGAATCAAATTCGGATTCTGTTGGTGCGCTACCTCTTGGAAGGCCATACGCCTTTTAATAAACCCAATATAGTTCCAATTTGAAATAAGTTCACGGTAACTAACCAAACCCAAGTTTGACATTGACAAAGTTGCATACATCTGACAAGTCTTCTTAATTAAATGTTTCTTCTTTAGAATCCAATATAGACGAGCTTTTCTGTTTTTCTAGGAAAACCATTTTTCTTACCTTGTACCTTTATAAATCGAGCCGACAGTTGTCTTCTCGTCAAATGAGAGTTAATGCGCCTTCAGGTTTTTTTATACAACCAAGAACCCAGCTCAAAATATGGTTTATTACGATTTTTAAACAAGTCCCGAATACATGTTCGGTCTACCCTTGCGAAGAGTGATCAAATCACTTATTTGATACATTTTCCATTTGTTCTGGTGAAATCTCTGCGAAACACTTTATTGTGTTTTATGTGACATACTTTTAAAATTTCACAAGTTTAATAGAAAAACACTTAAGGCTTTCTCTATTATTGGTTTATTGGACAACAGGATTTTCATACATAGATTTCCACTAAGTTTGACATTGTTTAGTACAAAATATTATCCAAATCAAATTATGTCCAAATAATTATCGTACAGGGAATTTTGTCCGCGCTATGACTAGTGGGAGTAGATCGAGTGTAATTAAAAAAATTAAAATCCCTTATTTTGTGGACCTAATATTTTGAAACAAACACTCGTAGTGTTTCTGTAAGCCAAACCACACTTTTAAAGCATAAATTAAGTAATTACTAACAATAGGAGGCATCTTTGAATATTGTGCTAGTTAAAGGCATATATTACAATTTACTAACTCTTAACGTTTTCAATTAATATGAAAAATGATGGTTAAAAGATTAATTTGTGCACCGCCCGTAGGGTTGAATTGTTACTATGATATTCTTGACATTTCATGCGTTATAAGATTCAACTTCATTTTGCGCACAGTTTTGTGTCCTGTGCTATGGTTGATGTGATTTTCACTTAAAGCTAAAGTAACAAAAAATAATTAAATGAAATAAAAAAAAATTACATTCTCATAGCTGAGAAAAATCAGTTATCTAGTCCAACTGTAAAATATACGTAATTATTTTTGGAATAATTACACAGTTACTCGTGATACAAGTTTAATAAAAATATCATTTTAAATCATTTAGAATTTTCTAACCTTTTTGTAAGGTGAAATTGACTTTACTTGTCGCGTTACTTTCCTTCAAACAATGACCTATTTCGCTAATTTAATTTACTGTTAACTCCAGCGTCGCGGCATAACAATGAGATAAAATTTTGGTCCATGTCTTAAATGTATTATTCAGGTAATCTTCTAACGTCCTTTGTACCAAAAACATCGTGCGATTTTATTAAGATTGAAAATAAGCAAAGATTAACAGAGTTATATTGTAATTAAAATAGTAAAAGGTGTTGAAGAAGATAAACCTTTCTTTATCGTTAGTGAATTACACTTTACCAAATTAATCTTTCACTAATATATAGTTTCAAAGTGTCAAATATTATAATCATTTTTGTTTCTCCTTATTTCCTATAGATTTAAAGCGACTAAATGCGAACACCTCTAAATATTTTTAAAATGATTATGGATCTACTTCGCAAAATTAAAAATCGAAACAGTGTACAATATATATAAGCTAACGCAAACCGCATATATATATATATATATATATACACACACACACATATATATACATATATATATATATATATATATATATACATATTTTGGAAATCAATTAAGCAATATTTAAAAATGAGACAAAATTTAATTTATTTACGATTTACTGTTTTCTATCAGTTTTGCACTTAAATATTTGTTTCTCATTCGTTTTTTTTCTAATAAACTTGTCGGCGCATATTTTGAATGAATATTTCAAGGGGAATATTTCGTTATGAATCTCATTTATCCATATCAAAAAATGAACAACCATCATTTCTGTGAAATTAGCGAAAATAGAAAAATATAGTTTGTTCTTGTGTGTATAACAAATTTATTTCTTACATAATCGTCTTTATGTACACTCTTATAAACATGGCCTTATGACTTTCGTCTTATTGCAACGTCTTCTTCAAGCTATTCGTATATTCGTCTAAATGTCTATTGAACCTATTTACATTTTTTTATTCCTTTTTAAATAGCTTCATCTAATGAACTTATGCAACAAAAAAAAAACATGACTTTTTCTTCAAACTGGAATTGTAAATAGTTATAAATATATGTCACACATTAAAATATTTACATCACCTTAGGAACCTATACAGGTCAGAACATATTCAACAGTCTACATTCCACCAATGAATAGACAAAAATATTGAATAACGGTCAAAAATTGTTACTGGAAGCGTGTTCTCTTACATATATACGTACGTATATGCAGATGAATAATGTTCAAAAGCAAATTTAGATCATAACAAATATTTGAAATTTAAATAATATGCATTTTTTAGAGAAAATTTTCTCTTTCGAAAAGCTGCATGGAATCTTGATCCCTTTAAAAGTACTCGAGTTATATAATGTTCTTGCGTTACACAATTCATTTTCGCGTTAAGCGCAGCTTTGCGTCTTGTGGTTTCGGTTACCTTCGTTTCCCATATTTATTAAATTCATATAAACTGTTATTACTTTATAAAATTAAAGGCAATTAACTATTAAATAAATACCGAGTGTGGTGTTAAACCAAACTACACGCCGTTTTTTTTAAATTTTTCATTTTTCAAATTTAGATATACCTAAATTAGTGTTTTTGAAGGTTTTTGAAAAGTAATATATGTATGCCAATGGCTATAGTAATATGTATTTAAATTTGACTTTCCTATAATAATTTTTGTATCCTTTGTTTAATAGGAAAAACATTCGAATAGTCATTAGAAAGGGAAGAAAAATAATTTTCACTTTTTTATTCCACCTTGAGGGTAAGTAAATTACGAGGTTAACAAGCTTCTAGGATATTTGTTATAGTGCATATAAAGAGTGCGGCATTAAAATTTTCATTCAGTATGCAATTGATTAATCGGCGAGTAAAAGATAAATTAAAAATGAAAGTAATTTGAAGTGAACTTACCAAATAAGTCATACGAAACTTTACCAAATCACCTTACCAAACCTACTTTACCAAATCAGTCATACCAGTTTAATGGTAGGATTTTGCGCAACTTACCAATTAAATGGCAGCATTTTACACAAACTATCAATTGAATGGCAGCATTTTACATAATCCATCAATTTAATAACTGCATTTAGGTGACCTACCAATTTAATGTCAACATTTAGAGGAACTGGCCCTTTATTACATCAATATGAGTAAGGAAGAAACACAGAAAAATAATTTATTCGGCAAGTTTATGTACACAAAGCTAATAAGATAAAGATACATAGTTAAAAAGAAAAAAACACATGAATACAAAAAGTTATTGTACCGTGGTCGCGTCTACGGCTGGTGTATCTTATCACAAATTCAAACTCGAGTTTATTTAGTCAATGTAGGTTTCAAAGTATAGCTTGTTGCCAGTAACGTAGCGATTCATTTAAATAGCGACAGATTGAAAACAATAATTCCTATACAGATAGTTTAATGTGTTCCTAGTATATTGCACGATTAAGAACCATGAATTTTACAAAAAGTAATTTAGAACTACTCATGTTCTAATGTCTTTTGTATAATATGTTTCTAAAGTTCATAATGATCATTAAATGAGCTTCATTTTATTATCATATTGTCTTTAATACGTATTTATATGTATAATCATTACTAAATTCATGTCTAAATAGGTGTTTTGTTTCCTACCTACACTCATATTTTCCTTCCTTTTCTCCGAAATGGAAATCAAAATGTACCTTTTACTCGTCGTCCATTCTGGAACCTGTCCTTTGATGAGGTATCTCACAGGCACTAAAATAGGCCGGCTACCCGAACGTCTATTTTCGCCAACAGCTCTCCAGGGACTAACGAGATGCGCACGAGATTGTGTTTGACTCAGAATGTTGACTCAGTAAATAAATAATGATTTAAAGGAATTAAACTGAAAACTCACTTCAATTATTGAAAATAAAATGACGTGCATCCGGTGGCTGTGGTACTTGGAACTCATAGGGGAACGGCCTGAAAAGTCTTGCACGGTCAGCCTGGAGTCTGAAGAAGACCAAAACTATAGTGAAAGCTGACTTTGATGATCTGAGGGTAATAGACTGGCGGTGCTGGGAGAGGCGTGCGAGGGACCACGAAGAATGGCAAGGTGGACTAGCGCAACTCAAGATCCTTCAGAGATTATGATGGCTATGATAGATCGTTACACAGCCGAAAATAAAAAAGACATTCCTTACAATTTCGTTATTCCCATAACACATTTACAATTCGTTATTCCATCAGTAGACAAATATGTACTGATATTTTTATATAGTCTCCTTTTTGTGAGATATGAAATCTGAAACGGTGTTCCGCACCAAATTTTTAACAGATTATGTCAAAAATCAGAAAAAACTAAATAACGGTATGAAGTATGTACTTCAATACAAAATTATTTCCATTAACTTTCTTGAATAAGTAGAGATATATACGTGCGTGCGTACGTACGTGCGCTCGTGCGTGCATGCTCCCGTGCTTGCGCGCGTGCGTACGTATACGGGTACATAAGTGTGGGCCTGCGAGCGCGGCAGTGCGCGCGTGCGTGCGCGCGTCATGTACTTGTGCGTACCTATGCGTGCGTGGGCGTGTGTGTGCTTGTGTATGCGTGTATAGATGCGTGCCAGATTTGAACCTTCATAAGTGTAAACGCTCAGAGTGGAAGTTTTTCTCGTTCTTGAAATTTTTTATTCACATTCATTCACAGTACAGTGAAAAATACGCATAAAACAAAACTTAGAAAATATTCCACCTATGTAATATTTATACAGCGTCAAAGTAATATTTCAAAAACCTACTCGTTTAACTGTTGGTTCCATGTTGTAAAATATTTTATTTTTACTATTCAACTCCGCCTTTCAACAGTAATTTTTCTCTACTATAATCGAATATGTCTATTTATTCCGTCATTTTTAAATTGAAATTAACTTTTCCCATATAGACAATTTATTAATATTTCGAATACACGCATAATTACATAATATTTTAAAGCCTTCTTAAATAAAATATACCCAATCATCAATAGTAGTAGATAGGTTTTGTATTCTTTTTTATATTCCATAAAAGTGTTCCTATAGTAGTTGTAAACATATGTTTCAGCTTTAGCCGTAAATACCAACATATATCTGTAGAGTGACAGTAATATATACTACAAAAGGTGAAGATTTTTTCCATATTTTAAAATAACTTTTGAAGGAATATGGTAGACCATATTTTTCAGATTAACCGTAATAATTACAATGTGTGTCAACTTTGCAAATTAGTTTCATTTTGTCGCCACCTCGTAGACGTAAGAACATGATGATAGAATACGAAAGAAAAGAAAAATGGAAGGTGATTTGTAATAATAGTATCATCTTAAATGTGCCTATTCTGCAAGTTCTGTGACAAGTTACGTGTACAAGTTATGTGTTAGACAATGATGCTCTTTGTTTAAAATACTTTTCTATTTCATTGCCTACTGACACCAAGCCACGTAACTTTCTCAATTGATTTACTTACATTATCATTTTAATGCCATTTAAATAATTAATAAATAATTTATGAATACTTGTATATAATTAACTATTATGTGCTTAAGCGTGAAACTTACTCTAGTTGCACTCGCTATCAACTTGTTGTTGCTTTAATAATATTTGTAATTCTAACTTCTAAAAAAATAACTGCAGGAACAGATGAAAATACGGAGTTGGCAGTTAAATACTTTTCAAAGTACATTTTATAAAAATACTGAGATAATGTAAAATCACAGGGGAATCCATTAACTTGATAAAAAAAATTCTAATGTTTTTTTGTCCCGCGTGTAAAATTTTATAGAATTCGTAAAAATATGAGACGTGTAATTGTTATAATAAAATAAAAGAAATATCCTTATTATAAATCAAAATTTATGGTATGTATGAGAATGGCGGTTTTAAAATTAAAAATCATTTAATTGAATTAATTTAACAGGAATTAAATTTGTTTCATGTATATCTATAATTCAGTAATATAATATATATTTATGAAACTAATGAAAAAATTTACAATTATTTAAACAGTTTATATTCATTGATATTTAATCACGCACACTCGAACCTTACTGCATGAACGTCAATAAGTGAATTTTAATTTGTCCAGGATTTATTCATTCACAAAAATATTTCTCCACCAAATAGACATATAGACAGATGTTTATCTATCCAGCAGAATTAAATTCTTTTCGAACATAACCATGACTCTTATGCAATATAACCTAAATAAATCCTGAGTGAGTATCCATATTTATACCTACATAAATGCATCAGTAATGAAAATCAATTCGACACAGGTACATACTTACGTTCGAAACATAACTTTTTTTCATTTCCTGATTACTTATAGACTACCATTTATGCAAAATTATACTGATAAATTCAATAAAGGATTTATACACCGACTTATTTCTCATCTTTTCTTCTTTTACTTATAATATTATCTACTATTAGTAAGACAGCTTCATTATTCATTTAAAAATCATTGATCAAATCCGTGCAAGTGATTAATTTTAATATTTCAGTGAATTCAAAATCCATATAAGATGAAGATTAATATAAATGTTTTTTAATATCGATGTCAGATAATCACATGTTAAGATTATAATGTAAATATTCTTTTTAAAAGGGTTTAACTGCAATTTTAAAATTTTCGGAACAATTAAAACTAAATTTATTGAAATAATTTCTATTCGTTTTTGCATACACTTTTCTTCAACAATTTACTTAAAATTTTGCATATCTAAATTTTCAAAAATATTTAACATAGAATAATTTAAAGGTAATAAAATTATTTTTCTGTGAACTTATTTCAATAACTATTTGTTTACTACTCACAACGCCAAAATTAAGCAACACACTCCATTCCGATACCATATTTTTACCTTATATTTAAGTATTTTAAAATAGTATGGAAAAGTCTCCTAACTTTACTCTCGGCATTTCACATCCTTCTATACCCTTCTTCCTTAATCCTTCTTTTTTTTCTTTTCTTAACCATCAGTCGTGCTCTAAAGTGTCCTGACATATTAAAATTAGATTATTATAGCGTTGTGTTTTTTTCTCAAAAACATATTACCGTATTTTGTTACCATCTGTTCTGTAATTTTACAAATGCACTATAATTTTGGTTGTCTGGAAAAGATTACCCATGTAGCAGTATACTTGTAGAAGGTAATAAATAAATAACGACAGTGAACACATCGGCATTCACTATTATAACAAGTAAACATTTTTATCTTCCCTCTATATTTTCGTAATATTAAAAGCTGCTTACGAAGTAAGAACGGCAACTTCTAACTGTAATATATAAAAAGGCAAGGTGTATAGGTATATCGTCAAAATAGGTGAAAATTTCAATGTATTTATGATACCGTAAGTCGGTCGCTAGACTGACGGAGGGGAATATATTATCACTTTAAATAGACAGCCGTAACCGTGACGCGGGAAACTACCGCACCGGAAACATATTGTGTGTTGTGAGCAAACATGGGAGGGTGGTATTTGCTATCAATTTGAAATGTGAGTTTAGTCGTCGCTTTCGTATCGATTTAACCTATCATTAGCCCTATTTAATTTATGGAATATTAACGACTTCAGTATCACATGTGCGCAATTAAAAAATGTAATTGGGAAAAATACTATCATGTTATATAGAATTTTGTGTAATTTTCATAGTTCCAATTATTTGATGTAATTTAATTACATCAAATCATTAGAAGATACAATATTAATATTTGATAATATCCTTCTAATGAGATCAAAATTTAACAATTGAATTGATAATGGGTAAGAAATAGGACATTTCGATATCGTATACTATCCCAGTTACTTTAATAAAAATGTCAGTCATACTTAGACCCTCCAACTCTTCAGCAACGAAACCGTGTCCATACTTGATAGAGGCTTGTCAGTGCTGCCCAAGTTATCTGTACTTGCCCGTATTGTCTATATGTGCAATATTAATGTATGTACTTCTTGCATGGAAGTCCGAAATTTCTGGTATCATCATCTATAAAATTATTTTAATTTTGGTTTTACTTTGCCCTTTAATATCGTATTTAAAGAAAAATGTAAACTTTTCAAATTGTCAACCTCCTACTTGTTTAATTTTTAGATACACATTTGAGACAATACTTGGTTTGCTCGAATCAGTTAATTAGTCTCTAAGTCATGATCCTGTTCGTGGATATTTGTCGAATCCGTAAAGTCGAAAATATTAAATTTAACTTGCATGTATGTCACATAGACATTCGAGACAGACATTCGCGACGTCCGTCCGCCACGAATGTCTACGTGAAACTGAGATAAATTTTCATCATTCCTCCTTAAAATAGTGTCGTTATTTCTATATTTAGTCGAATTAATCTAGTTACAAAATGACTTCAACAAAAAATGTCGTTCATTTAAACAAACATTTGGACGCCATTGCCTCCCCATATTGATTTAAAGAGGTTTATGAGTAAAAAGAAAATTTTATTTGATGTAATACAATATTTGCATCACTTTCCTCTATTATTTAAAATATAACGTTAATTTCAACCTTACAGAAATAATTTGAAATCTATTTTCCCTGTGACTTCGTTTGCGCAGCTGCAGTAATGTTTGTGTGTGACAATTGAAGCTATAATTTATTTCTATTGGAAGAGAAATAATTTTTTTTCAAAATTCGACTAGTGTTGAATAGTGAGAATGTGATCGAGTAATAAAAGGAAAGAAATTTCATCTCAGTCTTTTTATATCTCAGTCTCCTCATTCCTCACTAACTGCTCCTAAATTGTTAGGAAAGTAGCTCAAATGCGAATGAATGAAATGCACTTTGAGACACATCAGGCTACTTAACCTTTAGAAATTTTGGAGCATGTTATTCATAATATATTCATAATTGAACGTTTTATGATATACCAAGAAGTTTTCAACAACTTCTTCAACGGTAGCCATGCTGCCAGTTCTAAAGGAGTCAGTTTTCCATTGAAGTTTTTGTCTTTCATTAAATTTCGTACATTCCGTCCAACATAAATATATTTCAGTTTAGTTTCGGACAAAGAGGAGAATACTGCTTTTAAATATTTGAATCCATCGCTTTGTTTATTTAAAGTCTTCACAAAATGCTTCATAAGACCAAGTTTTATGTGCAAAGGGGTTAGTAATTTTTTTCAGGTGGAACTACATTTTGTCGAACTATATTTTTACTTCGTGGCTCGAAATTAATTCTTTCTCGCCATTTTTTTCACGTATAATTTTCTGCTCTGTATCTGCTATCCTAATCACATGAAAAATATAGGTATTTTATATAACCGACATTGTACATCGCCTTCAAACTAAATTCCTGTACAAAAAATATGTCAAGCAAACAAAACTTTTTAAAAAAATATTACAATTACACAACGA
The DNA here is from genome assembly GCA_039881145.1 of Druceiella hillmani. Classification (NCBI taxonomy): domain Eukaryota; kingdom Metazoa; phylum Arthropoda; class Insecta; order Lepidoptera; family Hepialidae; genus Druceiella; species Druceiella hillmani. The sequence goes on along the minus strand of JAYKKI010000018.1, from coordinate 33,039,720 downwards.
AAACCATACGTAGCATATGTATAAAAACCTTCTTCGCGACTTTAAATATTTTATTATCATTTCCGTGTTATACTTATGTATGTTTAAACTAAGATAAATCTATGTATTCTGTTTCAAAGTAAGGCATATAGAACGTTAAATATTTATTGAAAATGTGATCGAATGAAGGGGCTGCGTAATGAAATGACGATTTCGAAGGAATATGTTCGGTAGTAATTTCAAATTGTATAGAATACTATACAAAAGATATCATTTGGTTTATTGATAATATTTTTGTTATTCACGTCTTATTTTATTATAAATATTTGGTAGAATGGTTATTTATTATATAAAATTTGTATTTATGCCAAATCATCGAAAACGAAAAATATGCGACTCATCCCCTTCTCCGACTTATGTTTTCAATTAGCTGTTGCTACTGTTATAAGACACAATGTTACAAGATGCACACGTTGTACTATGTACATGTTATGATACTAAATGTACCTAAAACTATTACAAAATTCATTTTTATCATTTAGTTGAAAACAACGATAAATGTATAAAATATTTTTGTTTTAGAAACGCCAAACAAATTTCAAATTAGCAACTTTTAATGTAACTTGATAGATTATATATATATATATATATATATATATATATATATATATATATATAATTCATAGATTTATATTTCGATGTTTGCTTCATGATTGCCAGATATATCATAAGAAATAAATTTGCCACATTGCTGCACCACGCACAGGCCGATTTCGCATTTTTTGCGATACAAACTGTTTTTTTTCTTTTATTATCCATTTACGCCATTGCACTTGATATTAATTAAAATAATATCGAATTGTGCCGGAGTAGGACAAAAAACGCGTACTTTTTAATATTGCAATTGTTTTTCTAAAATTTATATAATTTGTTACGTATGATTGAAAAAATTTACTGAAGATCCAAAACTATGGACCCTTACTTTATGCCTGTTCCAGAGAACATTTGGCTGGTTTCTTTGAGGAAAAATAAAACTGACATTAAAAGTGAAAGGAGATATGAAATTTTCCATTTTTTCACATGCTCGTGTGACATTGCTGTCATTGGAATCTGATTTTTCACCCCTACATTTATATAATTATTCGAGCAATCATTAACTTTATATCCACACAAGCCCGTGCAATTCACTTTCACCAATTTTAATATTAAAAGATTTAAGATATACATATAAACCGATAGTAAATTCGCATCAAGTAGCTTTGAACAAAATCGGAAGTATGACGAATTAATGAATTGACAAAAATGCATATAAATTAACTATGACCTCTTGAATGCATTCAGCTACCTCAAAAGTGGTATATATTTCTATATGCTATATTAATAGATCGCTTAGAGAAAAACGGAAGGAGAAATAGGTAAAATATTTAAAACCAAATGAAAATATAAGAAAAATAAGTAAAACTTTGTCTAAAAGTTCTTAGGCAACATTCTTCCGAGTTAAATTTCAGAGATTTTGAACACTTCTCCCTTTCCGGTTCCCCTTACAAGTGGATCCCGAATATAGTGAAAATTTGTAATCATAAACGAAAATTTTTAGAAATATATTTAAAAACTCTTAAAAAATTTTCAAGATAATTTCTTGTTTAATACAATACGGCGTCGCTGAAAACAAATTTTTTATGAACGTAGTAATAACATTATAATGTTTTAAATTATTTGTTCGATTTTCCTGCGAAGGGCTTCTCAATTCTTTCAAGTTGCCACTTTGTTTTTTTGAGTATATCAAACTCCTGGTTTTATCCCCTTATGCAAAGTCAATCAGATTTAAGTCCGTGGACTACGGAAGTCAATTCATTGGTCCTCCGAGACGAACCTCTTTCTGGAAAATCTGTCGTTTACTTGTAAATTATTTCTTACGTTCATGGTGTAGACGACAGGATGCGCCATTGTTTTGAAATATTATATTTCTGCAGGTATATAAATATACATTCTCTATAAATTCATTTAAATATCTCTTAAAAAGTTTATATGAGACTCCACGTTCAAGCAATCTGAGATGCGAAAAGCGCCAATTAGCTGAATGTTTAGTGACCCATATGAAAGATTGGCATAGTGTTTTTCTTGAAAATTAGAATTTTTTGACGAAATTATACTCATCTCTTGCAATCTTCAAGTTCATTGAAAATTAGTTATGTGGTCTCAGATTTTGAGACTCTGATTCGACATTATACTATTTTTCCATTTCTCGATGGCTCTTTTTAATTACAAACTGATAAAAGCAGAGAGTGGTCAGAGAACCGCTTTACGTTACTTGAAGCCCACGTATAGATTTTACATACACCCAGTACAGTCTTGCTACTTTCAAGTTGTTCCATCTTGCGGAACCATAATAGCTATAAATTTCTACATTCTTTCTTGCTAAAAACGTAACGATTTTCTGTTCGTAATGTAAAAATATCAAAACCTTAAACAGTCAATAATCCGTTAATCTTACCAAGATATTTAGTTTATATAATAGGACTAATTTAGTACTTGTACACTAACCCTGACAGTTAACATAATAAAGCAGCGCTAATAAATCTTTAAACATCTCATAAAAGCGTTCTTCTTCCGGGTACATCTCGATGCCGTTAAGTGGTTATACATCCATTATGAAATTGATCCATAATCACTGACACAGCGACTAAACTTCCACATATATACATATTCGCTACACGTGAGCCGACAATGTTGAAATAATTATTGCCCACTGGAGCAGACGGAGTTGTGTCATCAATTATGTTTTTATTTATTTAACTTTTTACATACGTCATCATTTATTGCTTTATTAGTAGTTATTTATTTAGACGGATGTCTAGAATCTCAAATACAACATCTCCAGGTGGGATATTAGCAAAGATATCTTTGCTAATATCCCACCTGAAGATGTTGTAATACAACGAAACCTAGGTCGTGGTAAAGAAATTAAAGATAGTAGAAATAATACTACATCACGTAGTTTCATTTAATTGTGGATTATGAAATATGTAGAAACAACTTACGTTATTAATATTATTTTCATAATAATAAAATGTATGGCATATCAAAGGAGGGTATGATATAAAACACGAATGGAAAGTCAAAATTTTCTTTCTAAATTCAATTAAAGTTGCATGTGTTTATTTATTCAAATTATATTATATAATGGGGATGTTATTTTGTCACAGATGTGCCAGTTCCAATACATTTTGGGTAAGTTTAACAATGCTTGCTTTCTATGCTTTACGTCAATCGAAACGTTGAAAACTATGGTAGCTAGGATATGATATCAAACTGCAAACATACGGAGTAATTTATTTATGTGATTTTATTTAATACAATAATAATAATTAATTCTAAAAATGTTTTAAAAATTAATATGTTCATTATGTTTGAAAAATTATAGAAATCGGTACCTATAAACAGTCTGTTTTTTAGTTATTATTGACTGATTATATACTCACAACTTTCCTTTGGATTCTACGAGTACATACATCGGGAGAAAATTGGGTGACCGACAGAAAAACTTGACTTAGGAGAAGCCAAACATTTCTACAATACTAGTTTGAACAGAATCGCCGGGAAAAACCTATGTACCGAATTAATATCTATTGATCAGCTTTTTTCATGAGAAAATTTATACGTATTACTGAGAAATGTTGAAACGTCCACTCAACTATTTGGTTTTATAGACAGAACGGTGCTGTAAAAAGTTACCTCGTTTTAAAATTTTATACCTTTTGGGAAAAGAAATTAAGAATAAAGATAATAGAATATATTTGTAGGAATATAGTGGCCTCTTGCAATTTATCTGATTAATTTTTATTTTTGTTGAATACTTTAATGAATATTTATAACAAAACTACTGCTTCCATTCTTTGGAATATAAAGTTTTATAAGAAGAGAAAAGTTTTTGGAAGAAATAATTAAAGAATTATTAAGGATACTTCAATTTAAAAGAAATTGGTGCACACAGGATTAAATCTAAGTTTTGTAAGACAGTATTGAATTAAATTCATTCTTATAGAAAAATTGTGGTGTTATTTGTTATGGAAAAAAACGCTTATGATAATTCACCGCATAGTTTAACAAAAATTAGTGAATTGAATTCATTAATCATATAACATGCAATAAATAAATCTTTAAACAACTTTATGTAGTTTAAGTAAAGTGATATACGTAATAATGATTATAAAGGTTAAGAAAGTCCTGGATAATATCCTGAGTAGCGTTATCCATTCGTTGCACAAAAATATTGTTTTAAAAAAGAAATTATTTTTAATGTGTGTATGTAGTCATGTGGTTAATTAATTTAATATGCCAGGGCGTTTTTAACATATTTCCTTTAATTTCAAATACCTTGCAAATAGTAAATATATTTACAAAAAATATACAATACAATACAAAACTCTTATTTATTCAATGTCTTACTTTTATTCTCATCTTTACTTGATACCCAATCCCTTGACTGGAATGAGTTTGAATCTATCAATGAGGAGGTTGTTGAATTTAATAACCATATCCGTAGCTTATTCAACAGACACCTTTTGCGATTAAAATATTTAAAACGTGAAGCAATATCGTAGCGTAAAGTCTCTAAAAGAATTTATTGTCAAATGAATTAGTCAAAGCAGAGTTTTGAGATTTTTATCCAAAAGTGTAACACTCTCAAAACTGCTTAAAAGTTTCAAAAAAGCATTTCAAAAATGTACACATGTAAAAAAAACTCCTTTCATAGTCAACAATCAAATCAAATGTTCAATTCTAGCAAACCTTCTACTGGTTCAAACGTCGGTTCACCTCGAAAACTGGTCGGTTCACCTCGAATACTTAAACACGTTTATTTATTAAATTATTATTCACACTAAACCTTTATCTTGAGTGATATTATATTTTCCCTCTATTTATTTAGCATCACACTACGCATTAAGCTGAAATTTTATCAACTGAAAAGCATATTTCAAAAGTTTCGAAACGTGCGACAATACTGTTGTTGTGATTCTCATACTATTACCTACGTTTAATGTGTGAATTTAAAAGATTTCCCGACTATTCAGGAATCTACATTTGCGAAGATTAAAAGCGAGATATTAAAATTTAAAGAAAGTCTTGAATACAACACCAGGCTGAAAACTTCCTTTGATAAAATACAGCCTAAAAATAGGCACGATTGAGGATGTCACCAAAAACAGATCCCCAAATATTTGACGTTAGTATTGAAATCAGAATCATGGTATTTACACATATGGCTTGCATTTGTTAATGTTTCTCATATTAGTATTTTTCACTTTTGTCACAATAAACCGTTAAATAAAGAAATATAAGTAGCTTTATGAAGTCACAGGTTGAAAATACCATAATATTTCCTTATAGTAATTATTACAATTATTTTTGTTCCCTTTTCCCTTAATAATTGTACACTTGAAAACTGTTCTTTTTTAATTTCATGAATTATTATTTCATGAGAAATAAAACAATTTTCCGGAAACCTTTATAATCTATCGATGAAGGACAAAATAAAATTGTAACGTGACTTATGATGAATCGTTGTGTTCTGTAGGAGCGAATTCAATTTGCGCTTAATTTTTATATAAATAATTTTTCTTGATATTTTAATAATAATTAAAAATTCATAAATAGTAAATAATTTGCAACATTTGCTCCACCTCAGATCAAACCCTGCCTTTAGCATAAAAAAAGGAATATTTTATGGCCTCCCAGTCAACAAGATTTGTCTCTGCAGATTTTTTTACGGAATCTTTTGAAATACTGAGCATAAATTAATAAACGAATGACGATGACTCAACCAAAACGATTTTACTAGAAAATGGCTGAATAATCATGAATGTTGCATCGAAGCTTTCAAAAATATGTCTACAAATTGAAAAATGCCGAAAACGACATAATGGATATTTGGATGATATTATTCTGAACAAATGATTTAGGTATATTGTCTCTCTCCGCAATGCATTTTTTTTCAATGGCTGAAATAGTAATATTTTTCTTTTCTTTTTAAATATACAGAAATCCATGGGCCACCTTATATTATTTTGTACTTGCTAATTCCTATCTAATTTTAGTTAATAATACAAGATTTGGGATTGTGTGCGAACGCTGTATTTCATTTGCCATTATTTCCAGTTAAATTCTTTAGTTTTTCTTTCATTTAACATTTAATATTAACTCAATGCTATTCAAGAGAAATATTTGAAAAGAATTAATTTTTGTTAAAAAATAATACTTTAATTATTTTATTATTGTGAATAGATCTTTTATTTTGTTTGTAAAACAAATTAAATACTATCGCCAGCTTATATATTTTATATGACGCTGCTATGCTCTGCCTAAAGACGACAGAATTGAAGTCAAAACCAGACTGTTCCATAACAAACATAAAATAATGCCATTAATAAGGCAGATTTAAAAAAAAATACATGATTTGTGTGAACAATTGTATAAATATATGTAGTTATATATTTCTATATAATGGTGTAATCTGCTATTGGGACGGAATAGGCAGAATCAATGAGTGTAATAAAACGCCACGTTACTCACTTTGTGCCTCATTTTTTTACGTGTATACTTGATTTTACACACATTGATATATTATTTAAGGGTTTGAAATCATAAATTCTTAATAACTCCAGAATCAACTATGGCCAATTGATCTTTCGGCAGACCAATTCGTGTTTGTGAATTTCGTATTATTTAACAGGCCTTAGTCGTGCATTTGTAAGTAAAAATATTTATTTTAACTAATATATTCTATGCTTCTTATTATATTGATAGTTTAACATGTACACTGTAATGATCATATATACCTGATTTAACACCCGCCAATTTAGACAACGATTAAAAAGCGATTACGTAACGACCACGGAATTAAAATATTAGAAGATAAATCTGCAGTAACGCCAGGCGGATGATTGAATAAACGGCAGGCGCTGTTATCCCTAAAAATATTTAAAGCTTTTGCCTTGCCTATAATTTTTTTAAAGCCTCGTTTGTAACAGTTGAGAAAAACAATTTAATTAAGAAGTGTGCCTTTACTATTTTATTTATTAACTTTCTGTCTGTATCTACGGTTATGTGCGCATGAACTTTTGTATTTTTATATGCAGATTAATTATAATCTGATAAAAAGTATGAACATATATAAGTAACGAAGGGATTCGCTTCTGCAATTTAGTTTCAACACTTTCGAATGTCATCGAAAAAATTTTTGTTAATACAGCGTTCCAACCAATTCATGAAAAATTTATTATATAATTTTTACATTATTTTATTACTTTCTTACCTTTAAAAATCGCAGAACATTAGAAACAACTAGAGTTTATTGGGAGTTTGTTAAGCTGCAGATTACTGAATGTAAACTTTGTCCAATAAATCGTTAGCCAAGCTGCGAGTTACTGAGACACTACGTGAACTGGAAACAATGATAAAGCAAAGGATAATATTATATAAGCTAAGGGATACTTCCGCATTACACTTGGCGTTTGATTATTAATGAAGTTCTTGCTATTTACTACTTATCTATAATTCAATACTGACATATGTATGAACGTCAAAGCATTGAAGAAAAGAAAAAAACATTCACGAAATTTATTAGGCGTATATTTTTAATTGAGACTTTTAAAAACGTTGGACTGCGTTTGATAAAATATTAATATATGGTAAAAATTTTAACGTGAACATATATTTAAAACAGATTCCAAGTACAAAACACCTTGCGGAGGTAATCACGCTCAAATTATTTCTGTCGAAGTAATAAAATAGATACAGCGCCATCATTTTACTTTCATTTCAAAGAAAAATTTAAAGTTGTTATGTTCCATAAAAACTGCGCGCATTCGAAGTCCATAATTTTGGTCTTAATATTCAAAACGTATCTGCAAACCTTTTGATAACTTAGAAACTGAATTCCAATTCAACTAAAGCTATTATTGTCTTGAAGAAAAGAACAATATATACAAACGTATAGAGCATAAAATTCAAAAGAGGAAGACAGTAAAAATATCAAACCTAAATAAATAGATGAAGTAATATGTGGATGACATTAACACATGTGGCTTGCGTATTAACGTGTTCAAATTTAAGAGAATCGAGTTGCTTTGAGTTTTAGTTGCACGTCATTTTACTCTTCTGATAGTTTTTCATTATAAATCAATCATTTTCTAGACTAATCGAAATTGTTTAAGTTTAATTCATTTGCCTTTTTAAACTACATATACCTTCTACAAGTGTTATTTGCGAACAATTAATATTAATTATTTACTTATTTATTAAACGACAGTATGTAAATAATTTTAAGTGACTCACCTGCGAGAGAAAAATAAAATGAAACGAAATATTCTAAAGGGTATCAAACAAGAAGCAAAAAGTATTAGATTCAGAAAAGTATACTATATATTCATTTAACTCGGTCGTGGTGCGTCTCGTGCTTGATTTAAAATAAGGACTGATATAACCACCTTTTTTTTTATATAGTTTTAAATTATATTCCATATTTTGATTAATTCATTATGATAAAGTTTAATTCATTCTTTCATTATCATAAAGTTTTCTCTTAATTGATTAGTTTTATAAAATACTCAAACGTGTAAATTATAAAAACTCCACGCGAACATCGAAATAAAATTAATCTATACATATAATAAAACTGTAACTGAGCCGTGCCTGTACATTGAACACTTTTAGGAAAATTTCATTCTAATAGTCATTCTTATCGACACAAAGACCAAATTTATCATTTTTTACAATTTTTGTCTGTCTGTCTTTCTGGTACCGTAACACGTAAAAATCACTTGGCGGATTTTGATGGAATTTGGTATAGTGATAACTGACTATCCTGACCAATGCATTATTTCGGGAAAATGTCTCATTCCCAAGCAAAAATACAAAAAGTGGTTCGTGCAAAAATAAAACCGAATCTAGATATTTTTGCTAATCTATAAATATCGATACATATTTGTGAAAATAAAAAATTTCAGAATGACCATAAATAAATATAAATTCCCATAATTAAACAAAACCTTAAAAATGAAAGTAAAACGGCTCAATAATATTTAACTAAGTTCAGTTTAAAAAATCACCAATAGATGTCATCACAAGGTTTTTAAATTACGTAATTTTCCTCAATTGCATCAAGTCAATTATCACTGAATGAATTTGGACCTTTTTTATATTGCCCCGTGTCAAATTATACAATACAATGCAATATAATTCACATAATATTCATGCTATCTAAATATTTTCCGGCTTAAGTAAAGTTACAAGGTTTGTACTATTATTTAATTTTTCTACAATAGATGACGCAACTAGGGATTTAAAATGAACAACACAACATAAATACGACTCCCAATGTCACGCTTTAGTTGTTTTGATTAATTCATATATTTTTTATTTCTACTCGACGATATATAACGCTAAATGTTTTCTATTATGTAACGCAATATATTTTTATTTTAAATGTTCGTTGGATGCTATTCAACGACAGATGTAGCAGGAAAATTTCGTAAATCGTGGTGCATTGTGTTTTTAAAAACAAGACAAACCTTGCGCGTACCTGAGTATTAGTTGGCGTGGACCTAAGCATTAGTTGCTTTCCGCACGGACAGTATATAGCACACTTCCGCGTCAGCAACGCTAACAATTTATTTGTCCCTGACGGTTCTAAAGAAAACATTGTTTTCAGAGAAGTTTTGTGAACAATGTTCTAAAGCTCACACGAATGAAGTCGCGGGTCACAGCTAGTCTTTTAAATTAAGTAACAATTTGTTGCAATCTATTTGTAGTTTATGCAAGCGAAGTATTATGTTGTTTATAAAGATGAAAAAGTATAAAAAACCTCAAGTTAAATGCAACGTCACATTGAATAATTATAAACGTCAGTTTTCATCATTAGAAATAATTATAAAAACGATACTCTTTAAACAAATGAATTTATGACTCAAAAAGTATAACAAAAAAATATGGCTGTAATATGATATTTTAAAAGAATACGATTTACTTGATATACTAATGTTAATAAAAAGAAATTTCAAATTGTGTAAAAAACATAAACGAAATTTTGAAGAATTATTTATAATAAATCATTTGGAATTCCATTCATTATATATTTCTACGTTTATATGATCCGGCAAGTAAGGCCGGATTCGTAATGGATCAAAATATTTCAATTCTGAATAACATAATGAATACAAGAAGGATATGTATTCGTGCTGATTGAAATTCATATGGAAAAATATTTTAAGTATAAAACCTATATTTATTTCAGCCGATAACATCACTCAAACCACTTCTTGTTGTTTGGAGTAGATAAATAAGGAGAGCCATATGAAATTCACGCGTAAGTAGAGGATAAATACAATATATTACGAGCCGAATTTTTGAAAATTTGTTTCATTTGCGAAATATAAAAGAATTGGACGAGTAAAATTTTTGAATAATCATAAAATTCAATTTAAATTAATTGAAGAAAGGAACAAAAAATAATTCTCGTATTTAAGTTAATATATAAAGTATATTGCAAATTATACGGTATAAAAAAACTAATAGGTCGATTGCGCTATTGTGCACTTTTAATTACTATAAAAATAACATCAATAAAATTATACTTTAATTAACTAAGTTGAATCAAAATGTATTACTGAACTAGCTTCCATTCGATTAATGTTAAGGGTAGAATTTAAATTTGGTTTATATTAAGTTTTTAGGGTGTATTCGAAACATTTTCAGTCGAAGTCGTTCGCGGCCATAAGTTTTACAGAACATAATAAATACCTACAATAAACTTGTAAGGTAAATATTGAACTTTAGCGAAAGCACGTGGGCGATTATAAATCTGTTGGAATGGAAATTTTATGCGCTTATTGGGAATATGGAAAGGCGTGTTTTTCTCTTCTTACTTTTTTCTGCACATAAATTGATTTATACAACTTTTTACCGACCTAAACATTTTTGTGCCAAAATAAACATAAATATTTAGGATTTAAATTCACATGATGTATTTATTTTTCAGTATCTCAAACTTTTCAAAAACAATACGTCAAAGGAGGACGTTACTTAATAAGGATCGTTGCAATGGTTTTTGTAGTTATGTGATTACATTATAAAAATGACAGAAGTCATAAAAATATTTTCATTCTATAAATGATAAGCAAGTTTTACATTTTTTTATGTAAAAAAAATAATTACGTGTATAAAGGTGCTTAGTCACATACTACGCATATACGAAGGTATATCCGTGTGCATGTACATATGTGTTATACGCGTAAGTCACCTCTCAATTTTTAACTCTATATGTATGTGTGAATAGTTATATAGATTTAATTTTATTGCCAGTCCTGTTTTCACATTAACAATATAGGTGTCACAAGAAGCACATGACCAGGCGTGTAATCTTTCAAAAAAGTGATATAAAAAATTACAAGTTTCCCAGGAAAGAGGGCGCCGAGCAAAAAACGGAAATGTCGCACAAAGCGTTTACTTCTCTTAAACGGTAGCAACTTTACAAGTTTACTGCGACGAAATCCTCTAACAAAGGACTTACTTTATCCATATCAGGTTATGTATTGTATACGTGTGCAATATCTGAGTATTTTATAGGACAAAAGATCAGGGGAATTATCGTTTTTTGCAACACATCAGTTAACAGCTGATTATTTATACTATTTTATATATCCAAAATTCATGTGATTTTTAAATTTGAACTTCGGCATGGATTTAACTGGAAGACGTTATGTTGAGCTTCAGCGCTGTTTGTGGAGAAAAGTTAGCTTAAAACAGAAATTCGGTTATTCAAACGGTCCATGAAATGTGTCTCATATTATAGTTATTTATGAAATCAAAATGCAAGCAATAAAAATGATTTCACTAATGGTATTAATTGAAGTCAATGTGATAATTTTGGAAATGTAACGAAATTTCGAACAGAGATAAATATTAGATATATTAATTGATTAAGTTAATAAAGAAAACCAGGTAATTATGTAATATTTTTCATATGAATTCATGAATAAGTACGTGTTTTATTTATTTTTAAACATAGGTTTTTGACAATGTCCCAATAGAGAATAGAAGAAAAAATGCCAATTTAAATCAGTTTTAATTTTTGTTAATGACAAGGAAGGCGACTCCTTTAAAGTTGCTATATAGTTGTTAGCGTATATCTGATGAAAAGAAATATTTTCTTAATCGTAAATACATTGGGTGATATACATACATATGGATCATATTTCTGACAAAAGATAATACGTACTCGTGTTACTAAATTTGTAACGTGACCAAAGTTTTCGTTGTCAAACTTTTGACAATATTGTAATTTTCATAATTGTGCACCAAATCAAAACAAATTTCAAAGATATTCACTACAAATGGATTTGTTAATTACCATTAGCCTAATCTATTTATATAAAACAAAGTCGGATTAGTTACACTATTTATAACTTAAGAACGGTTTGATCGATTTCCTTTATCTTTGATTCGATAGATTTGTCTCTACCTTGAATAGCAAAATAGCTACGAAAGCATCCAAAAAATTTCACGAAAAAAAATGTATACTTAGGAATAAAATATAATATAATATATAGACTTAGGAATAAAATATCATTGAAAGGAATCAACCTGAGTGCAACTCATCCAACAAATTGTTTGACAGAAGTAGTGCAACAATGCTACTCGAATAATTTCGATTCGCTTCTATACAGCAAATGCCTTGCTGCCACGTGTATTCCATATATTTCATTGTAATTAAAATACATTTAATTTTGATTTATGTACATTTATTGAACTCAATTCATTTTGAGTATTCATTTTATCTTAATAAAAGAGTGAATTTAATTCAGCTGATAAATAAAAACGACTTTTATTGATTATTCATGAATGGATGCAGTTAATTGTATTTCTGATCTATTTAATAGGATGAATTATTTGACAGATATTTTTAGTGGAAATGGAAGTTATTTAGACCTACATTTTTCTATTTAAAAGCTGGTGTCTTCTTATATATACAATTTAATATAAAAGAAAATATAAAATGGAAAGTTTATTTTATAGCTTGATAGGACATTTTTTCTTCCCGACCAAACTTTGGTTTTATTGACTAAATATCTACATGAAATGTTAAACAAATATATATATGTATATATATATATATATATACATAAATATATATATATACTTTTTTTGTTCGTCCTTTTCTAAATTGGAATGTATTTGCAACCTGGTATTGAGAATGCAAAAAACTTGAACGTAACTTGTTTAAATATTTTCTGTTAAAAAAAGTATCTTTAAAGCAAAAAGCTATAATATTTGAATTTAGAATTTTATATTAAAAGTTGGCTTTTAGACAAATATTTTAATGTGACCCGATGGTTTGTATTTAATACCATAACGTAATTTAAATATCAATTAAAATATATTATTTTAAAAGCGAAATTAGAGGTAGTATCCCGGAAAGTGATTAAGTAACGTGGTAATATTATTACTTTAATTTATAAAATGCTGATAATATGGTATAAAATGCAAATAATATGGATTTCTTAGACAATCTGATTACATACGTAGGTGCAAATAAATATTGCGCTTTAAATCGTTTATTTTAGATGTTTTATTATATCACCTGGTGATTTACCAAATATTTTATTTTCTTAACTCACTTTTGCGAACTATATGTTATTAATATAAATTTAAAATTTACACGTTATTAAATAAACGGATGTAAATTTGAAATAATAAAAGAGATGGACCGTTACAAGAAACTGTCATTTGATACTATGCGACTCACTCGTTAGTGAGCCGAAATGCAGAGCTTGGCCGGAGGCACTTGGAATCATCGTCATCTTCATCAACCGGAAGACAACCACTACTAAACAAAGGCCTCTTTCATAGACTTAAAAAATAATATATTTTTTAAGTCTATGAAACGTGTCCTGTGCCCCTTGAAACCAAATGTTTTTCGCGAATTTTAACTGGTCACGTATTCACGTAGCAGGTGCCGTCCCACTTTGCGTTTTTATATACGTAGCCGCCATTCGAAATGTTTTTTTTTCTACGACGGTCATCAGTTCTGTTTGTTCTCTATATGGCCTGCCCAATACCACTTCAGATTTTCAATGCTATTATCTATGTAGATAACTTTCTTTTTCCAACGAATTTTCTTAATACAGGTCATCATACTTCATATGGAAATCTCGAACGTAGCCCTTTCCATAGCTCGGTATGTAACTTTTTACAAAACGGAGTTTTTTATCAAAAATAAAGAAAAATGACACACTTTCGTATATCATCACTGGCGAGGCATGTTAGTTGCTATCGTCTTCATGTATGGGGTTATGTTGGATCAGAATAAATGTCACCATTTATTTTTGTTTTTCTGAACGCTGTGCAACTGAATTATGTTCTCTGATTGACCTGTTTCTCGAAGTTAAACTTTCCTTATTGGAACACTTCCCTAAATGGTCGTAGTGACCAACGATATCACTCCCCATATCTAATTATATTATATAGGTTAATTTTAAGATCTATTTGTTAAGATCTGCATAGTTTTCTTAGCCTCGTACTAAAGCCGGACTCTGCAGTAACCTCTCTATTATTAGCAAATCCAAGGTGAGTGATGTATTCGCTATTGATATTGACATCAAACTCGTTTCAAACCAAGAGCTTGTATATCTTCAACACGGGGAGGGTTTCGAAGAGGTTGCGTTTGCTGGTCTTAAAGTTCCTGCAGTTGGTTCGAATTTGTGCTCCTGTATAGCAATCGGACTCATATAATGGCGTTACTGTAAAAACACTTCAATAAAGCTATTGTCGACTTTAAAAAGGAAATTCACTATTTAATACACTCAAATTAAATTTATTGCAAATGATACTTGACCTCACAATAAATTCACAAAAGGAAAATATTTGATCAAATAATATAACGCTGCAAAAAACCGGGATTCACTTTATTTTCTTTGGGATATATTAAAGCTTTCTCAAAGGTAATAAAATATTTTTAGAATAACGCGGTTATAGGTCGCTTTGTCATGACTGTGCTTTTTTCTTCAGAGCAAACAGAATCAATATTTAGCACAAATTGGATTTAAATACACAGGCATCTGTAAAAGGAAAAATAACTTTTTGTAACATTACAAATAAACATTTTTACCAGATATTTAAGGATTAGGGCTATACTTATACTTTCATGGCTTTATTTTTTTGGTGATATCGTCATTCAAATTTTTCTCCTATCCTCACGATATAGATATATTTTTTTTAATCTTTTTTTTTTTTACAATCTGTCCAAGAGACATTCAGCAATATTTGTGTCAATATTATAGGTTTTGCAAGGTAAACATCCTATGACATTTCCTTAATTAATTTAATATAAGTCCTGTGGTACTCTTCTTTTCAGTCTCCGAAAACTTGGGAATATGTCATCCATAAGATGGTGTGCCAGTTCATTTGGGTGTATTTGTAGTCTCTCTTTGTAAGTTTTAATGGTGTCTCTTATTACTTCCTTCACAGATTTTATACCAAGGTCGTGGTGAAGTCTCTCGTTTGTGACATACGATGGTGCATCAACTATCATTCTTAATATTTTTGATTGGAATCTTTTTAAGACTTCCAGGTTTGAGTTCGCAGTTGTGCCCCACATCTGTATGCCATATGTCCATATTGGCTTTATTATGGCTTAAATATTAGGAGTTTATTTTCCATTGACAGTGGACTGTTTTTATTAATTAACCAGTACAGCTTGCGTACTTGTTGACCCATTGCAAGGCGTTTATTAAAAATGTGTTTCCTCCATGTCAAACGACGGTCTAGATACATTCCAAGGTATTTGGCCTCTTCTGCTTGTGGGATCGCTATACCATTTAGTGTTACAGGCGGGCACGTTTATCTTCGGGTAGTAAATGTGACTTGAATAGATTTGGCTTCGTTCGCCTTAACGCGCCAGTCTTTTAGCCAATTTGTTATTTTGTCTAAGCTGGCCTGCAGTTTGTAAGATGCCCGATTTGGTGTATCGTCAGAAGCCATAATAGCTGTATCGTCTGCAAATGTCCCCATAACGACATCATCTGATATTGGTAAATCTGCTGTGTACAGAAGGTACAGAGTAGGTCCCATTATACTTCATTGCGGCACTCCTGCTAGGATTTCTTTTAGCTCTGTTGTTGCTTCTCCTTCTCCTTCCTGTTGCTGACAAAGAAGTGTCTACCAATCAGATACGATCTAATAAAGTTGTAGAATCTTATTGACAATATCACTTTTATTTTATATAACAGGCCGTCATGCTAAACTCGATCAAACGCCTGGGATATGTCAAGGAATGAGGCTGTGCAGTAACCTTTCTGTTCAAATATTTTGGCGGTTCCCTCAACTAGCCTGTAAATTTGCTCGATTGTACTGTGGTGTCTTCTAAAGCCGAACTGATGGTCAGGTATCAATTTGGACTCTTTGATTATAGGATTAAGCCTCTTCAGGAACAAGATCTCCATGACTTTGGAGAGAATTGGAAGTAAACTAATTGGTCTATATGACTTAGCTTCTTGCGGACTTTTACCTGGCTTAGGAATCATGATAACTTTTTCCACTTTCCATTGTGGTGGCACAAATTCTCTCCTTATAATGGCATTATACAACTGTGTTAGGACTCTAATGCCGTCATCAGACAATTCTCTTAAAACAGTCGCTGTTATGAGGTCGTAGCCTGGTGCTTTCTCCACGTCTAGTTTTCGGATAGCTGATTTTATTTCGGCTTTGTTGAATTTTTCAATTGATGGCTCTAGTTGGTGTATTGTATCTAGAAATTCGCAGACCATTTCAATTTTTGTGGAACCGACATCTGGATTGGGCTTGAAAACTTCTTGTAGATATTCCATAAATACTTGAGCTTTCTCTGCATCGTTAGTGGCCCAAGAGTTATTTGCCTTGCGAAGGGGTGGCTGGTGACTTATAGGACGTTTGAGATATTTGGTTGCTTTCCACAGTGAGTAATCAGGTTTACTATCCAGCTCTTGTAAATACGTCGTACTACATACTATTGGTAATGTATTCCACTGCCTGTGTGATGTCCTCGTCCGACTCTAAAGGTATCGTTGTATTAATGGATTTTGTTATTAATTCCCTGAAGTAATTCCAATTTGTTCTACGGGTATGAAGCCTGCACGGTTTTTCTCTTCTAAGAATTGTGCGACTTAATTTTATCTCAACAGGTGAGTGATCAGAAGAGAGATCTGTACTGGAATTGCAGCTAATATATACGCTGTTGATACCTTTAGTGACACAGAAGTCTATTAAATCTGGTTTCTTCTTTGTGTCAGTAGGCCAGTATGTTGGCTCACCAGTAGAAACGACTCCAAGATGCAATTTTTTAATAGTCAATAATAATTGCCGTCCCTTAGGTGAGATTATCCGAGAACCCCAGTGAGTGTGTTTAGCATTAAAGTCACCACCTGTAACGAATCTTGGCCCCAATGTTGCAAAGTACTCCTCATAGTCCTCTTGTTTTATGTTATGTTTAGGGGGACTGTAAACAGCTGATAAGGTCACAGGCCCAGACTAGTCTTCTATCACTATGTTAGTAGCCTACAGTTTTTCTGTACAATAGTGGTTAACCAAGTAGTGTCTAATATTATTCTTAATTAAAATTGCACTTCCTCCGTGAGCTTTACCGTCAGGATGCGTTGTGTGATAGAATTTGTGTCCTAGTATACTGAAATGATTCTTCCTAGTAAAGTGCGTCTCTGATATTAACATTATGTCAATGTTATTTAAATACATATATTGTTTAACCTCAAGGGTGGTTTGGAGTTTCAGTTGGCCAGTTTGGAGTTAATTTGGACGCGAGATTTAGAATAAAATTTGTCATAGCTGTTAACTGTTGCATCATTTTTTTCATTAATGTCATTAATTCTCTTATGTCATTGTTATTACTTATGTCATTACTCTTAATAATTTTATTCATTGGTTCTTTAGGTTGCTGTTTGTCAGTTGCATTTTTTGTAATTTCTGCATATGTAAAGCCTGTTATTGTTGTCATGTTAGATAATTGTTGTGTCTTATCGATTTGTGGAGGTCTCTTAATTCTTTCTGGTGGCTGTGCGAATTTAATATTTTGTAGCTCTCTGTAGACTTTGCAACCCTTATAATTTGCTGGATGGTTACCTTCACACAGTATACACTTTACTTGGTCAGATCTGCTTTTAGGGGGCAGTCAGCTGACAAGTGATCTCCTGCACATTTTATGCATTTTGGGCTTCTCCTACAGTAAGCTTTTGTATGTCCATATTGAAGACACCTTCCACATTGAGGAATTTCCCTCTTAGGTCTAGGAGGTTCAAATATTATTTTGCAGTGCAGTAGATGTTTTATGTCATAAATGGACTTATTATTTTCTTTCTGCTTTATTTCCACTATAAACATTGGTAGTGGTTTTTAGTCGCATGTTGTTTTATATTCCAAATATTGGTGCTTTCATGATCAAGTTCTGGTAATGCTTCTTTTATTTCGTTAATGTTTGTGGAGGGATGCATATTTTTTAAGACCACTTTGAAGCTCCTATCTTGTTTTGGTTTGTATATGTAAAATTCAGTTTCTTTTTTCTCCAGCTCTTTGACGATTTTGGTGTACATTTCTGACGTTTTGGGTTGAATCTTTACCTGTTCCTTATGAAGTATCTTCATATCATATTTATTGAGAGCATGGGCTTCTAATAGGTCTATTAATGGTTGGATATTGCTCACTCTGTCAACGAAAATTGGAGGTGGCTTACTTGTTTTTACAATTTTAGTGTCGTTATCCGTATTAAGATGTTGTACTGCTTCATATTCCAAGAGAGCAAAGCTGTTTGATATAGGTATATGTGAGGGTTGAGATAGCCACTAAGAATCAAGTTTGCTTTGTTTCTGGGATCTTAGTGGTACAGGGCTAGACCGTAGTCGTTTTTTATTTGTAACTTGAGCCCAGTCCGTTACCATTTCTGTGGTTTGTGGGGTTCTGCCCGAATGTCACTGGTCGATGACGATCTTGGCCTGTGGAACATTCTTGTGTGGAATAATTGTTGTGTCAGCGTTTTTTTGTCTCAATCTGATTAAATTGTCGTTGATTTTCAGATTTTGATTTTTCCGTTGTCTCCGTCAAGTCTATACTTTCTTTTGCCTTACTATTTGTAGTCGCCTTCCCAATATATCCATATTATATAGAGAGCGAAATTTTACTCCCCCCAGATCCTGAGGGGCTGCCCGAAATTGACTCGGGGAGGGTTTCTCCGGTAATACCGGTACCCTCTTGGGGTAGTTTCGTTTTATGTTCCGCTTCCATAATTAATTTGGTACTGTCTCAGTAACCTGTAGCCACTCTTTTTGAGAGGTATTTAGTTCCCCAGGGCTTGTGGTAGCCTATTAATATAGTTATACCGCTATTGACTCGGTCGCCAGAGCCTCGTCTGTTGTCTAGCAGGGAGCACCACGGAGGCCAGTTGGCCGCCGCCGCCATTCGGCGTGTGCAGGTGAGGTTGACAGTTGGGTCGGTTAAGATGTTATGAACCGTTCTCCCCTTACCCCACGATATATGAAATCGAAAGTATTTCTAAATATTTTCGATTACATATATTACTAATAAAATAAGAATAAGTTTTCTTTGCGCTTTAGGTTTCTATTAATAAATTTGAAATATAAGTGACATTAAAATGAAAAAAAACAGGTTTCTCATGTAAGCTTGTCAACAATTTTTCACACCTCCGATTTTGGGTACTGTGAAATTCATTAAATAAATAATCAATATCAAAGGGCTGGCTGGGGTTTTAATAACAAATTTGTCACGGGTTGATTCTTGTAATCTTATTTAACGTATATTTCAAATAATTAATATTAAAATTTAAATGTAAAACAACATCGGTGCTCTGGGTTACACTAATGGCAATTTTCGATTTTATTTTGTTTTTCCATTTTTGCTACTATACCTAAAATCAGTTATAATCAGTTTATGAACAATACGTAAAAATGTTAACATATTTAATACTCACTTTTGTACTGCACAGTGATCCTACTACACTTAATACTACATATATATATATATATATATATATATATATATATATACATACATATATGGATATACTACATATACATATATATATATATATACTACATATATATATATATATATATATATATATATATATATATATAAATAGTACTACATCACGTAGTGTAATTTAATTGTGTATAAATATTTTGTCATAATTTTTCGTTTTAATCTTCATTTAAAGGGCAATGTGAGTTTTGAGAGATAAAATAGTCAAAGAATAAAATAACAATAAATAATGAAAAATGAGCAAAAACATCCAGTTTAGTTTTGAGGATCTCCCCTTGTCGCTTGAATAAAATCAAAGTTTTTCCTATACAAATTTTATTTGCGGATTTGCTCGCGTTCTCTATCGAACAAATCGCCGAGATTTATCCCTGAACGGTTATTATTGCAACACTTTTTTTATAAATAGTAGTGTTAAATTACTTATCGTGTTCCAAAAAAACACGCAAGTAATACATTTAATCCTTTCATCATCTATCACCCGACAGATACGAATATGAAACAATTTCCGGAATAAGACGTAAGCAAATAAATAAGTTTATACCAGGTTTTATTAAAATAATGTGAAGCCATTTATCCTTGATTGAATAAGAATCACCTAACTTCCAAATTTTCGTCTTTATAAAATTTCTGAAAAAATATTCAAAGGTCTGCCGTATCTCTTGAGGATTGTAAAACAAATATTATGAAACTCTGAAGAATTATAAGAGTAAATTAAAGAGATCATGAATTTTTATACAGGTAAAGTTATATAATATTCGGATTGCAATTTTCTTTCAGGCTCAATCGTTATTAATTTGTATAAATGTTCTTTTTTAATTTATCTTTCATTTTACGTTCATCAGCTAACGATGGTTGATTTTTATTTTATTATTACCTCATTTAAAAAAGGGTATCGCCGATTCGCAGCACAAAATTTACTCAAGACATCTTTATCTTACTTTATCCCATTTATTTTAGTATGAAAAAATATTGCATGAATGAAAACAAGAATAATATTTTCTTCACATGACTAAATTCTCCCTTTAATAATACTCAATATATTCTTCATTTAAAATTGAACGGCTGCCAAATGTGCACTCATTATATAATAATTTTATCGATCATTTATCTTGTTTTCTATATTTCTTATTTGTCATTGTATTGTTTTCTCAACTCCATAAAAATCCACATAGGTAACACTGAATCTGAGGGTAATAATATACGTAAACTTTTTGATTGAAAGCTTGGACAATTTCCGCAACGCATTTTCGATACAAAAGGCACCCTTTCAATTTGTAGTTATATATATTCGTATGCAAATTTCTGTGATCCAATTTTATTTTCGTTACTTTACGAAGAGAGTTTGTAATTTTCTAGGTGATAGAGGAAAAATCTGGGTGTTACTGAAATTTACTGATTCATCACTCACGCCAATATTATTATTATTTTAAAAGAGAATACATCAGTATATATATATACAATAAAACTACGGAAAACACATTTCTTTCTTACACACAGAAGGAGAAAAAAATAAGAAGCTTTATAAAAATGAACTGCATGTCTTTACCACGACAGCTTTAAAAGAAATTTGTGATTTTCTTTCCTTAATCGTGGGATTAACAAAGATAACGAAAAAAATCCTCCATGTTTAGTGTAAATCTGTATTTGAACGCCTTCCTCGAATCATATCACTTTGAATGTGGTAGCAGCTGCGACCGTGACAAATAATCTTGTCGTCAAATAGACATTTCCAGTTTATAAAAAGTGGAAAAGACCGCAGATAGGATTTCCTTGACTTAAGGAAAAAATGGTTTTCTCGCCAAATTTAGAGGTAAAGAAATTTGTATATATTTAGATGACATCTCATTCTATTGTCATAGAATACGAATGTTATTTAGAATTTATGCAATGAGAAAACTGAAGGATTATTTTGGTTGAACTATGCATACGTGAGGCATACTATTTTTCGTTATTCCGATAGTATCCACAGACATTGGCGTATCTAATAGAATAGATTCCAAATTTGACAAAAAATATTTAAATTCATACTAAAATTTAATTTCACGGACTGCAAATTCTGCTATGTCTAAGAAAATTAATTTACGAAATAAGGTAAACTGAACATACAACTAATGGTATTAATTTCACCAACCATCTTTCCCAAATAATAGATTACATTATTATAAAAACTTACATATATTAATTAAAAAAATTCGTCAATAAACTCACATGGGCTTCTTTATCAAAGTTTTTTTCATCACGTAAAGCATTACTTAACACCTTAGGTAAGAACAAATCTGTCGTCGCGAGATTTGGTGCCTAAAAGGGACATGAAACAATATCATAACCCAGTTTCGATTATTTTTAAGTAGTAAATCTCGTAATATGCAAGCGGGAATAATCATGCAGAAACAAAATTTTCGTGTTGCCGACATTTCTAATGGAATTCAAATACCAAATTTTAAATTGCACTGTTGTAACAATAGTTATTCTTAAATATATGACTTCTAGTACTTCGTATAATATATGATTTCATGAATATCGCATATATTTTTTGTGGTTTAATTCTTTGGGATAAGTTTATCAATTCCTTTTGAACCAACCACTGGTGTCTATGTATATGATTTACACGCATAATGTACTTCCAATGATAAGATGGTTTAACAAACTAAAAATATGCCGATAAGCTATAATTTGTGTACAAAGGTCTATTACATAAGAACTTCTAAATTGTGTAGCTAAAGCCTGCTTTGAAAATTTAGGATTTTATTCAATTAGTAGTTTTATTTTTATCGTATCAAAAAGAACCAATGCCAAACCTGGGCAGATCCCTTAAGATACGATAGTCACTTCGGTGCCGCTGGCACTAACTCATCTTGCAACAGTTCCAACGACAGCACCGAGAGCTATAGTAGTAAGGCATGTTTTTTTCGGTGTTATCTCGTCAATAATTAAACTACAAATGAGGTTAAAGGATACGGCATGTCTTATGTGACTCGACCACGGGATGTTTTCTGAATCGGAAATTTACAAGCGTTATTTGTAGCGACAATAAGGCATGAAATCAATAAATAATTTTCAATGTACTTATCAGTTCAGTGTGTTTAAAGTGAACATTTTCCAGCAAAGCATAATAAAAAAATATTGTAATTTTTCAAGCTCGATTTTTTCAAGTTTTGTCACTAAAAAGAAAATATGAAATTTACAATGTTTCGTTTTAAGGGAGCACCAAAATTACACATTACACATACGAGTTGTGTGTAATTTACAATAAAATTTAAAACTTATTTTCTGTTGATTTAACTGATGAAAGATGCAACAATAATACATTCACAATAAATATAAATGCACAAAAATTTCTGAACCATTTTATTACTACACGCCACCTTAACAGGTTTCAAATAATATGTTTGCGGTTATTTCTTGAGTACGGATTGTCCTTTCATCTAATTGCCTCAACAATTACCAGTGGAGTGGAACAAATTAAATGTGGAGCACATGGCTGTTTATTTTACTTATTTCTAATTTTTCTTAATCATGAATATTTGCACACAACATCATTGTATGACTAACAAATCAAAGTTTATAATCTATAATCATACTCAAAATTAACTGAAACTACGTGATGTAGTATTATTTCTACTTTCTTTAAGTTCTTTACCACGATTGGCAAAGATCTAATAGTCTTTGCTAATAGCCCACCTGAAGAGGTTGTAATATAATGAAACCTAGGTCGTGGTAAAGAACTTAAAGAAAGTAGAAATAATACTACATCACGTAGTTTCATTGAAATGTACTAACGCCAAATATATTCAATATTATACAAAACATCTGAAAAAAAAATAAAACGATTAAGTTGAGAAATAATGAAACAAACATAAAGACATGTTAATTGTGCAAAGCGGTAATTCTCTTATCTCCTAAGCGGGAAAGAAATATTTAAAAAATTCATGGTGTTATAAATTTAATTTTACACTTCGCTTCATACCTTTTAAATTTTTTTTCAATTGCTGATATCTAATATTTAATCTTAAATTTTAAATGTCAATGAATATTAGATATGAAAGAACAATTTACAAGTTCACTTCAAATTAGAGTAATTCATGTAAATTTAGCTTCAGGAAGAAGACGTTTCATAATTTTTTTCCCAGACATTTTACATAATATACTCTGATTCTGTCGAGTCAAATCGTAAGACAAGAATTTGAGTTTCTTTTTGTTATTGTGTAGGTTTTTCTATATATTAAACTGTTTGTCACTTTCCTATTAAGTTGATCCCTCGTTGCTAAGTGTTGTAATTCGCTTTTGGTAACATCTTTTATCTTATGATGTTGCATCATAATTTTCTATTTTCAGAACTGTTTAGGGCCTCACGCAACGGAGTACCAAGCGTCTCAGATATGTTTGGTCCGACGAATGTGGCTGCATCTCTGAAGACTCCATCCTACAGTTAAGTCATTAATAATGATTATCTCAATACTGACAGCAGGTTTACATGTAATATTCGAATAATTTCCGGACACAGGTGATGAATAACCGTGTTTTGATTCCGAACATTTTCAAAATCGAATCTTTGTTTTGTGTTCGATTCGTGAGATATTATTTACCTATCGCCAGCAGAATAATTTAAAGGCTCAAATTTTTTTGAGATCCAACATCTTCAGCGTCGTACAGGTTAAACTATTCAAGATTCAAAATTTAAAATTTCACTAATTTTGTCCAAATTTATTATGCCGATTTAAGGCTTAAACATTTTTTTCGGTGTTATACCGATTATTTAATACAAAGTAGCTCGTAAATCCTGTGTTAAATATAATTGGAAAAACATATATTCACATTAAGATAACATTTGGAAATTTTTGGGGAAATATTGAAGCCGTAACATAATGGTCACACTCCAGTGATACATGTTATTTTTTTTTCTCTTTCTTAAAATGGTTTGCAATTTCAAAATCTTTTTAGAGCAGTGGAGCAAATATTTAACGGCATTGAAAATCAGTGACATCACACAAAATTCAAATACGGAAAGCTACGTTGACTGTGGCCACACTGACGAAATCGTTTGTCGACAGGAATGTTTAAAATATTCTAAAATACAACTAGAAGCTATATTCATAATTTATCACTATATGGTATAAAACAGAGAAGAATGAAAAAAACAACTTTCCGCTCTCGGAAATTGTTTTTTCTCTTCAGTTATGTTAGAATTTCTAAAAGTATACCCTAAAAAAGGAAGAAATTTTTTTTTCCATATACTGCAAAGTTACTGACAATAGAGAAAGAAAGAGACAAAAGAACGAAACACAAAACTAAGCAGGCGTTAAGGCCGCTGTTAAGTTGTTTGTGAGTTAAAGTTATGTAGATTACTATACTTCAAAATTTGTTTGGATTGTCGTAATAAGGACTAAAATGGAAACAATAATAAAGAACCTGTCACGCACGAGCAGAACTCACATTACGCGGATTCCGTACAAATTCAGGCATTTATAAAGAATTAATGGTAAATAATATTCCTATTAAACTATTTACAAAATTTTAATTTTTAGGATGAAAATATAATGCCTTCTATATCTTACAAATGCACATATTTAAAAGAAAGAAATTATACAATTTAACTAAAGATTAACGATTTTTTCCTTTACTTCTGTTGTGATATCTTACTTCTTGCTAAATTTCATGATTCTAGGTCAACATAAAATACTCCATAGGTTTGAATTTATTCTCAAGGTTCTCAATTCTTTTCATTTATTCTTTAAATCATTCTTAACTCCAAGGAACCATAGACCTAGAATTTGATATTAATTTCAACTTGATACCTCTACGCCTTCCTGGAAAAAAAGGTCTCGACAGACCGACAGACGTACAACGATGTGATCCAGTAAGGATTACTTTTTTCTCCTTTGAGCTACGAAACTAATTAGGGTTTCGTAATCACTTCCAATCGGTCCGTCTGGAAAAATTCCGTAAAGTAATTTATAATCAAGGTCTACAAAACAAATAAGATCAACAAGTGAAATAGCTGAAGAGCAACAAGAGGAAAAAAATATTGGGTACTATTTAAAAGAAATGACCGGTGTAAAAAGCATGCGAAATTAACAGAATTTTTATTATCTACGACACATTTCTACCATCCACCATTTTTATGTTGTTTTCCTCATATAGTTTTCCTAATCGACCTTTTTATCGCGGTCGATTAACAAAACTATAATAAGTGATTCTTGTCTCGTCGCCACGAGAGTAATATCAAATAATGCAATGAAATTCAACTACCTTTTGGTATTTTAAATATATTTTTTGCAAAATAATTTGTAAATGGTTGTGATAGTTTTGATAATTAATTTTTATTCGGACCACTTGTAATACCGCTATAGATATAGAAATACTTTTTAGCGCCTTAATGTAAAACCTTTTAATTGTTACATAATACGAAGTTGGTTGAATAAGCATTAAATGGTAATCGTGATATAATTAGTGCAAATAACGCGTTGTCTCCTTCTGATGAAATTTTTTTCCGACTTTAGTCCAGATAGCTTGTTATATGTTACATTAATTCTAATATATATCTCAAACTGTGTTTTCTTGTATAATATTCTGTGTTTGACTATTAATTTATACACTACTCATTCACCTTGGCCAATTAAGCATTTCGTTCTTCGTTGCGTTTCCAATTATTCCTTTTGGTTAAATTTTTAAATTTACTCTTTGCAATGAACAATTATTATTTCAACTAAAACGGTTTTTAGTACCTTAATTTGAAATGTATCATTTAAAATATACAATTGATTTTATTAATGATAAAATATGTATAGTTAATTTCATATTTTTTACACGAAATTATTGCGAATGTGATAATGCTAGTTAAAATAATTTTATACCGTAAAATAACATAAAATAAGGTCATTTGACCCAATCCTTATGTAGAAAATAAATTAAAGAGAGTCAAATTATAGTTTATATAGCTTTTTTAATTTTCGTAATTCCAATAGTTATGTTTCTGTTTCAGAATAATAAAAAATAAAAAGCAACATAATAATATAAACTTTGAGGTGACACTGAAGTTATAAACTTATTAGAACATTTTTGGTGATGAAAAGAGGTTCACTTGATAATTTTCAAGTATATAGACAGAATATATATATGTATACATATATATATATATATATATATAGATATATATATATATATATATATATATATATATATATATAATTTTCTTTAAGTATCCCATAAGTCCGAAAAGTACTTTGCTACTGTGTACCGATAAATATGCTCTGTCGGGCTAGTTTATTTATTAGCTAACTGCGTGAGGTCTTTATCGATAAACCTTCGGTACGGTACGAGTAAATATTTTGCAACGTATCACCTCCGTGCTATGAAGATTCTGGGCGCAATTTAGTGCGTATTAATGTGTCATTGTTGTTTGCAAAGTTCCGAGCACTTATATTCAGTCAACACTTTCCACAGATGGCAGATATTGTAAGATTTCTTTATTTGTATTAAATTATCAAAGTATAGTAAGTTAATTTCAATATATAATATAAAGTATGCTTGAAACTTGGAGAGTGAGAAAAATACGGGTGTGGACGATAGATATCTAATTATTCTTGAGTTCTAATGCGTGTGTTCATGTATTATCAATTCAACAAGTTTTACGATTTGATGAAGACCTGATACTTCTATATATATATACGTATATATATATATATATATGGCTTCATGCACAAATATTGAAATTTCCGTACAGGTTTTGTTATCATCAAAATCTTGAAAGTTTTAGTTATGTCTTTCATAGAGTTTATTACTATTTTTTATGTAAACTCTTTATGTATAATCTCTTTTAAATTTTGTTAGCTACAATGTAAAATACTTTTTTGAATTTCCAAAATAATTTTAAATAAAATGTCTAGTTTTTTGCTTAATATTTTCATAAATTCGATATTCTCATAGATTGTTAAGTATTTCATAACATACATAAAAAGTGAAGATAAATACGTAAGAAGTTGGTTCTGATATGTTACACAGTAATGTAAATTATAATTATTCTTCTCCTTGCGTTAAATTGTTAAAAGAGATTATTTTATAGAAAATGATTTATTCAAGTTGGTTGAGTTTTCCTGTCTGGTCACAGTCCGAATATGAAAGAAAATACATCAATTACCTTCTCACGATATGATCGTGGTTTAATGACTGTCATTACTCATTTATTCAGAATACTCAACTGTAAATCAATAAATCTAAGAGAGCATGTTGTAAATTTATTGACCAAAGCAAGAATGCAATTAGTATTAAAATTATAGTAATAAAAAACCTATTATTAATTATATTAACTTGAACATTAAAAATATGATGATAAGCCGAGGAAAAGTCACGTATGTTTAAATTAAATTAGTTTCATAACTCAATTTCCTAAACGTATTGTTTTATACCCTCTTTTAATCAATTATGCTGACTTGATTTACTGTAAATACCGTCTTTGATTCATTAACCGTAAATATGGTCATTAAGTCAGTTGGTAGTTGCAAGTCATGAAATATAAGGAATTTATAATTAACGGAAATTGATTAAGAATCAGAACACTGGCGTATATTTAATAAACTATTTGAAAAAAGTTGCAATAAGACTTTCTGGAAATCTGGGACATAAAAAAATTTGGTATTTTCACTAGTTTCGGTATTTGCATTTTCGTGGGAGTATATGCATTTTTTGTCAAAGAAGTATAAGTGTTCAATCATTCACTTGGCCAAAACTTAAATTATTTTGCTCCGCCACTTTTTACCATATCATCCATCCTTACCCATCTTTCTAAGTTATTGTCCCT
Organism: Druceiella hillmani; assembly: GCA_039881145.1. Lineage (NCBI taxonomy): Eukaryota > Metazoa > Arthropoda > Insecta > Lepidoptera > Hepialidae > Druceiella > Druceiella hillmani. Next base: position 33,010,847 of record JAYKKI010000018.1, on the reverse strand, counting down.
GATGATTCCTAACTCCAGTCGACGAGGTTTTATTTTTATGTACAAAAGGTACAGAAGAGAATTATTCATACTGTTTCGATGCAGGCAGATCTGGATTCAGTTATGGCCGGTAGTAATCTTAAGGATAAAACAGCCACTTCATTTATATCTATCTGCCAATGTATATAGGACAATGCCAATGTATATTGGGACAATCATTCTCTTTCACAAAAGTTAAAGCAAGTTAGGTGGATTATTATAGATTTATATTTCCGTTTTTACAAATATTACTGTTAGTTATTAAAAAGACGAGTTTGCATTTTCCCGGTTTTTCTTTGTATCTCAAATACTATTAATGTAATAGTAAAAGAACGTGTTTTTTTAGTTAATATGTCATTATGAAAAAAATTGTAAAAGTGCGTATTCTTTTGATGGGTTTTATAGGTTAAAGGAATTAATATGACCAAGAATTTATTTTCTATTTACAGAATCATGTAACTATAAATATGAAAGAAATGCCATTACAATGAAAAAGTAACAGGGAGAAAACAAAACGCAAAAGCTGGATTCTAACATACTTTGTTCTCATTTCAGTAGATCACTTGAATAGCTTTTCGTACAAAAATGGGAAGCAAAGTGATCTCGTGCTGATCCATCTCAATTGTTCTCGCGGAAATGTTAGTAGCATTGTATGTACACCACATGTTCTATATTCTTTTCCCTTCTTATACACATTAATATATTTACTGATTTCCCCGAGGATAACAATTTCTTTGTTTAAAGAAGATAAATGGATGTGCATATAATGAATCCGACCGTTTATACATACCTCAATGATAATATGCCCATTATGTTATTACTGTTAAACAGTGAGCCGGAAGTTGTTCTTTTTATTTACTTCTTAACATGAGAGGCTATCGATATATTTAATTATCAATTTATCAATGAAAGTCACCTGGGCGAAATACGGAAAATATTCGTAACACCGACGGGATTGTTTTTGCAGTAAAAGGGAAATAACGTGTAAACACATATGTTGATATAGTTATTGAACTACTTCCATTCAAATAATTTTGTTGATAACCAACTCATAACGAAGGTTGGTCAAAGCAGCCCTAGCGTTACAGGAATAAAATAACATTTAAAAAAAATATGTTATATTTAGAATGTAAAAAAGTAAACAATTTCATGATTGGCATTATACGTCAAGCAGATATATTATATTTAATTAATGCGTTTAATTTAATGCACTATCTACAGTGCTTAACTGGTCGCATTCCAAAGAGAAAAGCTTTGGAAATCTCGAAATATATAATAAAGGACATTGCTCGTGCGAACAACAGGGCACAGTTATTAGTTAATGAAAAAACAACTATGTTGATTCACCACAACTTATTGCTTGAACCACTCAACATTACACGATAATTTCATACGGTTAGTGATCTTCTAGTATTTGCCTAATTTTGAGCATTTCGTAGTACCAAGAGTTCTGTGTTTCTTATCGCCATATGATAAAGAGTAGTTGAATAGCAGATAAATTATTCAAAACCCAATACACAGGTTCATTTTTTTATCAAATTTTGTATTTTCCTTATGTGAACCTCTAAAAATTGTTCACAAAAGGGGAAGTTTTTCACAATATCTAAATTGTTAACTATTTTATCCCTTCATATTTAAAACGATTGTGAATGAACTATCTCTGGATGAAGGATGTTAAAAGATCAGGCTGCTTATATTAAGGAATGTTTTTAACTTTGATTTTTTTGGCGTTTGATGTATTCGAAATACTTCATCTTTATTCACAAACGTTGTAATATATTTTGTGACTATTTACTTCTTAATTTTTCTTCACAACTAAATTAAATTACTTGATGTAGTGTCATTTCTACTTTATTTAAATTTTTAACCGCGACCTAGGTTTCGTTGTATGACAACATCTTTAGGTGGGCAATTTGTAAAGATTGACACTCACAAACTTCCAACAGCGTTTAAATATTATATAAAATAATAGCCGAAGTGGGGTTTGTGCGGGTTTTCCCACTGTTTACGTTTGTGAGTTTATGAAAGGGGAGCGGTGTAGTTTTTATTATATTTTCGAAAGTTATACAATATGTAAATATATCGGTGACGATAATAAATTGATGTTATTCTACGAGGTTATACAATTTGAATTGTTCAGGTGCACGAAAGAAATTAAAGGGATTTTATTCTCAGTAATACATTTATACAATGGCAAGGGCATATGATGGTTGGATCAAGGTTATACAACTAATTATACATATGTTCAATTTTTGTTTTTCTTTTATGGCGTGTCTCATTAGGTGTGTAGCTGGGCTGAAATAATATAAAGTGTACTACAGTATCAAAGTTGTCTAACTATATTATGTCTAGAAGATACTAAGTATGGGTGATGACATTTTATAAATTTGTTCATTTAATATATTAACGTTAGTATCTCTTTTATGTCTATTTATTTTTAAAGTTTCTGGGGTATTAAGTTTATAGTCTTTTGTATTTATTTGTAATATACAGGGAGCATTGTTGATACGAAGGTAATGTTTATTTTCAATAAGGTGTTTTGCAAAGTGTAATGTGTCTGATTTGTTATTTAGCCAGCTAGCAATGTATTCTTTGTATTTAAGTTTATAGATACCACTCTTCTTATATTTATCTGTTTTTTCTTTGTTAAAAATGAGGGGTTCACACACATTATTTAAAATTCTACAGGAAAATGTGATATTATTTACATTTTTATTATTAGTTAAAAGTTTTCCTAGTTACACATCTAATGAGACACGCCATTAGTGGTTCGTTACCTATATATGGGATGGATGTATAATCATTTTATAATTACTTGGCACAACCGGAAATACTTCTTGGATTAGTATTTTTCTTGATTTATTTCGATACAGTTTTGTAACAATTGATGGTTTATAATCATTATATATTGCGATTTATTTTATAGTTTTTATTTCTTTACGTAAATTAGGTTCTTCTAATGGGATGGTTAAAGCTCTGTGAATCGCCGAATGGAAGGCTGCTAATGAGTTGATTGATGGGATGACTATTTATTTTATGCAGTGTTAAATTAACTGACACTAACTTGGTATCCAGGTGAACAGATTTACTACGATAGTACCCAGTGTTAACGTATAACAATTAGTTTTTGACAACTATATCTAAGCATAGTTGTACAATAATTTAATAACAGATTTTAATTACAATTTAAAGTTTGCGTATATGAGCAAATTATGCGTTGGAGACAATTGTGTGGTGGTATATTCGACTTGCAGTATGGTACTTTTTAATTACCAAACAATTAGCAATATTTGGGAAACGGGCTGTAAATGATTTATATTTAATTTTGACTTTTTTTTTATTTAGCAAACCCAAAGTCTTCATTTATAAACAGCAGGAAATTTGGACCTTAATATGTACTACGTTAAAAATGTCATGTATAAATGGAAAGTTTTAAAAATGTAGAAGTTTTCGTATTAAAAATGCAAACGTGCAGTAAGAAATGTCGCCTGTAGTAGACTAATACTGAATTACAACTTACAGAAACCGCCTGGCACTTGCGTTCGTTTTGGACATGATAATATTGAGAAAATAATATAAAATTTCAGAAATGTATTGAACTGATTTCCTCTCGTAAAGTGCTATTATAACTAATCATTAATGGTGAATATATATATATGGTTTTAATTGAAACTGTATATCAAAAAATACTGCACAACTTACTTTTGGCAATTTTAAGGACCTATTTTTCATTTTTGTATCTTCTACACGTACTACAAAATACGTTATTCTGCAATTTTAAATGTATTACATTGAACAAATCTTTATATGAACTAACCGCGAAGACCGTTCGCGGAATAGTTTCGTAGCGAACAAATTTTCTGTGACGAATCGCCCGTCGACATCTTGAAAGTTTCAGGCGACTCCCTTACCTTGAGATTCTTATCGGGATTAAGTTCAAAATATCACATTAATTTTCATTATGTTTCCCTAGAAACATGTGTGTGGTGCAAAATTATAAGAGGAAATTTTAAGTTAAATTATGCTATTTTTGATAAACCCCTTGCTGTACGTATTTGGTTACATGCTATTAAAAGAAACTTGAAAGTTATAGTTTTGTTTCAATATTATCTTAATTTAACTCACTTGTATATTACACCGATGTCTATACAGATTCCTTTCTGTTACAAATTCATCTTTGAATACGTTTAAAATGACACACTAAATAAGAGTCATATATATTTATATGATAATTAAAAACAAATACCTCTTACCTTCAGATAAGCAATTAGGTATACTTTGTTTTGGGTAAAAGTTAAATGCTATATATTTTATTTAGTGTATTGGAAGTATTGAAAATAGAAAACTAGTTTTGAATTTATACGGCAAAATTAAAAAAAAATAACCCAATCACATACGAGTAAACTGTGAGGATGTTAAATACTATTCTCTTAAATGTCCTTATGAGCATTTAAGAGAATAGTATTTAACATTTTTTTAACATAAACATTATATCTACTAGGCATAAAACGTGGCTTATATATAGAAAAACATAAAATCGAGGATAGTTGCTAAAATTTTCCTCTAATCGTCCATTTAGAATTTACCAATCCGGTCTTTTCCATGATTTTTAATTCAATGATTTCGGAAGTAGGTAGGCCTATTAGGTAGTTAGGCCTGGTAGGCTTATTTTGAAATACATTTTTAAATAAGTATTTTAAAATTATGAAAATATAAATAAATGTAATATTCCTCGTGACACGTCCTTTTCAGTGGAACGCAAATGACATAAACATTCATAAAAATGTCTGATTAATTATCTACTTCCTAATTCCAATATGAATATTTTGGAAATGATAGCTGGTGCAAAATATATTTTGCAACAGCTATATATGTATATATATATATATATATATATATATATATATATATATATATACCTGCATTTCTATTTTGTACTGCACTTCGATACTCGAAATTGATTGATGCAATTATGATAGAATAAATATATCCAGTATATTAGACCTAAATTTTGTATTTTCAAAAGAATGTTATATTTCGAAGCAAAAAACTATGAACGTTATATAGTCGAAATAATTTCATTGATTATCTTTCTGCTTCAAATTGTCTACAAAAAATTAACTTGCAATTCAGGGATATTTTAAGTGTCTGAAGTTAGAACTTTTGTGCAATTTCTTGAAATCTTGACTTAACATTATGGTCCGGGAGGTGAAGTCTCTTTAAACTATTCATATAATATCCAAAATCTCCATCAGTGCAATTAATACTTCTGAATTTGGAAACTGTTAAATTTATTAACCATTTTATCGACAGCAGCCTCATTTTGGCAAACGTCAAAATCCGTAATGAATAATGGCACAAGAATGATATTGTCTTACGTGCTGCATATAATGTTTTCTACATTACAGATATTAAAAATTTAAAATTGAACAAAAATAAATGAGATATAAATAAGCAGTTAGGAATTTAGAATATAAAGAATAGTTTTTTTTTCTGAACTAAGTCGATAAATATGCGAAATAAGGTTGTCAGTGTCCAGGAAAAGTTACAAGCATTCTTTTAATATTTATATTCACAAACTCTTAATGTAGAAAAATGACTTCGGTTAAATAATTTCAAGTATCATCATTTGAAAAATTTAGCAAAAGCCACTGAGTCAGTTTTAGTTTGGCTTGTAATTTCGGTTCATGGAATTAATTCATATTTAGTTGTATTTTTATCACAACATTTATTACAGGGTAATCGAAATTTTGCCTATTCGGTATAATATATTGTTACAGACAGATACAAAACTCCGACTTTAATACACTGACTAAATACATCGTCCTAATTATTTATAAAAACAATATTCAAAATATTAAAAAAAACATTTGCTGCTAAACTTTAAATATCTATGTCTATTATAGGTCAAAAGTACGTCAGTAAATAACAAATAATGTTGTTGAAAAATAACATTTTATATGTACACGCTGCTAGTGTATAGTAGCGCGATGTAATTACATATTTAACTTTCCTTGCTATATCATCGTTAATATGTGCCCGCGCTATATCACAGGTCAGATTCAAGATTTCAAAAGCAGAAAACTTCAAAGGGAAGTGAGCTCGCAGCCCAGGTCAGTAAGTTTTGCTGTGGATATGCATACACACACACGTACACGCGCAGGCACGCTCGGATGCACTCACGGACGCACGCTGCAGCACATGCGCACACGCACACGGCTCAAGCGCACACGCACACACGCGCCTATGTACATATGTGCACACGCGCACACATGTACACGCGACCACGCTCATGCGCACGCTCACGCACACGCACACGCACTTGTACTCGCACACGCACGCATATTCTTAAAAATCTCAAAGTATTTTTTTATATATTACACAAATTCAAGGCTGAGGATAATTTTTTTCCGATTTTAACGATTAATTTCGAGAAGATATAATAATATTTGAATAATTAAATTTGATTGATAGATACGTTTAGCTACTCAACGCGGAGTATTTATATTTATAAAACTATTGACATTTTATTTACATGTTAATTATTAAATCGCAATGTTAATTAATATTGTGTACTATTCAATATTGACTGTGGGTGGATTGGGATATCACGTGCTCGCATTTCTCCACTCGTAATTATTCAATTATTAATTATAAAATAACACTGCACTATATTTTATACTTAAATAGTGAGCTAATAGTATAAAATTTACTACTAGCACATTTTGAAAGAATTGTTTAATTTAAAACCGATGTTTTGATACATATTAATACCGGTGCCTCAACTGTCACTTACACTCTAATATAATTACTATTAAAAACTTACGGTAAAACATTATCAATACTACTTATATTAAATACGATATAATAATTTGTCTTCTGGCAGGCGGGCGGCTAACATATTTAAACGTCAAACACTTTTGTCTGTGAACTCTATGGCGTTTTGGTCTTTACAAGCGTTATTCCATTATGAAATAGATTTATAATGTAGTCTTATTATTTTTTATTACTATCAATATTAAAGTTATTGGTGTTTTATGTTCTTTTAATTATTTTATGTGTATTGCGTTACGTTATAATTCGCCTTTCTTGTTATTTTTTAAATTATCGTGGCCTTTATTTTCTTCATTTCCTTTTTCATTAGAATCTTTTTTTTCTATGCACCTAGGTATTAATGTTTTTCTTTCTTATATAATTTTAATTGTCGTAATGTATTTTTACTTTTTTTTTATTTTTACATTCATTATTACAATATTTTATATGAGCGACACATCTCTTTCCTCCTCTGAGTCCTTTTATTCTCTTTCCCCGGAGTGTTCGACCTTTAGACATTTTTTTGAAATGACTCGAAATCTTCTTTGCACGATATTTTGTGTTCAGTATTCGACAATGGAAACAAAAATATAAACATTTGTCATATAAATTCACAAAGCCTGCCTTCATATTATTCTGAATTTGTTGCCACCTTCAATAGCCTTAATAAGCATGCATGTCTTATCAGTGAAACATGGCTTAAATCCTCATTACCTTCTAATCTTTTTTATCTACCCGGTTTCATTTTATTACGTAATGATCGCATAAAGGCGCGGCGGAGGTGTAGCCATCTATCTTCAAGTAATTACACACTCACCTGCTGATCGGTCGTTTGTCTTAAAGTATTACTTCGTTGAAGTCTCCCTTTTCTCAACAAAATTAGTAATAGGAGTCCGGCACTGTCCACCGGGAACAAAGTTTTTACTTTAATTTGAAGAAATTATTTATGACGTAATTCCCTCTTATCCGAATCGTTTATTATTGGGAGATTTTAATACTTGTTTGTATAGAGACGGTTCAAGAGTTAATCAACTGCGAGATATATGTGCATCTGCAGACCTTGTTATACTTCCTTTCTTTTCCACATTTCATACAGAATTTAGTCATTCTCTCGTCGACTTAATTATCATGTAAAATCCTAAAATTGTTTCTACCCATGGTCAACTAGGCTTTCTCATCATGACCTCATTTATATCTCACTCTCTATTAAGAGTTCAAAGCCTTCATCTTAAATAATAGATTGTCGCAATTTTAGCGTAAAAGACAGGTCATCTTTACTTGAGGATGCACGGCGTGTTAATTGGGGAGTGATCTCATGTTTAAATAATGTGGATGACATGGTACAGAGTTTCACCACTGAGATTACTAGCTTAATGAATAAACATGACCTCATTAAAGTGAATAATATTAAGTAAAAAGGCCGCTCCCTGGTTCAATGATTCCATAAAGTGCTTTATGCGGAAACAGGATAGGACCAAATCTAAACAAAAGGGGGATCCCACACCCTTTCGCTGGGAAGCGTATAGATACTTAAAAATAAGGTATTGCAAATGTGCAAAAATGCAAAAAAAGATTATATCAGCAAACAGATCAAAGAATGTACATCTTCCAATATTTGGAAATTTCTAGGTACTTTGGGTATTGGAAAACAACATGAGACACCGCAATATCCTATCAATATTAATGATCTCAACATTTTCTTTGCTACCGACCTGTTATCTGCAATCTCAAAAACAATTCTCAAGAACAATCTTTTCGAAATTAAATCGAAATCCGCTGGCTGTGACGGTCATTGACATTGTAGTTTCCACAATCACTGCCATATTTAATACTTCTAGATTAAAGTCTACGTTCCCTTGTGAATGGAAAAGTGCGCATATTATTCCGTTACCCAAAACATCTACCCTAACCAGCCCAAAGATTTTCGACCTATACCTATATTACCACTATTATCAAAAGTAGCGGATTGTACATTCTCAACTTGTTAGTTTTTTAAATATCCCAAAATTTACTTGAACCTCTGAAATCATATACTATATTGCATAGTACTTCAAGAGCACTGCTTAAAATGACTGGTGTTGTGTGCCTAGCCATGAATAATACCCAACTATTTGTTCTTATATTATTGGACTTCAGTAATGCTTTAAATTCTTTGGACATCAACATTTTGACACATAGGCTTAAATGATTAAATTTGTCGCAACCATGTGTTGATTGGTTTAATTCCTATATTTATGGCCATAAACAGGTAAATAAAAGCAATTACTCAGAGCAGACCAGTCTAATTGCAGGAGTACCTCAAAGTGGTGTTCTTTCTCCAATTCTTTTTTCTATTTTCATTGATCCTCTAGTTAAACATCAGTCCCCCAGCTATAATTTATATGCTGATGATCTCCAAATGTACTCTCACTACAATATTAATAAATATCTTCATGTATTGATATATAAATGCAGACCTATCAGTCAGTGGGCTGGTAGGCAAGGTCTTTTGATTAACCCAATTAAATCGTATGCTATTATCATCGGTAGTCTGAAACTATTGTCAAAAATATCGATATCTGAGTTACCACAGCTACTGATTAACGGTTATTCCTATTACTTCAACAGTAAAAGATCTTGGCCTACTAATTGACCGAAACATAGCATTCTTAAGTAAATGATGTTAGTCGTAAGATGTTCTTCAAAATACACTCTCTTAAACGGTTTCAAAATTGTCTTCCACTGCAAATTAAAGTACAAATTTCAAACTTTACTTTTACCTATTCTTGATTATGATGATGTATGCTATTCTAATCTAAATGAACATTTACTCAATAAATTAGAACGACTTGGGTATACGATACATTTCCGGTCTTAAAAAAATTGACCATATATCCGAGTATCGTTAACGTCTTAACTGGTTAAAGATTCGTGATCGACGCAACTTTCATCTTCTATGTTTTGTATATAATATCCTCAATAACATCGTTACACCTACATACCTTAAATCTATATCTGTCATCCCACTACCTAGAACTACGACCCAAAAATAAGTACACCCTCCTAATCCCTCAACATAGAACGGAATTTTATGGCAAATCCTTCACCGTATTTTCTACTCGATTGGGAATGAACTGATTACAAATATATAAAGTGCGCCCTCGTTGTCTGTGTTCAAAAGTCGTCTGAACATACATTACCTATCATAATTTGAAAGGTAATCCATCCTATCATGTAATTCATCCTTGTCCCTCTCTACTCCTAAAGTGTCATTTTGCTATGGTTTTTAATTAATATTATTTTATTACCACATAATATGATATATTTTATTTTTAAGTATAATTAATTGATATTTAAAAATAATTACAGTCTGCCACAGTACTTAAAGTTCTCATCCAATTCATTGTGGTTGGCTGTAAGAGATTGCTCTTGTAGCAATAAGTCTGCCACTGTATACTTAATTTTCTAAGCTTGCAGAAATAAATAAATAAATAAATGTATAATTTTTGTCTTTTGTATGTTACATATGATATTATCGATTCTTCGTCCCCGTATTTTTCATACAAAGTTGCGAGAGTAGCTAGTCTTACATATCACAAAATTGTGTGAAAATATAAGTCGAAGTTACTAATCAAACGCTGGTATAATTTAGAAAAAAAATTCAATTCTTTTTTGTCGCTAACTGAACGAGAATAATTCGATTGTTTCAATTCGCAATCGCCCAACGCTACTTGACAATAAAAGATGTCAAGTAGCGTTGTACAATTGCGAATTATAACAATCCAATTATTCGATTGTCCCATTTATTCCATTGCAATGAAATAAAATCGTTATTAATCAATTGTTTGTTGATTGCAAAACAGCGCCTTGCGAAGCGGGCTAGCTATCGGCAGCGCGATGTTGAGGGTTGAAAGTTAAAATCGAATTAAAATTATCGATGCCTCTGACGAAGCTACGCAATTTTTATTTTCTATTGGGTTTAGTTTTTTTGTTATTATTATCTAAGCCGCCTCCCACGGTACACGGTGCGTTCCTGGAATCGACTGAAAGTAAGCGACCCGCGCGCAATTGTTCTCCCGCATACATTTGCTTTAAATTAAAAGTTTTATTCTATTTTTCTAAGACATATGGATTTTTCCATGACACCCGCTAAGTAATTATTTTCATTAGAATCATTCCTATTTTTATCATTATTTTTAACATACCTTTTGTAGGTTTCTTAGTCTTTCAAATCTTCTTGTTAAGAAGATAACTTTATTTGGAAAGTTGCATTTTTATTGTAAAGTGTTTGATTGCCGCCATTGTTTATATGGTTACGAAAAAAGTATTAATAGGATAGTTCGCATTCAAGTTGTATAAATAATTTGCAGTCAAGTGTTTCAAAATTATACTTCTGAATTCGCACTTAAAATCCAATACAGCGCCAACAATTTGACTTCTAGTAGAATTTATATGAGTGGTTGATTTCACTTTATGACTTCTTCTCGTACCTATTTTATCGACATATCAAGTTTCGATGACCTATACCACTGGATAAAAATAACTATTATTTAATTTGTTAAATTTTTGATAATTACAGTATTAAAATACATAATCAAATTTATCATTTTCCGAGTAAATATTTACCAAAATTAAATAAAACCGTACAGAGATGCCAGCAGTATCAGGAGCCCAAAAATTTAAAAAGGAGTGAAAGAAAAATTTTCAGAGGAAATTCGTAGTAGCATAATAGTTGTTTTTACTAATGAATCATTTCAATGCTTTGGCTGCAAGATGAATTTTTTGAATGACTGCTGTCATTTTGAATATTAATATATTTTGTCCATCCAGGAAGTCAATTTAGATTTTGATCCGTTTTTTATACAAAAAATCCCGCTAATTATACTTCATTACGAAATTTCATCAGAACTGAATAAAACATATAACTTCCAGGGCATCCACAACTTTGTTAGATATCATACACATATTTTTGTACCTATATAAATTAAGGAGACTATAAGGGGAAGAATAGAAGGTAAAGTTAAGACAGGAATTTTTTTCAAATAACTTTAACAGGATATTAGAGTCAACCTTGATTCTTTTGTGATTAGTGCTTTCAATTAAAAAAAACCTGTAAGAAGAAAAAAAATTAATTTTCAGTATTTTCTTCTTCACCGAGATATAACGTGACATTTTAGTAAATCAAGACAAGATATGTTATATAAATTAACGCACATATTGCATAATTTTGGTGTTAAAAAATATTAATCAAACTTGTTAAAAATTTTATCTTATGGGCATAAAATGATATAAATATTTAAATTGGAATATCGTGAAATATGAAAGGTATCGAGAGTTGACACTCGGTTAAGGCTCTCAACAAACCAATGTCATTAAACTGTTTAATCACGTCTTTATCATTTTACAAATTGACACGAATAGAGCATTAAAACAATAAGAAACAGGAAAAATATGAAATGAAAAAGGAATCACGCATTACGTAGCGCACGTAAAACTAAATGCAGGAAAAAATAAGCACTCCTGTCGTTATACTCCAAGTACTGATCGCACAATGAGTTCTGCCAAATGGAAATACAATCCATGAAAAGTGTATATAACTACGCAGTTACGTAGTGCCGAAAACATGAAAAGTATTTAAGCATAAGAACAATTTAAATGAAGCTAAAAATTAAGAATTAAATTATTAAACGTAATTACAAAATCTATTTTAAAAATAACTGAGGTATCGTAGAAAATAGTTCTGGAAAAGAATGCTAAATGTTTTAAATTTATTTCCACTAAAATTAGCAATTTTGTGAACAATCAAAATTATCGTATTTACGCCCATTTTTATCAGGTCCGTCAGGAAATTTATATTAATTCAGCAGTAATTGATTGTAATTTACCTCTAACATTTCTGGTACATTTTACAATAAATACAAAAAATAAGTTAAGTTAAATATAAAATCGTAAATGTATAATAAGGCGAAGTGTTTTTGACAATTTAGGATATTTCTTTGAGTTTGAAAGACATTACTGGGTAATATTTCTACGTAATGAAAAATAATATTTATAATTTCAGAATAACTAAATTGGAATTTGATGTGCCCTTTAAATATTAAATTTTTTCAGATATATAACTTTGCACTTAACCCTTGTAGTACGAATTTTGCGAGCACTTAAGGGGTTTGCTTAATGCTATATAAATAAATAAATGTATATTATATATATATATATATATATATATATATATATATATATATATATACAAGGAAGCGATAATATTACACGACAGGTTTTTATGATTTGACTTTTAATCAGGTCACATTTTAAAATATACATAAATAATTGTGAAAATATTATTAAATCTGAGTTTCTAAAACTTTAGGATTTGTTTTTCAGTATTACAAGATTTTATCAAATTTAATAGTACAAAGACATTTATTCGAAGTATACTTTAAACGAAAAATAGTCGCCTATTCTCTTTAAGAGGAAGCTTGCATTAATTTGAAGTATTATATTCTAGATTCATGATTTTTATTTCTGACGCAGTTTTTCCTATTTATTTTTAATTTGTCATATAGGTTAAACTCAGATATACATAAGCATATTTAACAATTTAATCGAAAACAACTTTTTATAATCTGAAATCGTTAGCGCATCAAAAGCTAGTCTTGAAGTTGATTAGATGTTTTAATTATATTTATCAATGACTTAAATAAAAAAGAATTTACTTCATTCTAAAATAAGGTCGTGATAAAAATGTAATAGGAATCCGTAATTTGTTATATGCAGTTAAATAGTTCAGTACTTTAATACGTCATACTTTATTTCCATTAGTTTGCTAAAAGACACAAATGGTTTGTGATGAATATCAAGAAAATTGATAACTTTCTATAAGAAAATATGGCATTTTGTTGATTTATGATATTATTTCAAGTCGTTAATTTATGTTTCACATACAGGGATTATAATTTAGTGTATACCAATTTAACGTTGGAAGTTTCATCGATTAGACGAGTGTGCTCTTACAAAGGCGCAACGTATTTATTTATATATACCATCATAATTTTCTGCAACTCAATTCAATTTCAAATCAGAGGCAAAGAATTGCAAATTTTAAAAGGAAAATAAACAATGCAAAATGCTCGTTACTATAGTAAAAAACTTATTAACGTATTAAGTGCCTCTTTAAACAATAATGGAACAAATTTTGTTAGTGCAATGCATAGTTTCTTTTTACTACATAATTTTAGTAAGTAAATATTTGTTTGCAAAGAAAATTGATTTTGTTTGTTTATCTAGTTTAATGTATCTAATTGATACATTTGGCAGATTTAATGCTACGAGAACAATCTCTTATAGCCAACCATGACACCCGTCCAGCCCCGCTCGACGAACGGCCGGGAATCGAACCCGGGTGTCCGCCGTGCGCCGCGTCGTCACAGGCCGTATGCCTTATGATCAACCCAACACTTATGACAACCATTTTCACAATTGCATGGCGTTATATTTGATTTCAAAGATTTATATATTTCAAAAAGTCATTGTTATGACCTTTGACACTTAATATTACTCACTTTTAGCTAAAAGTATATAAGCTAGTACTCTATTAATCAAAGTAGTATTTTATCTGGTAATTTTTAATACAAGCTTTAGCACCTTAAATTAATGATTATTTTCGCGTATGTTTTTTGCAGTTTTACAAAAATGGTAAAAAATCATCATCAAATGAGAAATATATAACTGATATAAATTCATCCTTTTTATAACTAAGTGAGTTATATTTCATTAATATATTTATGAAATCCGAAATTACGTTTCTCAATAACCTAATAATATTTTCATACTAATAAAATCATCAAATATTTCTTTCATGTATTATTAGATAAGAAAAAACTACATGTCCATGTTAAGTTATAAAATAATATGTATATAACTTTTGCTACCGCAGGGATAAAAAATAATTTCAAATTAAATTAATTTTTAACTTTATCACATGATTACTTTATGACTACTTTTTCCAGCAGTTTCACTTACGTTGAAATTTTGGTATTAAACATTTATGGTAGAATAACTCTCTCTTCCTTTACCCAAAGTTGATACTGTGTTCTCCATCTATTGCATTTCTTGCTTTCCCTCACGCCAGGACCTACATGACTTATATAACAACTTTCCAGAATAAACTATGCAACGATTAAATTAGGTTTAAGTTTTAAAAACTGTATGAAACTACGTGATGTAGTATTATTTCTATTTTATTTAAATTCTTTACCACGACCTAGGTTTCGTTGTATTACATCTTTTAGATAGACATATCTTAGTGGCGATATTTCCCTATACTTTACATCGACAAAAAGTTTTGTAGTTTTACATCAGATATTGTCATTTGATGACGTACTAGTGACCATATTGCACTGAAATGCTGACCTAAAAGTCATTTCTTTCAGCACCATATTAATATTATTTGTGAATGAACTTATTAAAAGTTTACTATTTATGTCGTTTCTAAAGTCTCCTCAAATGAAAGCTTCTTAGAATCATTCGGTGTCACGTTTATAAGATAATATTGCAGGAATATATAAATTGATATAGTATTTGAAGTCGATTGTGTTTTTTTTGTTAATTTAACAGCTTCAGTATTCTGAACTAAAGTTAACTTAATTTATAGCGTAGTGTTTAGGTTTTATATGCAATGAGTATCTTCGCATATTTACCTTTTCCTTACTTAGAACTATTTTATCAATCCTTCAATATCTCGTACTATAACCTAACCAAACATTATATAGCCCAATACTTGTTCATCAAATTTATTAATTAGTTACCATGCATTTCTTTAGTTGCTTTCCTCAATTATCATTTGCACTTTACCAAAAATTAAATTTAAATTTAATTTAATTTCATCTTCCTTTGTAGCATTCAAAATTTCACTCCTACATATTTGGAAATATCAATATTCGACCTTTCCTTTTTTTGTAATGGCTTATCCTTAATCATTAATGAGTTTGTTACTAACGAGTACTCTATTAATCAAAGGAGTATTTTATAGGGCAATTTTTAATACAAGCTTTAGTACTTTGGATTAATGATGTATTACTACTATTTACCTTTTAACGGTTGTTTAACGTTAAATATTCATTAATAATGATCAATTATAATTCGGATCTAATAAAAAAAAATAAAAATGAGTATCGTATACGGAAAAAACAAAACCTTCAATATGGATATTCAGTATGATATCCGAATGAATAAAAAAAATTGTAAAATTAGGTATTATGTATATTATACCATTTTCCAGAGTCAATTTCATATCTGGCATAAAGTTAACCTCCTTAAATTTTACACAAAATAATAATTATAAACAGACTGCGACCGGCGAAGAGAATTAGCCCTCACGTAATTAAAAGTTTATCTAAGTGAAAAACTTGGTCTTTATGTTGTGAACAACGTTATGACGGATAAAACGTAAAACAACGGGGATAAGTGATGATAAAGGGTATTAAGGATAATTTAAATAATATGATGAGTTTAATTATTAAGTTGAGAGAAGTTGAAATTTTTAAAAGTATTTGACATGGTTATTTTGACTGTAGTGAATGAATTTTTTTTGCGTTTCCTCGTCCTTGTATTAGCTGAAGTAAAATCGTTTCAAGAAAAATATTTCAAACACCCTCATAGAATATTAACCAATTTCAGAAGTCGATGCTGTATATGTGCCGTGCCTTACTTTCCGTAAATATTATAATTAATTGTTTGCCAAACGATCGAAGGCAAAATTAATAAAATGACAATGTAAATAACTTTGCTTTTTAATTCTAGTTAATACACTGTAATTGAGTTAAATGAGCTGTTTATGTGCTAAATCGTTCCGAACAGATGGTCAAGTGTTTAAAAAAACTGCGATTTTTATTGTAATTACTTGCTCGTTTAATTTTAAGCGTGAAAAAGAACTGTATTATGTGAAAAAAGCTTGAGACACATTTTACCATTCCTTCATTTGTTTCTTATAATTTTTCATTTAATTACTCTCAAACAATGTTAATTTATTTTATTGTGTCTGTTATTTAATACATAATATATAGCGAAAGAAAGATCGATCCAACTGGGTGTTCACATAACACTTCTCGTTCGTTTTTTGATATAAATTGTTTATAGGTTTAATCTTTTTGATAATTTCCGTTTGAATATGATGAGTACTACGATTTTGTACTACGCCTGTCATTAACATTTTTAGTTACTGGAACTGACAGTTAACATCTTGAAAGTTTTTTTTTAATTTTCAAGCGCTTTTCCAATCTTTGAACTATTTTCCATCGAAACGTTTGTTTCGTAAGGAATTCAGTACGTTCAAAATAACTATACACAAAGATTTTTATTCTGTAGGAAAACTTATTACCCATTCCAAAGTATGTAAAATATTATTTCTACTAATAACGGTATATAAAGTGAAAATACTTGTCTATTTATTTGACTCTACCCATCTATAAAATCACACGTTCATTTTCATTTATATTCTTGTGTCAGAAAGAATTTAGAAAGGTTATGGGCTGTATATTATCGTACTATAATTCATAGTGACGAAACAGTGAAGAGAATGAAACACTATTTAAACGCCGATGTACCTGTCCCGAAAATCGATGTCGTTTTTTGAATTGAACGGAGGCATTTTTCCTTAAAAACAAGCATATTCTAAACTAGCATATTCTAACCGATGTTGTTCTAAAAAATTAAAAATTGTAAGAAATGAATTCTGAACAAGCATATCCTCAAAAATTAAAAACAAGCGTTTTCTAAAGAAGTATAATCTAAGAACAAGCATATTCTAAACAAGCACATTCTATAATGAAAAATAAGCATATTCCTTAAATCCTATCAAAAACAAGCATATTCTAAACAAGCATATTCTAACCGATGCTATTTTTTTGAATTGAGCGGAGGAATTTTACCTTAAATATAATTAAAAACAAGCATATTCTAAGGAAGCTGTCCGAATTAGTGACATCAACTGGAATGTAACTAGAAAAAATCTATTCTTACCTTCTTGTTAATTTGGGTTAAAAAATATTTTGAAATATTTCAGTGTAAAAAGTTTTGCATTTCAAATAATTCGTTATCTTACCATCAGGAGTTATTGAATGTTATATGAAATAAAGTTCTACATATATGTAACTATAATTCATCCACAAGATAAATAAATTGCGTACAAACTGCATAGAACTCGACTAGACCATGTATGCTTTAAGAAGATAATAAAAAAAAAGTAAAAACGTAGAGCTTGCAAAAGTAAAGAAAATATCTAATGGCCAAATATTTTGTAAACACGTATCTTGTTTTGTTTAGTTAATAAAGTTTAATACATTACTTCATATACAGTACTAAATGTATTAAAACGACAAAGAAATGGTGTAAAATAAATGGTGTTAAAAGTATATTACGTACTTTCGTAGCCAATGCATATGTAGGTTTTAATTTCATAAATCAATGCGAGTAGTTAATGACCAAGACCAGTTATTATTTTTCACGCGCCGCAATCAGTAATACGATAATATTTACGAATTGTGTTAAAATAACATAATGTGCAAATAGAAAATTTATTCAGTATAATAGACGAAAATAATTTTAAATTAATTACCTTTAACTCGACCGGCTATAATTGTGACATACTAACAGATTTCTTAGTACGTTTACTTATTTATTGCAACTAGAAGTTGGATGTTATAGATGGGTTAATAATATTTTATTTCGAAGCGAATAACACCACATCAAAATATACGTTTTATAACTCGAATATTTTAACGCCTTAATATTGGTGTTAATTTGAAGGTTTCAATTTAGAATTATCATTTAAAATTTCTTCGTATATCGTGTAAACATATCACTAGCATAAGTACGAGTTTTATAAAATAATTTAAACCGACCTTCAGTCATTTTTTAAATTAATTAGTTGAAATTACTAATCTCTTCCTAAGACTCGGGACGATGTGGACGTAGAAGTCAACGGACTCGTTAACTTTGTTTGGTGTTTGTGTTTATCGTTATATTAGTCTGTAGTTACTATACGTAGTTCTTAGTTTAAAATTGTTTATAAAACAATACATTAATTTATTATTTCTAACTTACGTAATTTTTTGACTTATGAATAATAGCCAAAAATGGACGGTCCATTGTTAAAAACTTGTCCAAAATAAGATGACTGTAATCCATGTTTTTTTCTCATCCCATTCTTGAAACACGTTGTTAAACTCGAGCGGGTTCAATTCCCGGCCGTTCGTCGAACAAGGCTGGACTGGTGTTATTGTTGACTGTAAGATATTGCTCTCGTAGCAATAAGTCCGCCATATGTATCAATTAGATACTTTAAAGTAGATAAATAAATAAATAAACTCTCAAAGTTAATGCACGCACTAATAAATATTCTTCTAAATATTCTTATTTCAACTCAATGAATAATTGTATATGCCCACGATTGATCCCATAACATTCAAATCATGAGAAATTTCATCACTAAGATTGCAAACAAAAGCATCTATGGAAAACCAATTAATCATGCATTCAGTCTATAAAAAGGGAGGGAGCCGCGTCAATAACGTTAAGATTGCATTAAACCGGTTTGTGATAAACATTGAAGAGCGATAAAAAAATGTAACGCAAAATTAAATTTCATATGCGGATATTTTATGTACCATTTATAATTAAAGTCATTAAAAGTTAAATTCCCACACAAATTTCTATATAGACTATTATTTTCTAACCCCAGAGATCAGTTTAATTATTTATTATTTTGCAATTCTGCATTCATATTAAGATCTTACATGATACCCGAGTACCCCGAGTATTGTTTAAGTGGGTATTCGAATTTAGCTCTTAAATTTGTTTATTCTTTTGCATATTAAATATATGAATCAATATACAACCTATATGAATCATTATCAATTGACTGTATTGTGATTTGATGATCTTTCCTTAAATACATAATATATATAAGAACATGCAAAAGGATATCATAGGTATTCGGGTATTGACATAAAGGTTAAAATAAATGGAGGTACATGTAAATATTTTTATTGGGGTTTTACTGACAAACTATATTTCGCAAAAATAGATATTAAATTTTCAATGAAGAAAACTGGATACCTATATTTTTGGTTGTCCATAACACTGTATTTGATATCTTGGAATCCATGAATAGACACTGAAATGTAAAAGAAAATTTATTATGCTTTTTCGACAATAGTTATCTCTCATGTAATGGAAGCGTTCTGCGCAAATGAAATTTAAATAATTTAAGAGTACAATTTGAAAGCGAAAACTTCTAGTGCCGACTGGAATGCGGTAAACCTTTCGTTTATATTTACTTAACAAGAATATTAAATATGCAATAAAACAAAATAAAACTCTACGTATTTAATACAAATTGTCGTTAAAATGTTTTTTATACTCATACAAAAATAAAACATAAAATATCACTAAAAGTGTTATTGTGAAGAATTTATTATTCGCGCGCAATATATAAATGTCATTAAATGGAATAAACGCAAGGCAGGGTTGATTTTCGTTTTGTAACGAACGCCTATAGAGACTTCTTTATTACTTTTACATTTAAATATAGCTTATATTGGAATTATCATTTTACTCAAGGTACATTAATTATTTATAAAATAAAGGTATTTTCCTCTGTACATTTTGCTCTCGTACCCGCAATACTGACGTAAGGAAAGAGACATTCGCTTAATTCTCAATACTAAACACAAAAGTAGCTGCTGCCTCCATTAAGATGGAGCTTAAAATGACATTATACAAAATTTCTCAATATTTACTATCCAGATGGTAACAGTTCGTTGTGCACCTGCGGTATTTCAGGCTTGTCTTACTGAGTAATTTACACTTGTATTTGACTCGTGTTTTGTTTAATTAAAGCGTGTGTGGCATTAGATTCGATTTTTTATGTACTAAAGAGTACATAGGTGGAGAGAAAATATAAATTTAATGTTTATTATAATAAAAATGTATTTTAAATATAGAGTACTTTATAGTAAAATATAAAATCTCATCATCATGGATAAAATTATTTCCTCATTGTTCCTTCCCTTTGTTGACTTTTTGGCTAATCCGGAATTAGCGTTAGTCCGCATTATCACTTTAGACAGTTGTCAATTAAACTATAAATAAATTTTCTTTAAAAATAAATTAAGAAAAATTAAAAAAATAAAATTAAAAGTAATCAAGTTTTTTAGCATATTTAAATATATTAATCCGACATAATCTTGGTATATTTACTATTAAACAATAATAACTTGCCACAACCATCTCTTTCTTCCATAAAGTCACCCTCGAGGTAACATATCTCACTAAAGGACTCGTTAAGACAAGTCAAACTCGAGCGGTTTACTGTTAGCTATTAAGAAGTTCCCGTGACCAACTCACTGCTTCGTCATAAAATTTTCCCTATTTCAAAATGGGACAAAGAGACTTATCGATAGTTCCTATAACCACTTTCACATACGGCCAATGGAGTATATTGTATTGTAAAAAGAATTATATAAATTTACAAATTTCCAAGTCGATACTAAAATTAGAAGTGGTTAAAAATCAACTTTCCAGATTTTTTTACGTTCAGAGTTAACCTCCTTCAGGTTAACAAATTCCTGTCAAAATATAAATACTTCCACGCACAATCGATTAAATCTAGGAAGCGCATAGTTATTATTTGCTTAGTGTTATCTATTTAACATGTATGGTACATGTTTAAATAATGGATCTGTTTAATTTTCTCTAAACAACCACTAGACGAATTAAAATTATTCCTGATCTAGGTATTCCAAATCTGTATTAAAGTGTTAATAATATTCTAATAATTTATGTATCCGGTATATCTTCGGCCTTAGAAAATATGCATGTATTTGTGAATACATAATTACTTCTCAAATGGCTGAAGATCCGTGATCGACGCCAACTTCACATACTTAAACTCCTTTTTAACGTATTAAAAAATCCTCATAACCTAAAATTGTCTCAGTAGCAAATTTAAAGATTTGTCCGATTACGGCCTTGAGCTACGATCCGAAAGTTCACTCATCCTACTTATTCCTAAACACGCCTCTACCACTTTTAAAATTTGGAACAGCTGGATCCTGACATCAGGAAAATCACGTCTTTAAATATTTTCAAAGATCAAGTGAAAAAGTCCTGCCTCTCCTGAAACCTTTTACTTTGTATCCTTGTCCTTTCCTGTCTTTTCAGTTTTTTTTTACTCATACTTTTGTATTTTTTAAATTTTTATCTTCTAATGTGCTATAAAAAATTTTCATTGTAAAATTTCTTACAATCCATCAACTAAATTTCAATACCAATTGTTATGATTAACTGGAAGAGATTTCTCATGTAGCAATAAGTTCGCCTGTACTACACATAAAAGATTATTGTTTAACGACGTATTTGAAAATATGGGATACGCACCAAAAAACGAATAATAACGCTATACCTAAACAAACATGTGTGTGCGCGTGTGTGCGTGTGTGCATGGTTGCGTGTGTGCGTGTGAACATGTGTGCATGTGTGCATGTGCGCGTGTGGCCAATGACGTGAGTTTATAACAATGATGTTGAATATAAATTCAGAAGACACCTTAAAGCTAATAAATTTAACAAAAATATGAGCCATATTAGCGTCATGCGCCAATTATTATGAAAGAAACAAAGAGGTAATGAAGGTACCCATATAGAAGAGAGAGCCGTATTGAAGACGGGATAATTACGCTTCATTTTGAGAGTAACATAATGTAAAAGAGAATTATGTAACAGAGTATTTGATTAATGTTCATGTTTATTATATGTATCACAATTTCAAAGTACAACCTGCGAGAAATACAATTTTGTTTACAAATCTTAAAAATGGACAGAGTTATAAATTTAAACTTAATATTTACACAAATACGACAACACTGAATTGCGAGGTCTTTTTAGTGCTCATTGTTTTCTAGTTAGGAGAGCAAGCAAGATGGGAAGAAATTCCTACTCCATCTCAACCATTATATTTTAGCTCACGCCTCTCTCATTTTTTAGCCCATTTTGTCGTTTTTCCAACACTAGTTTTTATTTAACCTATATTTGCCTTATATTTTACAAGAATCTAAAATTTAGGAGCTGCGAACTACTCTTATAACCTTATTCGTTGTCACATATTATTCATGCCGCTGCAAGTTTCTAGCAAAGGGGTTTGATCTACTCTCATGAATGGTTCATGCAGCTACAAGGCAGTGAATATATACTTTTCACATGTATGTGAAAATATTGAGAAATACGGTTTCTCATAAACAAGTCGAAATATTAAATTTAAACTTATTTTTGTTATTGATCTTAAAATCAATTAATTGTACAGATTTTAACTTTTCATTCTAGCTTTTATATGGAATAGGTGACACTAAATTTTCACTTTTTGCCACGGGTCTAAAATTTTTATAATTTTTTTTTAATTTTGGCTACATAAGCTGATTTTTTATCATTAATTTTGCATATAGTAAACTCCCATAACAATCATTAAATTTTTATTCATTTCTATCTTTCTATTGACATGTTACAAACCGGAAGCAGAAAGTTTTTTTTATTTTAAAATAACTCAGATCTAACAAAAAATGGCTACGTATTAAACTAAGTAACGAAACTTAATAAATAGACAATTTTACGTAATATTGAATAAATTTGGTGTTAATTTTGCAGAAATTCTTTCTTCACAATTAAATGAAACTACTTGAAGTGGTATTATTTTTATTTTATTAAAGAAAGTAGAAAATATGTATAAATAAAATAGGAATAATATTACAATACATAGTTTCGTTTAATTGTAAATTTTACGTAAAATATTTTGAAAATCGACATCGGTAGTAGGAAGTTAATCGGGCCCAAACATCGCATTAAAAGGACGATAATTTCTATAGAAGTAATTTCAAACTTCAATAACTCAACGAAAAATCAACGTAGCATCGAACTTTTGGTCTTATTTTTAAGGATTAGGATGAAATTATCAGGACTATTTTAACATTCTTGGGGCTAGATATCGCGAAACGCGTACGAGCAAAGTAAACAAATTATTTTCAACTTTACGTATAAAGCATATGCCCTAAAATGGAATCATTTCTCACAGACTAATTATTCGGTTCATGTGAACAAGTCATTCTTTACTACAAATTTATATCGCAAAAAATACGATACTTTAATCATAAATGTTGGACACGAATGACATCAAAAATGAGCTCGGACCCAAAATCAACGGGTAACACTGCCGCAAATATAATCACCCCGGATACGTCCGGAAATGAAAATTGCCAATAAAATAAACGAATTTGCTTTGCGAAAACTTTATTTAATTTTTATTTACAATATACGATTTACTTTTTCACGGAAACGACTACAGGGGCATCGGACACTGCAATAATTTTTTTTATACGACGAACAATTACATGTACGCAAGTACTTACACAGTTACATTAAGAAATATGTGCGAATTCAAATTGCCTTGAAGATAAAGACAGGTGTGAGACCAAATCACATTAAAGAAAACACAGGTGAAACCATTTTTTCAGAAAATAAATTATGTGTAATATTCCTTTCATTCACCTAATCTTCTAATAAATAAAATAAATAGATAAATAAAATTAAAGAAAATAATCTAATAAATAAATAAATAAAATAAATAAAAGTAATAATTTATAAAATAATTAAAGGAACTTAAAACAAAAAGCATGTAATAACAGCTAAGGAAGTCTGTGTAACGGAATCCAACCCCAAAATATATATCTTTGGAATGATTACTTTCTAAAGTGTGTTGAAAATTCGATAGCAATTACATTATGAACCGGCTCACGAAATTTCCCAATATTTGTGGGAGAAATGTATTTACTTTGCAGCGTTAATTTTCCTCAATGGCATGTATTGTTTCGTAATTCCATTTAACTGAGAATATCAGTGTTGCGGTACGAAGGTAGGTCTGATGAATTGTTCAAAGACCTAAGATTGTCCTTGACATAATACGTGTGAATTTATGAAGTTGCAAAATAAGCAAGTAGACAAAACTGTATCGCAGTTGATATTTTCGTAATTAATTTATCCACAAATTTCTAATGTTAATGATAAATACTCTGTACTGGATAAAATGTAATAATGTATGGTTTGAACACGAAATTCAATATGACCTCTTTTTAACGAATTTCCTCCTAAGATCGCTATTATGATGAAAATTTTAGATCATAATTTTTGACGAATGTGTGTGTGTGTGTCTCCGAGTGTGTGTGGGTGTGCGCATGTGTGCGTGCGAACGTGTGTTTGCGTGTGTGTGTGAATTTGATGTACGTGTGCGTGTGCGTGAGTGTGTGCGTGTGAGTGCGTATGGGCGTGTACGTGTGCTGTATGAGTGCATGTGCACTTGCGAGTGCATTTGCGTGTACGTGTGCATGTGCACTCGCGCACTTGTTTGTGTGTGTGTAAATGCATATGTCGAATTATTTGTAAATCCAAATCATTTTAAAGTTTCGTGGAAAACAATTGTATAACACCTTGCTTCTTATTTATTCAAGATTATATAAAAACTACGTTACAATTTGTATAAATTGATACATATGTATCAAGAAGAGATAATTACTTCATTCCAAATTATATCTTTAGTAAACATTTACAAAAATATCGTCAAAAATGTTTACGCTTCTTTCATTAATCTTGTAAACACATCTAACAGAGTTACATAGAAATACAAGTACAAGTTTTATTAATATATGAACTAGATTTACTCTAATTCAGGTAGTAGAATTATAGCATTATGATGGCAAATCCCATGGGGGAAATGGCGGAGAGTTCATCTACTGAATCAACCAAAGCAGCCAAGGGGGGTACGTTCTATATACGTCGTTCTATATCATAAAAATGATAGTACAAAAATTGGTCAACAGTAGACGATGCAAGTAAAGGGAAATAATTATAATAAAAATCAAGAAAATTTCATACAAAGAATGCTTATTTGTCTTTTATTAAATAATATAACAAAATTATTCATAGAAAGTCAGTCAAAATAGTATTTTAGATACCCGAATAAAAAAATTCAGGTCATTTTCATAATGCACAAACTAAACGTTAAATGTCTGTATATGAAAGAAGTTTCACTTCTTATTTCTGTGGTAGTTACAAACGTGAAAGAAAACAGAGTCCTTGTTGGTCCTTTATTTTATCTGCCTATATTTTTGCCTGTCCATAAATACCCTTATCTCAGGAATACTCAGAAATATTAAGGTGAGATATAAAATTAATATCTAATATTAAGGTCTACGGATCCTATAAAAAATTGAAGCTTCTAACGCAATAAAATAAAGTTATATTTCAAATATGAAATAATTTTAGTCTGCCTAATTTAATAAAACTAATGAGGGCGCTCCCCGCTTACCTAGATTTTTGTAACGAAGGATAAAGGAATGTTTTTTAAGACAAGTAAAGATACAAATCAATAATTTATAATTCTGTGCGGAATTATTACTCTACAAACTTAATTTTCGTATATATTTTCACTTTAATTTGTATAATTGTGAAATACGTACTGATTAAGCTTTACCATAACATGCTATAACGGTACAGAACGGGACTCAAGATGTACTCGCGTTTGACCGTCTTTTTTAGTTAAACATTTATTTAATGGAAGCGGTTATTCATATCGGATCATCTATGTCTTTTACAGAGGAGACAATTTGATCTTTTTTATTTACTTTTTAAACTATGTCTGTCTTATAACCTCGTCGTTGTACATCCAGTTTAAAAATTTAAATGTATTTCATGAAACGTCATGTTGAAAAGCAATATCCACCTGGCGCTCAATATTCGAATGGTAGTAACCCTTTATTAAGGACATGAGGCGAATGATATTTGTTTTGCTTACAAGGAGTTTGTGGAACAAATCGATACGTCCCTTCCGAAAATTATTTTTTTAAATACTGTTGGCTTGAAAATGATCCTTTATCGGTAAAGTTAGGATTCTGAATTTTTATACAATATTCAATTTTTATAACGTAATATTTTTGATAAACAAGTACAATAAAAAATTACATTTTTGTTACATGACTATTTTTACTGAAATGAAATATTCTATCTAACTAGTGCATATAAACAGGTTCCTAAAATATTAAACCTAATTAACTAATTAAATGTAATAAATTAGTTATATTTACAGCGCGCCTTTCTGATTCCTTGGTAGCTTATTTTCAACGATTTTCGTTTATATTCTCTGATCGCAACGACATAAACACCAAAATCATGCTAGCATCTGTCTTGATAACATATCTATATCTAACTGGAATCTCTTATTATGTTCCTCATTAAAGTCTCAAAGATTTTCCGGAAACTAATCCAAGTCTAATTTTGGAAAGCAAATATTCAAACATATACCTATTGCAACCCAATTTTCTAAAATTTTCTAGCTTATATTTAATTCACTGGTTCTATTTCCAATAAAACTTTTATTTAAATTTCTAAAAGAACTCAAATCTTCCTTTTCTGTCTTATTCACTCTTATTTCAAAGTCTTCATATTTCATTAATCTGCAAATATTTGGGCCGACAAAAATTATTTTCTAGAACTTGTCCTCTGATAATGATGAAAATTTTTGACAGACATCTTTAAAATGGTTATTACTTTTATAATTCTTTCACGAAGGGTGTTACCGTCCTCAACTAAAGGAAAAGTGGACATTTTTTTCTGAATAAGCCAGTTTTTTTTAAGTATATTTTATTTCGTAATCTAGAAATATACTTCAATCCATTCAATCGTTTCTTGTCCACTGCGAATCCTTATTTCAGTTCCCACTCACACAGAGATATATATATTTAATGGAACGTCCTTGTTGTCCATATGACAATTTCAGCAAGCTACTTTCTGACTTAAAAAAGCAAAAAAATATTTTTTTATAAAAAAGAAGGGATATCCATTTCCCATCATTCAAATGATTAATGATGTTTTTTGGTCATGCTTAACTTTTTATTAGATTTTCCAGGTTATATAATTCAGAAAATTTTAAGTCAGTATTTAAAAATAGTTCTAATTTTTAGATTATTTTTTTCTTTAATTAACACCTCAAAATTTATGAGAAACTGTGTTTTGTTTACAATTTTACTCATGAGATTTATGTTATTGTTGTAAATTGAAAAAAATAACATCATCGTATGTTAGTCAAAGACTTTTAAAGATATAAAAATAAATCTAATGACTCAATAGATAACACAGTATCTCCATATTTGAAATTGTATGGTCATACTAACTACTTTTTTAAAATGTCAAGTTGATGCCCATAAACAATTTCTTAACAACTTATATAATGAAAATTCATATAGTTATGTATATGATTTTTTATTTTTTCTTAGACAGATCTAACAAAGATTCAACGGTAACTTCGTTATAACACTGAACTCATTCTTTTTAACATCACTGAGCAAACTAGATTCTAATCACTTTTAACTAATTACGTCAAAATTTAATTAACCAAGATAACCACGAAATTTGTGAAAGAACAGACCTTAACAATTCTTAACGCCATAATCGAAATAAATTTCAAGTGAACGTATCAAATAAGGAAAGTGGTAAATGTTATGGAAGCGAAATTGAATTTCGGAGAAGTGAAATAACAAGGCTTATTTTTTTTGTCGTTGAGGGCAAAATAAAGATGGCTGCCTCAAATTAAATAAATACGTAATTCTATCGCAAAAAACCTCAGATTATTTCTTGTATGTGTTCTCACGCGACGTCTTTCATTATTTTCCTGTAACAATCTACTTTTCATCCTCTCCTCACATAAATATGTTCCACATCACGTAAATTAATGTTACCAAAATCTATAAATAAAACTTCCAGAGAGGTACATTTTCGTTACTATCGGTATTAATATTTAGAATATTAGATGGTTTAATGCTTAAAAACCCTGAAACAACTAATTGTGCAGGAGTTACGATATAACATTTGGAATGAATTTCATAAACTTATTTTTTCAACCTTGCTATTAAAGTAATTGCTATTTTTTAGTCGTTCGAATCGCATCGCGTGAAAATAAACAATTTAACATGTCATTTTCATTGTACGATTCGTCACAGTTTTTTAATTCTATTATTTCAATGAATGATACCACAAAACGAGTGATAATTTAGGCAATTAATAACTAATTTAACTTTGATATTATGCTCATATATTTCAAGCTACCTTCAAATAATTTAAAAATTTTAAGCGTAAGAAAAATAACTTAAGAGATTAAACACTCCAAAGACTTCTCCTGAACTACTTACCAGTAACTTGTGCTAATGTCAATTATATTTTTATTGTCCAACCTTTAAAAACTTAAGAGTAGGAGGTAGATATTTAAAACAAGTTTATAGATAACAAATTCTTACCAAGAATATGTCGCAAAACATACTAAGATAAACTTCAGGGAACGCCTACAAGAAAAATATTGGAACAAACCATACACTTTTTGGAATAAATTGTAGGGTTTATTTTAATAATAAGTAGCTTCACTTAGAGTTTATCCTTTTATCCATTATTATCCAGCTCATAGTTTCGAAATATAATGTTTTCCTTTTCTCATTTACTTCTTTTGATAATTTGTGTACATGACTAGTAATTTATATATTTATAACCCAAAGTAAACATTTCACAAATTGAACATTATACATAATGAAATTTAGTTCTTATTTAAGTTATTAATTTTCCGTTTCTTACATAAAGCTATAAAACTATTATAATCAATTAGAATTTCATGTTAAATTAAATTTAATATCTCCATAATAAATTCTTTAGGATTGCTAGAATACAATGGAATTTTCGAATTTTGGTTTGCACTTACGTTCATGCTTACTATTTGTGTTTATATATATATATATATATGTATATATATATATATATATATATATATATATATATATATATAATAATAAGAAATTCCCTTCTCTTTAGTAGGGTTGAGGGACATTAACAAATGGATAAGGTTGATCGATTGTCAGTACAATCACTTTTGTCAAAAATAAAATCAGTCAGAAACTGATAGCAACACTATGACTACCGGAACTATCGTAAAGACGGAAAATAGTCAAAAAGACATTCAAAGGTATTTCGTTTTTTGACCATACAGAAATTTTTGTGGTTTAGATATATTTATTTATTTTTGTCGTCCACGTTATGCATGTACATTAAATTTTAAAACTTAATAGCGCTAGTGACAACAACTCTAGTAAATATAAAAAAAATAGGATTCGCTTGTAATACCTGAAATTCTCTTAAATCCACATAAAGTATATACTTACCAACCTTTATTTTTTTGTTTTTAAAAGGAAAATAATCCTGTACAGCCATTCTTATCTGGAAATAATGTTAATGAAGTCAAGCAGAATATCCCATCATTCTTAGTTTTGAAAACGAAAACGTCACATGCTACCACTTTTATCTGAATATAGTCGTAACTAAGTTGAAGAAACATCCCACAGCGAAACAACTCATGTTTATATTACTTGGTAATCGTAAAAGTTGACCTTTTGAAATAAAAAAGATACATATTGTTGTTTTCATCTGAGCACAGAGATAATTAAGTCAAACGGAGCATATCACTACGAAAAGAACCATTTTACAAATTCTCATGCGTGAACCTTTTTATCGGTAACAATTCTGGCGCAATTCACTTCAAAGTTATACCACATACTATTAAATCATTATGTTATATTTTCGTGTTTTTATGTTATGCTTTCGGGCTGTTGAATTACGTTATGCTTTCGTGTTTGGTTAAATGAATTCCAAAAAAAATCCTTTTCTAGTTGCTTCTACTGTTTTGAAATTAATCAAATATTTGATAGAATAAATTCAAATTAGTTTTACAGAGAAATACGGTATTATCAAGTTATTTGCAAATATCTTAAGGAACAGTTGTAATTTGTAAGGAGAGTTATAATATGTAATTTGTATTTACAGTCATGGAACCTCATATTCTACTTTTTTTCTATAAAATGTGTCGTTGCCACATTTAATTTTTGAAATAATTTCGGAATAATTATTCTGTTGTTGGACGAATATATTGGTTGTAATTAATATCTTTGTTATACCAACCTTGTGAAAGCTGAAGGTATTTTCAGCCCAAGCACAATTTAAATTTAAGCGTTTTTCATTAGTAACAGTGTAAATATTTTAACATAACCAAATTTTTACATTTGTTAAAGTTTCAATATATATATATATATATATATATATATATATATATATATATATATATATACATATACACATATATATATATATATATATATATATATATATATATATATACATATACACATATATATATATATATATATATATATATATATATATAAAGATTTCCTGATTCCACTGTATTTTAATACCTATTTGACCTGCATATAATATTTAGTATGGTCTAGGCAATACGTACGTGTACATACCACAGTCTTAAAAAGAAAGAGTATATAGAAATTCTTAACGAAATCCAATATCAACATCTTTGTAACTACGCACACGTTGAATATATCACAGTGGAACAAAAACTACTTTGATTCCAGCGTTACCGTCTAAAACAAACGTCTCTCTATTTAGTTACTAAATCCAATCTAATATTAATTTTTATTAATATTAATATTATATATATTTAATATTAGATTGATTTTAGCAATCAAACCTGAAACATTATTTAAAGTTGAAAATTAGAAAACCACAAAGTATGATCTAAATTTTATCTATCTGTGCTGATCATAATTAGTCCCACTACATTTTCTTTTTTGAAATCTGCTTTTTCTCTATTTTTTTTTATTTAAGGCAACGTTTAGTTACCCTAATAAATTGTTATAATTTCTGTCTTTATTATTTTCACAATATTTTACGGCCTTCCACGCATATTGTCGTAAATATATATTCTCACGATTTACTGGAAGCGCTACTTAGTAAATAAATAAATAAAACAAATGTTTAATATTTGTAGTTGTATTATGACAGAATCAATGAGAATATATTCCATTCTATATGCAAAATATGAACCTCGACGTTATGATAAGTCGATTCGTAATATTATATTACCGCCTATTACTCCATGTGAATATTATAATTTAAATTAAAATTAGTTTCATATAACTTATATATCTTTATTATAACATCTTAATATTTTAAACATGTTTGGCGTTAATTTTGTAAAAATTTATTTTAATTTAATTGTAAGCAACTAAATGAAACTACGTGATGTCGTATTACTGCTACTTTATTTAAATTCTTTACCATGATCTAGGTCGTGATAAAGATTTTAAATAAAGTAAAATAATACTACATCACGTAGTTTCATTTAGTTCTGAAAAACTATATTAATATCTGTTCATTTTGAATAAAGAATAAAAAATGTACACATATGAAAATCTAAGAATATTTCTTTATACATAACATCTGGAATGCTGCTTTTATTATTCCGTTTCAGAATGCAAAATTATCATTCGTTGTATATTTAATTAAGGAAGGGTGAAAGAATAAATGTGAATCTGTATCCCCTGCGGGTGATACAAACAGATTACGAGTTTACCTCATTGTCCATGTTGTTGCGTGGTCTATTTCCAATTTCATAGTGTTTGGTGTTTGAACTTGCTAATAAAAGGGGTTTAAGAAAGTATTTTGATTATGAATAATGTAAAATTATTGGAAAAAAAGGAAACGTTTAACGTTTTGCTTTGAAAACTGTTTAATAAAATGATACTTATTGTCGAATTACATATGGATCAAATTTACATTATGAACCCTATTTGACGCTACGTTATTGCCATTGCCTTGGAATTATTTCAGGGAAGATATTTATATAATTTGGTTATGAGAAGAAGATAATTCATATTTATGCGTATCTGTACTAGGAATTACACTTCCACTCGTAGCGGTTCAGGAGTGACTCACTGATACCTTATTGAAGTTAATACACTATTAGCTCTACATAAAACTTTGTTCTGTTCGTAAGGAAACTAGGTATTTGCAAGGAGTATTGTAGCAAGTGCAAATGTAATTACGTGAGATTTGTTTTTTTCAAACTTCATTTGAAATTTTTTTTTCAACTGATTAACGTGTTGAAATTTTTCCAATAAAATCTAATATCATAAAGAGGAGAATTGTTTTTTTGTTATATTTGGTGCAGAAATTACTTCAAAAACTTTTCAATTAGAATTAGCTAACAAAAAAGGAATCTTGTGCGTTAAGTACACTGACATGGTAAAGAAAAAAAATGGTAATGTTTTATTCTGCGCTAACTTACTAAGTAAACATACAAACATACGTATGTTTACCGTGCTTGATCGAGCGTGATCGCGTGTGCGTATGTGCACATGTGTGCGTGTGTGTGTGTGTGCATGCGTGTGAGTGTGCATGCATGTGTGTGTGCGTGTTTGTGTGCGTGTGTGTGTATGTGGGTGTGTGTGTGATCATACAGTGCACCACGGGGATCCAAATTCGATTCCCAACCGCTCGTCGAACGGGGCCGGAGTAGTCTTTTGTTGTCCGCCAATAAGTCCGTCAATTATATAATAAATACATAAATACAAAAATAAATATAAATAAGTTGGTCTCTCTACTTTTCACCGTCTTAGGAATATTTTCTGACTTCTGTTACATATTTTATTACTGCTCTGCCCATATAAATTATAACAATATGTTATATAGCGTATAATTTTCCTAAAAGTGTAAGCTTTCTAACGAAGCATAATTTTTAAAATTACATCACCTAATTCCAAAAGTTTGCATATGTAAACAATTATCCCCTATAAATGACATTGATAAATTGAAATAAATTATTTTCCCCAAAAATGCTTATATTGTTCCTGCTCTTTACATAGCGTTAATACAATATCTGAATACTTCAAAAGAAGAAAATTTTTCAAACGTTCCAAATTTGTTATTTTCTATATATACGTCAGTGTTAAGGTACGTATACGTCAGTGTTTAGTACGTCAGTGTTAAGGCTACGCAAATATCAGTACGCGTTTCAAATATTAAACTTTTTTAACATTTATCAACATTGTCTCTTTCCAAAGTAGCCTCTATACCCTTTTCTTTCTTTATTTTGTGTAAAAGAAATAACATCCGTAAGGGTAGAGCATTATACCTGCCATTCTCAGATCTACGGTCAAATTATTACAATTTATTTACTTTATTGTCATACTTACTTTTATAGCTTCATAATTTCTGTAAAACTTGCAAATTTGTTACTAAATATGCATCTCTGTTTGCTGATTTACACAGTCATTGAGGATTAAATGAATAAGATAACTCAGTCACTCGATTACCAAACTAATGAAAAGAAAATATATTAATCTACAAATAGGCCGATAGAGTCGTGACGCGGTAAAGGAAATGCATTTCTAATCGCAACGGAAACGTGTTGCGGGGTGTGAGCAAACATGAAAGGATAACGAAAATGCACCTCTACCCACAACGGAAAAGGGGATGCCATAAATTTGAAATGTGGGTTAACTTATCTCTTTCATGTCGATTTTGTATATCAGTAGTGACATAGGTAAATCGTTGAATGTTGGTGACTTTATACATCTATTAATTAAAATGTGTATTAGAAAAAATGACATATAATGTCATTATTGCTATATTTGGAGAATATTTATGGAACTCCATAAGTTTTTGTTTTCCGGTAGAAGGGTATGAGAGCTCAAACCTGTCGTTAATTCGAATGCCAAGTATAAATTCGACAGGAAATTGAAAAACACTTGCGAGCCATTTAGAGAAAAATTTAAAGATAAACTTTGACTACCGGATCCACCAAATTTGGCAAAAAAACTAGAGGCACCCACACCACTCTTAACAGAGACACCATAACTTTTTTCTACCATATTCTTTGGGGGAACCACTAGAAGTTCACAAAATTCGAGCTGTTTGATAACCATTGTAACTGCATCAAAAACCCTCATTTGCAATGACAGTTCTATTTCCATTATAAATGTTTGGTCAATATGTGATGTAGTATAATAAACGGCGATCCTTTCGTGATACTAACAAATTTCAATGGCGAACGATGTTGCTAAGTTTGTTGAACGATTTATCTGAACTGCTGGAAGATGTATCGTTGATTCTAACGCCCGGCATGTTACTTCAATAGAATGGCGTATTATGATACTATATCAGACAGTTCTCGCGGTTTACGTCATGCTGATATCAAAATATATGGATTGATCGGTGCAGTTTAATAATATTGCCAATTCTGTTGCCGACCATAACCTCGATGTCAAAGTAGCGAAATCAAAAGAGTAACTTAAAAGGAAAATTGATATTTTTGATTGAAAAATTATTTCCGTCAAAGAAAATTTGCTAAAAGTAATTTCCAAAATTTATATTAAATTCACGAAATAATACAAAACTAATTAAACTTTTGAAGTCTTGAAATTTTTTTAGTGATTTCAGAGTCACTTCTTGTTTATATTATACTTTCTTCAATATGCCTACTTACTAAATCTACATACCCACTTTAATTATTAAAATTACGCTCCACTTACGTTGTAGATTTATATATTTATATGCCGCTGTTTATCCGTTGTATAAAATCGGCGTGTGTCTGGATGATGGCACTGTAAAATATGTAAAGTATAGATGATTATTTGTAAAAGTTTTATAAAAGATGTGAATGAGAATTATTTATGTATATAGTAAAAGTATTGGTAAAGGATAGTATGTTCCGCATAAAGTTAATGCGGAATAAAGTTAATAAAGTAAATTAAAATAAAAATAACGCAATTAAATGAAACTACTTGATGTAGTATTATTTCTACTTTCTTTAAGTTCTTTACCTAGGTTTAGCTAGGTTTCGTTTTATTACGATATCTTCAGGTGGACTATTAGCAAAGATTAAGTCTTAGGAACATCCAAGAGCATTTATGTGTTTCAAATACAATAGCGAAAGCCTGGTTTGTGTGGGTTTTCCCATTGTTTATTTTAGTGAGTTTATTGTAGGGAAGCGGTGTAGGTTTTATTATATTTCCGAGAGTTATACGATATACCAGTATGTTAGTGATGTTTATAAATTCAATTGTTGTTATTATATGAGGTAGCACAATGGAAATATTCTGGCGTATGTCATAAAATTGAATGGAAGTTATTCTCGATAATACATTTACACAAAAGCAATGGTATCTAAAAGAACAAGGTTATACCACTAATTCAACATATCTCCGGTTTTATTTATTCATATATTTATATATATATATATATATATATATATATATATATATATATATATATATATACACATATATATATATATATATATATATATATATATATATATATATATATATATATATATTATATTTATATATTTATTTCCTTAAAATTTTTTTTGTATGCTTATATTTATGTGTGTATTTGGGCTGAAACAATTTGAAGAGTACTGTAGTCTCAATGTTCTCTAATAATATTATGTCTAGAAGATATTAAGTACGGGTGATGATATTATATTTAGTTGTTCATTTAATATATTAACCTTGGTGTCTTTTTTATGTCTGTTTATTTCTAATCTTTCTAGGATATTAAGTTTATTACCTTTTGTATTTATTTGTAATATAAAGTAACCATAAAAAATTAAG
Organism: Druceiella hillmani; assembly: GCA_039881145.1. Lineage (NCBI taxonomy): Eukaryota > Metazoa > Arthropoda > Insecta > Lepidoptera > Hepialidae > Druceiella > Druceiella hillmani. Next base: position 32,974,438 of record JAYKKI010000018.1, on the reverse strand, counting down.
AAAAATACTATTGCAAAATATTATAAATGCTGTTGGATGTTCCTAAGAGTTAATCTTTGCTAATGGTACACCTTAAGATGTTGTAATACAACGAAACCTAGGTCATGGTAAACAACTTAAAGAAAGTAGAAATAATACTACATCACGTAGTTTCATTTTATTGTGAATAATGAATTTTTACAAAATTAACGCCTAATATATTAAATAATAAATAAAGTTATTAATGACTAAATATTATTTAAAAGGGGGTAACGCTATTTCTTCCTGTGAGTTTTACTTCATCATAGTAATGAACATTGGGACAGTTTATTAATAAAATCAAATAATTTCGCCCATTTATTTTGATAACTTTATTGAGTTCTTTCCAAATAGTACAAAGGGTTTGACGCAGCTTGAGTTTCTTCTGAGATAGACGTAGTCTCCAATATGATATATTACAGAACGCGACTGAGAATCATAATAGGTTTTTGAGGTTTCTTTTGATTTTTGAATGTTTATGGCGGCCTTTTCCTTCGAGTATTTAAGACGATATTGTATCATTTTTATGTCGTCGGAGCAAGTGGCGTCAGGGGTAGTGCCGTAAATAGAATTAGGTGTATATGGTGTAGGACCGAATAATAGTTCATAGGGAGAAGAAGGGGTAATTAAATTTATAGCAGACTTTTAAAGTCTTCTTTTTTTTCGGGGTATAAACGTATCTGTACCAATTATCTTGCTTATTATTAATATTTGATTTTAAATATTCTTTGAGGGTCGAATGGCTATATTCTAAGGCTTCTTAAGTTCGAGGGTGATATGGCAATACCCATAATTGTTTTATTTTTAGAAAATCACAGGTTCTTTTGAAAAGATCTGATGTAAAGTTGGTCCCCTGATCGATGAAAATTGTTTTGAATAAAGATATAAAATGTATTATGTACTCGCTCGTTTTAGGAAATGATTAAATTTTCCGTTTGCGAATCGATGTTTTGTGTTATTTTATTTTTTTTTCTTTCATTAAAAACGGTATTAATAGAGTGAGTAGCAAGAGTAGTTGAAGTGTCGGATGTGTTCATTCTATTTGTTTGTTATTTTACGATTATTAGATTGGGGCTAATTACGTGTCAATTGGTCTCATTTGAATTATTTTTTGATTGACCGTGAGTTTGGAACTGTTTATCATGTCCGTTGGTCCTATTTGGATTATTTTTTATTGACCTTGAGGTTGGAACCGTTTATCATGTCCGTTGGTCCTATTTGGATTATTTTTTGATTGACCTTGAGTTTGGGTCTGGTTACCCTGTCCGTTGGCCTTAATTGTATTACTGAAATAGGTATCGATTTTGTGAAAAGTTTAATCTCACATGACACCTTGGCGAGACATTTATTGGTTTAAATAAAATTTGGTTTCTGTTTGTAAATTGGTGGTTGTCCCGAACTGAAATTACTAGGCCCGTTTCTAAATTTATCGTTGTTATATTTTCTTAAACGGCATACTTCGAGAGTGTGACCTAATTTTTTACAGTAAAGGTAAAAGGGTGGATATTTAGGGGAATGCTGGGTATAGGAATTATTTGGTTTAAGGAAGGGAGATGTGGGGGTTACTTTTAACTTCAAATTAGGTGACATTTCCTCAGTAGGTTTGGGCTTTAGGATGTAGGGTTTTTGTGAAGAGATATTATAGAATTTTCTCCTCTGAAATGGCAAGGTGTCTTGCTTTATTTAAATTTATAGGATTAAGACACCGGATTATGTTTAAAATCTGAGGGTGAACACACATAAAAAAGTATTTAGGTCCGGGTTTTCCATTGCCGCTAATCGTATCTTGAGTTCTTCCTTTACATTGCTAGATATGGTAACCTTGGTCAAAAGTTTAGACAGGCATGTCTCCACGCGCAGAGAAAATTGACTTATAGAATCGTGAGGGTCTTGTTTGCAAGCTTGTAGATCAGTGAGTAGGTGAGAGTAATGTTTGTGTTTCCCGAATTGATTATTTTGAAATTCTTCCAGAGGCCCAATTTTTGAATTCCTTAATAGAAGACGCGATTCCTGCTTTACGTGTAGTTGGCTAAGTATGAATTTAAAAACGATATCATCTTTGGGGTTGCCAGATTGATTGCGTCTGTGTAATTTCTTAGAAGACTGTTTAAAATTTCGCGCGAGCCATCGTAATGTTCAATGAATTGTAAGACTATGCTAAGAGGAATGATTTCTACATTTTATTGTGCATCTGTAGCGTTTTTAACGTTTGTGGCGCTTCTTCGTCTCCAGACATATTCTGGTACTATTAGATGACGCGGTTAGTGAAATCGATTATAATATGGTACAATCCACAAGATCCTATTAAGCAATAACTTGTTTAATAGGACCTTGTGGAGTGTAAAGTTAGTTTAGCAGTATGTAAAAAGTTACATTCACAAATTAATTAATTTAAAAATTAATACGAACAATACTTGAAATAAGTTGTTTAATATTGGGAAAGCAATACAGATTATATGAGTTCAAAATTTATGAAGCTATTTACAATTGTGAAACAAATTATGAAATACAATTATTACAGGTAAATTACAGGCTTATAGTATTGTGAGATATATAGTCTACATTTGAGACGGAGATGCTCGGTGTGGCGATATCGGGCTTCGAAACAAGTTCTTGAGGGAGATGCGCTGATAGTGATGGCGTTGATTAAGTGATATATTTGTTACGTTGCTAGATGGAAACTATTCTGATGCTAGCCCGGTTGGTGTAGATTGATGATATCTGATGTTTTCCGATTTTATGAAATTGTTGGGGCTCCTCTTTGTTATTTTCGATTAAGATGTCATTGGTTTCTTTTTTCGGTGATAATAATTTGTCTGTGAAGATTTTCTTGATGAGGCGTTTTCCCGGATTTTCTTTGAAATCCCTTAAGCTGCCACCAAAATATTATGACGACTTCAAGATTTAATTTAAAAAAAAATATTCTTAGATTTTATTATTTTAAGACTTATTACAATTTGTTTGTAATTATATTCTATTAAATATTTAGTTAGACTTTGATTGTACTTGCATCTGGATTGCAACTGACCGAGACTAAAGACTGGATTGGACTAAGATAAACTGAACTCTGCGGGGCTTCCGTCTAAGGTTTATAAAGGGGTTAGAAGTGGTAAGAAGTGCTGAAGCATCTCGGAGTGGAGTTTGCTGACGAGCCTGGCTACAGGATTTGTCATGGTAATGCAATACTCTTAGAGCTGGATGTCCTAGCACGTTGATAAAATTGAGGAATTTACTAAGAAACATAACTGATAATTTAAATACTAGTCTTAATTTTTATAAATAATGAAAATTTTTTAGAATATTTTTTTCCTTTCTCCCTCTCTAACTTCCCTTTTACCTACTTACTGTACATTTAGAAATCGAGGTTTAGATCGCTAATGAAGTTTTATTTCTTTCACATGTACTGAGATGCATGAGTTCAAATTCTTTTGAAAACAAAATTATTTGTTCTATCTGTATGTATACATGCCTGTATACACATACTCATTCGTAAAACAGTACTGCTCTCAAAATTAATACAGACATATAAATAACATTCTCATTTTTGGCTTCACAATAGTAAATGCTTCAGGCTCCTAAATAATTGTATATATATGTATATATATATATATATATATATATATATATATTACACATCTACCTACTAATGTCTTCGCTATTAAATCAGAGTGCACGGATGAAAACGGAAAGTAGTGAGAAGAAATCTTCACCAATGAGAACTAAAGTCATCAAATAATGGCTCATTATACTTGACGCAAGCAAGGACTTACCTACTATTTACTTGTCTTGACGTAAACAAAAAGCAAACTATTTGTTGCTTTCTTGTTTACGTCAAGACAAGTAAATAGTAGGTAAGTACGTACAAAAAATTAAATAGCGAAGACATTAGTAGGTAGATGTGTAATATATATATATATATATATATATATATATATATATATATATATATATACATATATATACAATTATTTAGGAGCCTGAAGCATTGACTATTGTGAAGCCAAAAATGAGAATGTTATTTATATGTCTGTATTAATTTTGAGAGCAGTACTGTTTTACGAATGAGTATGTGTATACAGGCATGTATACATACAGATAGAACAAATAAATTTTTTTTCAAAAGAATTTGAACTCATGCATCTCAGTATATGTGAAGGAAATAAAACTTCATTAGCGATCTAAACCTCAATTTGTAAATGTACAGTAAGTAGATAAAAGGGAAGTTAGAGAGGGAGAAAGGAAAAAAATATTCCTAAAAATTTACATTATTTATAAAAATTAAGAGTAGTATTTAAAGACTAAATGTCACTTATGTTTCTTAGTAAATTCCTTAATTTTAAGAGTATTGTCTGGCGATGTTTGTGCTGGTAAGTTCGGTTGTAGCCCTCTTAGGCTTATTATTCATATTAAATTATGGTATCGAATTGCAAGAGGTAAAATTACATTGAAATCATAACATAAAATATTATCATATTTTGTCCCAAGAAGAGCAGCATTTTCATGACTGTATGCGAGTAACTGGGGGGCTGAAAAGGAATAAATCGACAAAATTTTTATTTTCCCTTTGACATATATAACGTACAAAACAGTTGATAGCAGTAGTCAGTGCCATTTTATACTTTTGTCACATATAAGCCACAAAAATTCTGATAGCAGCAATAAGCGCTATTTTTGTTTGTATTTGCGTATGCGTACACTCCTTGCCTTATTCTATCGCGTTCATCTATCTCTCTCGGTTTTTAGCTAAATACCTATTTTCCATCCTTATTGCGAAAAATTCGTTATATTCATACATTACAACAAAAAACTGCATGGAAAGTTGTTTTAAAAACTTTACATTCTATTTGTTCTTGACATTTTACTCTAATCGTGCCCGAAGAATTTTGAAATAATTACTGAATAAAAAGCACACTAAAGGTGTAAAATAATTAAAACATGAATATTTAATTGGAACTTTTGTGGTTCAATATTGTTTCCAAATATAAATAAATTTGCAATATACGAGTACTTATTACAAAAAGTAGAATTACAAGAATCGAATAAATGTTGAAATTAATAACTACGGAAAAGCTTCCACGATAGATTTAAAAGTGATAATTTAACGCGATGGTGATAAAATTAAAATCAATGAGACTATTTCGCTTCGATAATATTAACAATTTTGTTCTATGACAATGACGGAAATAATCTAACACAAAGTCATCTCACATCAAATTTACGTAACTTTCTCCGTATTAGAATAAATGGTTCATTTTTCTCCAGAATGAAACTGTGAAAATATGCCATCACCAACCGATGTAGTATTTCTTTACTAGCAACATGAATATTTATTTACGGCTTTTCAAACAAATTGTTCCAGTGAAAAGGTCATGTTTTCCATTTGCGTTTATGTAGGTGTGCTAGTTTATATCATATTTAACACTAAAAAACAGCACAAATTTTGATATTTAGGGTGTCATCGGCATTGTCATTGGTTTCCTAATAACACTGGATACTTGGCATTACTGAAATTCTGTGGCGGATACTAATAGTAATTTGTACTGACTAGCTTTTTTATTAGCAGATGTATGAACGTTGGTGTGAAGACAAAGAAAATTTTGACCTTAAGAAATTTTCCCGTTATTATATTTACTTTTTCAAAGTTGGCTAAAAGAGATATACTTAAGGATAAATATTTTTTTATAAAACAGTTTTTTTACTTTAGTTTATCAAATAATTTTATGCAGTAAATTATTTACATAATAATTTCATTCGTTATAATTTTTATTCCTGAATTGAGTAATGCCAAGAATTCGATATGCGCTATGCCCCTTCAAGAAGTGTGATGTGGAGTAACCGTTAGTAAGCCACGTCTTTTTTAAGAACTAAGATATACCAGGAAAAAAATCTTATGGCTTTCACCTTGAAATCGATAGAATTCCATCTATAGCGCCATTGAGTATTGACGATTTCTAATATAGTCTCAAATGTACCCAGACGATGATTTTGATGGTAATTTATATGATTTTGATCTGTTGTGATCAAGGGTCTTGCATTAAGGGTATTTTGATCTAAGGTAATCAATATGGTTTTCCAAAAATTACAAAACACTATCATAAAATATTAAAATTAAAACGATAGGAAAATATTGCGATATACCAAATTTGTTTGCAATTGTTTAATCAGTGCACTTCAATGAGAATATGTAAACCTCTACACACCACATTAGAGATGACGGAGCCGGATTTTTTTGCGAATGTGGTTATATAATTAACTTGTCGATAATATGTAGTTACATAATTAATTAATAAATAGGTAGTTTTATAATTAATTTGTCGATAATATGTAGTATTATAGTCAATTTTTCGGTGATATTTAGTTAATCACAAGCCCTTACAGTCAGTATGTGTTTTCAATTGAAAATTTATTTACGAATTTACAATATTGACAGAATGTTCTGGCAGCGGTTCAGCAACACAATATAGATATTAGAAATGACAGCTGGAAATTCTTCCTAGCGTATGGACCTATATAGTTAATTTATCGCTAATATTTATTTGATAACAAGCTCTTGCAGCTGGTGTTTATTATTAATTAATAGTTCTCCATATTGACCGAATGTTCTGGCAGCTGCTCAAAAACTCGCGATATCAGAGATGACAGCTGTAAATTTTTTATTACAATATGGATTCAAATAGTTGACCTTTTAACTTGTTGGTAATGTTAGACTGGTAAAAAGCTCTTACAGCCAGTACGTGTCATTTATTGAAAACGTGGTTATTAATTGACCATATGGAAAGTGTGTTCTGGCAACTGTTTAGCAACATACGATACCAGAGATGATGGCTAACCTACGAGTTCATAGTACATCACAATTACTTCATAATAAGCTCCCATGGTCGACATAAAAACACACTACAGACACACTACCAGATAAATTGCCACCCTTTGAACTTTTGAATTATAAAAGTTGGAGGAAAAAAAAACGGAATCCAAAATTATACAGAAAGTAATAAAATCTGAAAAGAAAAAGAGAGTTTTTTCTCTTCAGATTTTATTACTTTTTATTTTGGCTATGTAAATATTTTTGTTGTATAATGTTACTGTTATTTATGTATACAATGGATAGCAAAATTTTGCCCCAATTGTGAAAAAGACCGGTGGAATAAAATTAATTCCAATCAATTTTTAGTAAGTTTCTCACCATCAAATGTGCTTATGTTATTCCACTTCAGATATTTTCTCATCAATCCCAAAATTATTTTTTCCTTACTTATTTTATAGAAATGCGCGAATTTTGTTTTAAATATTTGTTTGTTTACTCCAAGAAAAAAAATTATTCGATCTATGAATCTAAAGATTTCTATTACTTCTTTATATGTTATAACAAATTTACGTAAATATATTTTTCCAATCTATGCCTTAAAATTTCAAATAATTCCGTCTTGTGTTTTTATTTTATTGACAGATAGTATTACACAAAAAATTCTGTTAAGTACGAGCAGACTTGGTATTATGAGGATTCCGTTCATATATAAATAACTAAGAGTACATAACATTTCTATTACAAAATTTAAACATTTCGATCATATTTTTGGTAACATAAATTTATTGCTGGTATTTTTTTACAAGTATAAAAATATAATGAACCTCTGAAAACTGTATGGTTTATGATTAACGCGGTGAAAACAAATTTTTTGCTTAAATATTCAGCAATATGTTACATAAAATTGTAAAGCAAATAATTTTTCATGAATTTGAAAAAAATCGATTGCATCATTTGACCCCATGGCAAGTGTCATAAAATTTTTTCAAACCTGTGATTGAAAAACTAGAGGGTCTCCATGCCTCTGGTTTTCCAACTAAAAGTTTGAATTGACATTTTGCTCGTCACTTTGTAGCCTAATATTTGCAAATGGGCTATGATAATTACAGATCAATGTTTACTATAATTAATTTGGTTTATAAGTATTAAAAAGAAATAAATTTATTAAACAACGCTCGTTTTATTAATATTTGATAATTACAATTTCATTCAACATGTCAATTTTTTTATTATTAAGTGAAAACTGGTGTAAAACAGTCTTAAAATATAATTTACTATAAGCTAAATTGAAGGTTTTACTTGAGTGAAATTAATAATCTGCTAATTGTTAATAAATAAATGTAAATAATTCATTGTTATATAATCATGTATACTTTTATTAACCCTCTTTGCTTGCCATCTATTTAGATTTGCCCTCACCTAAGTTTGTTAATTAATAAATAAGCTCTTACGGAATGTGTTTGACAGCTCTCTAATATCCTATCAAATTAAATTGAAACGTCAAACTTTGCGATAAAGCCTTCTGAAAACTATCATACAGTTATTAGCAATTCATATCATGCTATCATCAATAACGAAAAATAGTAAAGCAAACCTAAATTTAATTTCGAAACATCTGTCCGATGATACGCTTGATGGGTTGTGTGAAAAAGATATTCTACTCCTACTTTATATATTTTGAAAAGAAAAAGGAAATTTCACTCACGCATGTCTAAAGCTGTAGAAGCTTAACAAATATATATACGAACAAGACGAAATTACAAAGGTTTCTCATTTTATTCCGGAACTCCAAAAATTTTAATTAAGTTAAATTTATTAAGTTTAAAATTAATGTAGGCATATTTTTAGAATAAACCTAAATTTTTGTTGTTTTAATATTTCTACTCTCTTTAAAATTATTACGTCCGTAACAATTTCTTCTGAGATTTATTTATTTAGAAACTCGTGTTACGGAAAGCTGAAACATAGCTAGAAATTACTGGGGTGTCTACTAATTGATTAATGTCTCAATAGGCGTGCTTCAGTAAATAACGTTAGTCGTTAAATAATTTAAAGCTTACATTTGTCAAATCTATTGCTTACGTCTATTTTGAACATGTGGGCTGTTTAAATTTACTCGAAAATTTTCTCAAGAAAGTTTTCTCTTAGAACGACTGTAAAATATACTTTAATTAAAACGATCTTAAATTAATTTTAATCAGACTGAATCTAAAATAAATATGCGTAAAGTCTATTTAGAAAGAATTTAAAATAATTTCTAAAATGAATAAGATTTAGCTCTGAAAATATTCACAATTAAATGAAACTACGTGATGTAGGATTATTTCTACTTTCTTTAATTTCTTTACCACGACCTAGGTTTCGTTGTATTATAACATCTTCAGGTCGGATATTAGCAAAGATATTAGTTTAGATCTTTGCTAATTTCCCACCTGAATATGTTATAATACAACGAAACCTAGGTCGTGGTAAAGAAATTAAAGAAAGTAGAAATAATACTACATCACATAGTTTCATTTAATTGTGAATAATGAATTTCTACAAAATTAACGCCAAATATATTCAATCTCTGAAAATATATTGTGAATTTCTGAGCGTCGGTCAAGACTAGGATACGTAGAGATTTGTAATTATTATTTTCATAACTTGTATATTTATATAAATTTCTCAATAACTCTCATATCCCAATATACCTTCACCACATGGCGATATACTTGATTTAAGAAACCAGAGTCTTCTTCCAATATCTTAAAATAGAACAAAATTGAATTTCGGATATTTTAATTCCCATGAAACAAAACCATTGTGCTTCAAATGTATCATGTTTTAGTACATAATTGGTAATGTTTACTTTTTGAATTATTCGTAGCTATATTTCTATTTTTTCGGCTATCTTTGGTTGAAGGAAATCGTACTTGAAGCGAAAAATACACTTCTCATATAGATCTTCATGTTTACAAAGTAAGTTTTTATAAATAAAATTAAAAAATAACACAAGGTGTCTGTGAGAAACTCTACAGGAAAGAAAAATCAAACTGAATGGGTAATTGCGGTCAGTTTTCTCGTCTCTGATTTTCATGACTTAACTACAGTAACAACAGTAGAAAAAATGTCTCTAATATATAAATTAAGGGAGTTCTATATGAACACGCACCTTGGTAATCGCAAAATCCTCAAAAGCTTGTGATTGACTTTAAAATCGTAATCAAAATTAAAATCTACAATTTCGAATTGATCACGAAATAATTGACATTTGAGTTACAAGCCTTCTAAATGTATGTTCCCCAAGATTTCGGAGCCGCTGGAAGAGTTATATGCATAACTATACCTTTCACTTTTTATCTCGGCAGATTAATTTTCCTTATGTGTAATTCTTTTGTTTGTTTGCGATGAAACAAAAAGTTAATTCATTTGAAAGATTAATGATTACTGAAAATTGTTTTCTTAACCTTAATCAATTTTGTCATAAAAAGTTATTTTCCAAATATCTATCAACGGTTTCCCAAAAAGTATTAAATCGATTTCTTTATAATTTTGTATATTTGTGTTTAGATTAGATACTCGTATATTTACTAAGAGTATTAAAACAAGAAGTAACGCATTGTCTTTAATTATTTTTTTTATTTGGTCGTATTTGAGTAAACAGATTTGTTTATCGGATTTTGATTTCCTTTAATAAACCTATTTCTTGGAGTAGGCATATTTTGAAAATGGAGGTTACATAAGCGTTCTTCGAATAGTGTTTTAAAAACCTAGGTTTTAATCTCTGTAATCCGTTTTTTGGCTTTAATTCTTCAATTAATAAAAATATGTAGTTATTTCTTGTTTATGACAAACAACTTCATCTAGAATGCATCCGGTTTTCCCAATGTTCATATGATATGCGTCGGAGTTATCACAAACTGAGCCCAGCAATGTCGCAGAAGAGTATTCGCACAGCTCGCTAGGGATCCATTAGCGAAATCAATCATGCAATCTAGTAGCGAAACAAATGTCGCATGAGCCGGATTAAACATAGTACATTTTTCCTCGCTCAAACAGCATACAAAATTGTTATTAAGATATAATTATTTAGATTTTAATTATTTTATTTTAACTTTCAACGTTTCCAAAGTGCTCAAATCTTATTTGTCTAACCTGTCTTTTAAGCAGTACAGGAAATCTTGAAATGAAATTAGATGTATGGATGTACTGTTTTTTTCTTAAAATTAATTGTGGTTTGTACTTGTTCACAAAATTCTACGTGATGAATATATAAGAGATTAAACCAGAAAATCACATTTTGTTTTCAATTCGGGAACCTTTGTTTTAATTTTTTGCTTAGAACCTGTCATTATTGATACTCTATATATTATTAAGCCATATTAAAAGAGTGATGATGGAGAGGAATTATGCGGGTGAAGTTAGAAGAAATTATTCATATGAATTTGGCATAAAGTAGGTACGGGGGTGGGGGCAAGCACCAGTGTACTTCGCATTACGATGGTTCCGTACACGTTTAGGAATTTATTAATGATACGTAATGTTCCTAGTAAACTAACATTAATTTTGAATTTTCATTTTTTAAAACAGAAATATATTGCTTATTGTATCTTTCAGGAGGGCATATTCAAAAATAATAATTGTTTATGTGATATAAATACAAATTAACGATTTTTTCCCTTATTTATAGTATAAGACCTCGCTACTTGTCACATTTAATGATTCTAGATCAACGGGAACTAACATATATGTTTGGATATATTTGCGATTGTCAAAATATGCGGCATGAATGACCATACTTTTAGGGTTTTTTATTGCGTTGGCTTGGAGCTTGATTTTTTTACAGCTCAAATGACCGTAGACCCAAGTAATTGTTATTAATCTCAATTTGATACCTCCACGCGTTCCTGTGAAAAAGGTCTTGACAAAGGTCAAGCTATGGAATAGATTAGATCTTATGATTAGAAATGCACTGTCCATAAAGGCTTTTAAATTATTTTAAAAAGTAATATTGTATCCTTATGTATCTATAATAAATCTCGTGTATCTATAATAAAGTGTTATTATGTTCCTTTTTGATGAGACGCCTTTCCTCATTTGCTTTTGATATGTCAAATAAAAATATTTTTTTTTGTTAATTGATATTAATTAAATATTTAAGTATTGTTATGTTTTATTTAGGAACTTGTTTCAATACTTTTGTATGATTACTACAATATTTTGAAATCCACCTTTGAACTGATTGTTTAAATTATTTTCGCCATTATTGACTTGAAGATGTCAAACGAAGAGCAGGGTTTTCTGATTCGGCCAATTAAATTGCAGCCAATAATTTAGCATTACAATTAAGGACTCTGTGTAAATACGTTTCCGCGAAACGTAGCGATGATCGACCACAAAAAGATACACTTCACATATATTCGTCATAAAGGCCAGAGGATAGTTCACATCGTAGTGTGAATTGGTAAATTGTGTTATGTGATTTTGTTTTAACCACTGCTCGGTATCTGATACTGTTATTTCATTCACTATAATCGCTATAATCTTATTTTTGACTAAACAGAATCAAATTAAAAATCACCCAGATGCGCACCTGGCTAGAGGCATCAAGGATTCAGTATCTCGTTTGAAGTTAAATTGTTTATTATATGTCAACACTAATATGAAATTCCTGTGTCTCGCTTTTTGAAAAAAAATCATGTCATTAATAAAAAAAATATTTAAATAAATTGAAGTCCTGACTATCGAATTCTCGTAAAGCAAAATGCACGCATGAGAAAGCAATAACACTTAGGACGAAGAAAAAGAAAGAATCTGTGCTATAACTTCGCACAAAAAATTCAATCTGTAGATTCCATAAATTATTTTTGAACAAAAACGCGAAGCGGAGCGAACTCAGATCGCGTCGGCTTCTTCAAAGAATCATCTCGGGAGATATTTCATGAGATAAAACATCGTACATTGCCCTTTTTTATCTCTTAAACTCTTCGCTTGGAACGCACGAGGCGCGCCTAATACGTTGAAACAGTATTGTATTTATAAACGTGTCTTGCTTGTGTATTTAGGTTTATTGTAAGTTGTACTTTTGTAAGATTCATTTGATATAAAAGGACATACACTTAGTAAATATATTTTTTTTCACCGACAACATAGGCGATTTTTCCGAATATTTTCTTTATGAAAAATTACCTTTCTGACAAACGATTTTAATGCGGTCTTTTCATGGGATTGTCGAGGCATTATTTATTTTTCATATTATTTATTTTGAAAATATGATTTTTCAGAATTACAGAATATTTTTGTTATTATTTAAGGCGTGAAGCAAAATATGTTTAGGATAATTTATGTAAAGGAATTTACAACAATGCACATATTTGTTTTAAAATAAAAGATATTTAAGAAAAAATAAATAGTTAATATATGTTGTAATTTAAAAATAATATCGTTATTATAACTTTTATGAAAAATATTTTTAAAATTAGCAAAATTGTAAGATTTATACGATATTATTCGCTTACAAGGTAAATATGCAAACATTAACAGTTATATTCCCTCTTTTAAACTTGATGATTTTTTTATCACAAAAAACATGTCTATTCAGCTCAATTTATCTATATCTATGTTTACAATCTGGCACACCGCTGTTCAAGTATTCTAACTTTTATGTTTCAGATTACTGGGGAACATTTTATATATTTTGGAATACAAATAAAAAATACAAATGTACAAAATGGTTCATAAATAAATTTTCATATTATTCATCGCATATATTTGCATAAAAAAATTGTAATAGGAAAAAAATTATCCGTAAACTTTTATTTTATTTCCATTGAAAGATATAAAACACAAACAAATAAATTATAAAAACAAGTTAAATCAGTCTCGACAGATCTACTGGTCACCATTAAGGAGATCCTTTGTCAACCTTCAGTTTCTTTTATCAGATCCTTACTCCGTCTACTACTAGTATTTTTTTCTTCTCTCTTTAATAAAGGGTATCTTAAGAAATAGAAATAATTTTTTTGCTTCATATTAACTGAAATATTTGCCTTTATCATGCACGTAGGTCTAAAATTGCAGAAAATACGACGGTGTGGCAGACGGACAGGTATACCCGTGCGGGCGTGACAAAATCATAGGAGTTCCCAGATCCATCGCATCGATCCGTCGATCCATCGAATCTTGAAATCCTCCTCCAAGCAAAACGTACAGATAAACAAACATTTTCATCCTGGCTCAGTGAGTATTTTATTTCTAAATAGCGGAATTTAAAATGTCGCTGTTCAGTACTTTCATGTACTTTCTATTTTTTCCACATTCTTTTATTGATTTCATCGAGTATGACGTGAAATGAAATTGTAAATAATTGAAAATCTCTTCGAAATTGAAAGCACTTAACGTAAATCCGATTACCAGTAAGATTGTTGTAAAGAAATATCGGTGGAGTAAATTTTCTCAGTATTTGGAAAATTGAAAATTATTAAAAGCCGTATTTTAAGTCACAGCCGCAATAGTTTCAAAGCATTTACGATTTATTTACTTAGTGTTTTGGAGAAGTGATTATAGTGATTGAATTTTGAGATTTTACCTTAATTTTGAGATATACCTCCTTCTTCAAGATCAACTTTTAAGATTGCAGCCACGTTGCGTTTTTTTTAAGAAATTTACGAACTTCACCTATCGTCTTAATTCACCACTTTGTTTTTTTAATGCTATTATTTGGCGATAGTTGAAAGAAGCTTAACTTATTTATCAACCTGACGCTATATGAGAAAAAATATTTGAAAACAAATATAAAATAAAAAAAGGTAAAATTTGTTTTAAAAAATTTCATTGAGAACTGTGCTGACGCTGCACTGAAACATGTACATTAACCTTTTAAATGGGTGTTTGCAATTTTTGGAAGGAAAATTCTGAGAAGCATGTTGGGAACAATATTTAGTATCCAGATAAATGAACAAGGCCAAGAAGATCAAATCTTGGACTCTATGGACAATAGAAAGTACTTGATGTAAAGTAAATATATTGAAATACAATGATTAGAATGGACTGGATATCTAATTAAAATGAATCAAAGTAGACACTCCAAAAAACATTTTTTTTCAGTTTGACTTGCTCCGGACCTAGATGTAGATCCAGACAGAGATGGATTAACAAAAATGATAGAACATTCTTGAAATAAAAACAAATGACAAAAGACAGAAATGACAGTTTCGGACAAATCTACAGATATTTTTATCGAAACATCAAAAGTGTTTAAAAATAGAATGTAGAATTGGATAATTAGTCTCAGAGGAATGATTTCTTTTTTCACATCCGAGTATCACAAACATCGGTGGGATACTGGCATGAAACTTTATTCTTCCTCTTTAAAAGAAAATTAAAATGGCGGCGCAATGTATATTTTTAGCCGAATTGTTGGACTTACAAAACCTTCTTCAAATGGAACTGTCTCTCCTTTGGGCGCAATTGCCTCCCTGTTAATTTTAAAAAGTTTTTAAGTCAAAACTGGAAGACTGTCGCCGAGAACAAATTATTCTGGAAGAAGTTCCTTGAGAAGGCTAGACTACATCCAGTGCCGTCGTACCATTAGAGAAAAATATTCGTCAATATTTATAATTTTACGCATAAGAAAGCGGAATGTAATATTACATTTTTTTGTAGATATTCATTTTATTTGCATTCTTTTATCATACCTATGCAAACCTGTATATTTTTTTTACCGTTTAACATTTCCTTTTCTATTATCGATATGTTAAAATTATATTTGAAATATCTGTTGTATTTTTAAAAATACATTCTAATAAGCTACGCGCCTGGGATTTATATGGTTTCCTATATACGATACTAGAGTAATGTAATTTTACCATTATATTGTATATTATTTCTGTACATTCTTGGCACATACACATACGAGCTTTTTCCGCGGTTTCGCCCGGGTGGACGTCAGAAAACTATATCGTTTTCTATAAATATCTTACGGGAATGTACATAAATATAAAATAAAATGTAGGTGTTCTTTATACTGATCCAGGTCATGTCTACATGTCGTTCGTCGGCCTAATTATCAAAATTTCTGAAAAAAACACCCTATTTTCATCTCTGGGACATCTGCCTTCACACGTCTGCCCGCGTTCGAGTCGTGCACGTGCGACGGCACGTGATGTTACCTCTCCTGCCCCTCCACTTCCGCTCCAGGGGTCACCCGTGCCGCCGACTTATGCCAGCGTATCACCGGCGTGTTTTAGCGCTCCGCTCAATTCATATCATGATAACTTTTAAACTATTCGTCCATATTATTTAGGGCAAAAGACAAACTGTATCTACTTTAAATATCAAAAGCGATAAACGTATTTATTTTGGTAAGAATTATTTTAATACTATGAAATGCGCATTGGAAAAAAAAGAATTCAAATTAATAGTCTTTATGCCTGATTATTTTGATTATAATGGCTTCCACATAAAAGGTAGATATATACTGTTGCGGACTTTTAGTTAGAACTATTTAGTTGTAGTCTCTGTGTTATTCTGATATATAAACTATATTCCCGTAAAATGTCATCAAAATACGTTCAGGAGTTTCGGTATGAAAGAACAACATAGATCCATCCATAGATGCTCACAAACTTTCGCGGAGATAATGGTAGTAGGAGACATGTGCATATATATATATATATATATATATATATATATATATATATATATATATATATATATATATATATATATATATGTATATATATATATATATACTTACACACACATATATATATATATATATATATATATATATAATCATACATATAAAATTCAGTAATCGGAGGTGTTTGAAAATTTCCATCATTTCAGAACAAAATAAAACACTCATCATTGAAAAAGTTTGTTTAAATGTAAACAATCGAGTACCAATAAAAATCTATAGATTGTATGATAAAAATATATTTTACTTGATATATGATTTAATTATGCTATTAATTCATGGATAGATCTCAACTAAATTAAACCTTTTTTCTACGAAATCTTTTTTCTAATAATATAAAAACATGAATATACGTCTCTTTACATAGAAGTTTACGTTTCGCAACATTTCATTACAAGTGTGACAGAGACTTTGGTGAAGTTGAGACAACTAATTTGGAATACATATCTACTTATAATAAAACCCAAGGAACCGAATGGTGTGCGTAATCTATAGCCAGTGCTCGGGTGATATTTTAATTATTTTTCTAATCTTATGTAATAGACGATTACATAAGAGTATTATGCTAATATAATTTTTGGACCAAAAGTTCTTTATACCACGTTACATGCTTGACGAATGAGTGCTAACTCGAAAAAAGTGTAAGATTTCAACCGGTATCTTTGCTGCAGTATAAGAGTATAAGATTTCAGCAGACCCTTTTCTACAATGTAATCGTTTGTGTTTACAAGCGTATGCCAAATTATTTTTCTACTGGCTTTCTATCGTAAGCCAATACATTTCCAATTCGGTACGTATTTATTAGTATCATAAATTAAAAATCATTTATTAAGTATTTGAAATTAATTAATTACAATAAATTGTCCGCATATTCATTTATTTTCAATAATAATTAACATTTTTTCTAATTGCTTTTGTTCATTTAAGTTTTTAAATTACTTAAATTTAATTTTAAAATTAATATTAAACTTATTTATTTATTTTTATAAAAAAATTAGAGAATAAAATAATAATCATAAATGATAATAATATTAATAATATAATAATAATTATTATTTCACAGATGAGTGGTCCACCATTTTATTTTTCTACTGGTTTTCCATTGTAAGGAAAGCATCTGCCACACCGTTTTTATGTATGCATATTTGTATTAAATTGAATGCTTTGAATTTAAAATTTTTAGGTTATTACATTTAATTTTAAAATTAACTTGAATTTAATTACTTTTAAATTTAATGTAAGTAATTAAAAAAAAACAATTTTTAACTTAAATTTTGGTATCATTTTTTATTTGCATCTACAAAAGTTTACAAATATACTAAATGATCCAAAAATGAAGTAATGGAAAACTATTCACTTATTTTGCAAGTTTTGTTTAATTAAAATATGTGTTTCGGATCGCTTCATTACCTTTTTTGTTTTTCTTATCTTACAATTAACACTGTTTTATCATGCTGAAATATTTTTATTCCTGTAAATAGTATATATTTATTAAATACAGTGAAAGAAATGTCTCACGACGCGTCTCGTTTTTGTTTTAAACATTTTTCGGTTTATATCGGCAAACTTGACATCATCCTTAATATTACCGCTGATACTATTTCACTTCGCAATTATTTCTAAAATTCTGGTAGTTTGTTTAATACATTTCTACTGTACGTATCTTTCTCATGCACCTTTCATTACCGTCGAAAGTATTGGGTTAGCATTCAGAATTGGTCCATGAAATTTAAGAAGGGAAAATATTTTTAATGGAAATATTACATCGCATTTTGTGGACATCGGAGCAGTGGACGAGTATGAATTGGAGTAGTGGGCAAGCACGTATTATTACATCAGAATCTGTGGACAGTGAAGCAGCGGATAAGTACGTATTACACCGGCGTCTGTGGACAACGGACAAATGCAAATTACATCGGAGTCTATGAACATCGGAGTAGTGGAGAAGTACAGTTTACACCGTAGTTTGTGTATATGTATATTCATTTGCACTTGCAAATTTTTTTAATTTATGAAAGAAACATTCGATTAACTACGGACTTTTGTATTAGATACTGGTCAGCTGAATAAAATATGCGATGAATTTTCGTGTTCAGAAATCGGTTCTGCCTTGAGTTATGCAACCAACAAATTTAACTTATGTCCTATAAAAACTAAAAAAAAACTGATTGCGACTGGAATTGGAACTGGACAAATTGTAGGCTGTTTCACAAAGGACATTTGTTTTTATTGGGAAACGTAAATATTGTTTGTAACTATCGCTATTAATTCTTTCTGGAAGTATAGTCAAAGAACTGAGTTTTTTTCTTTTTGACTTTCATATACCAAAAAATTACTGGCAGGTCGCACGAGAAAAAATATTGCCTCCTGACGACCGTTGCTTTGGGTACATTGCTTGACAGCTCAGCTTCTAGTGATTATGTTTTAATAATATACTATTATAATTAATCATAAATGTTTTAATAACCCACTATTATAATTAATCATAATTTTTATAATATACTATTATAATTAATCATAAATGACCGGTATGTGTGTTATTGATAAATAATGGAGATAAAATATGAAACAAATTCTTCATATTTCCGGTATGCTGGTATCATTAATGGTATTTATACATTGTTCGCTTTAATTTCAGTATCTGATAAGTTCTCAAGGCGCCTCGCTACTGTGTAACGATAAATATGAGGTATCGGTCGAAATTATGAGCTAACTACATGAGGCCTTTATCGATAAACTTTTGGTACGAGTAAAAATTTAAAGTCGAATCGCCTGGCCCACGTTCAAGTTATCGGGCGACTCTGTAACTTGACACTTTTTGCAATTTAGTGCGAATTACTGTACTGATTTTGTTTATAATGTTCTAAGAACTTGTGTTTAATGAACAGTTTCAATAGTTGATTGGTTTTCTTATTATCTGTACACGATTTCTTTATTGGTATCAAGTTTATAAAGTAATCACAATTCAATCCATAAGGTAAAATATGCTTGAACCTTGCAGATCGAGAAATACGTGGTTGTGAACGGTAGTTACTTAATTTTTTTTCATTGTATTTCAGCTCCAATACATGTCCTTATAGGTATATAGAATGGAAATCTGCTGGTTTGTAGTTCCAACAAATAACATTTATGATTTTGCTATAAAATATTTAGAACCGGTACGCACTAAACCAATATATAAAACTGAAGTTTCCCTAGTGAGTAAAAAACATGTCATAGAATAACAAACATATATACAAGACGATATAGTGTCACCCAACGATCTTCTATTCCAAACGAGGTTGCCATGTTTTTTCAGCTTTTTGTAAAAATATTAAATTATTTATAAAAAATTACCCTTCTATTAAAACCTTAAAATTGCAATTTCTTGCCAATATATAATTTTTCGGAAATATATATTTTTGTGTCTACTTTTATTTATACATATTCTTAATATTATTTCTCTACGAACCGTTTTTTTTATATCAAGTTATTTAGTATAGAATTATGTTATGAAATTTTCAATATTACTCTAAATAAAATAATATTTTTAGTTACATAATATTTACATAGACCCCGATTCATCTTTGCAGCTTCTTAAGTATTTCGTAACTTAGAAAAATGTTCAATAAAATATATGATATTTCAGAAGTATATATACTGCAGGGCAGCACGAGTACAAGTTTTAATTATGATTATCCTTGTGTCAAATTATTAAAAACGAATATTTTATGTAAAACGATTTTGGCCTTGGTATATTGGATTGATTACATATGCATCAATTATATAAACAAAGAAATAAACATTTTGTTCATTTAAGGTTAAATTTGAATATGGCAAAATATGAAGTTTTTTTTTCAATATACGTGCACAGTTTTTATTTATTACTATTATCATTATTATTTACGACCCATATTATTTATTTTTTCAGAAAAATATCTATAAATTTAAAATGCTGATACTGCATATGTTGGACTTAGAGGCTAGAACAAGAATGGGACAAGTTTTGAAATTTGTGTAGTAATAAACTTATTGATATTTTTATTCAATTGTACATTTTGATGGCCTACTAAAATATCGAAAAAGGTTTATTTATTTTTAAAAGGGTTATTATTTGAATTAAAATAGTTTTATAATTATAAATAGCCAAAATATATTATTTTGTGGTATCATTATTTTTTTCATTATCATACAACCTTGTCCACCTTTCCACCCAACCCGTAGTAGTTAGTGAGGTAGTCGGCATATATATATATATATATATATATATGTGTGTGTGTGTGTGTGTGTGTGTGTGTGTGTGTTTGTTTGTGTGTGTGTGTGTGTGTGCGTGCGAACGTGCGTGCATGTGTGTGTCTGTCTAGTATTTCTAATATTTCACTAGCATAAGATTGAACAGTATTTATGTTAAGCCATATTTAAATATTCATCAGTGTCGACCTCCACAGACTCGAGTCCCCTGAATGTCATTGTCGTCTGGGTTGGGCCCTATAAATATTTTATTTTCTAAGTGTAATTGAATCGACTATGTAGGTTAAGCAGTCGACAATTAAAAGCCAATCAATAGTGAGCTAACCTTTATTGACATATTTTGTTTTAATGCTTTTGTCTAAGATGAATTAATGTTGCAGTTATTAATTAAAAAAATAACATCTAATTTTTTATTTTTAAACTAATCTTTCGTCAAAATCCCATAAAAGCTTGTTGCAATTTAATAAATAATCCGATTCTGGGACGGATATCGCGACGTTTTAATTATAGATAAAGGCATTTTATTGGTTTCCACAATTTCTCAAAAAAATGCAGGATTTCGAGGTAACACTATAGTTAAAATAATGAGTTATGGCAAATTGGCATATCTGTTTATCATCACCTATCAATTCTGTCTCCTGTTCGAGTGGGTAATGTGCTGTGTTATACATTTCCAGATCTTCAAACTTTTCTCTCTAGAATTCATCCGTATTGGGGCCATTGAGTCTAATGAATTTGAATGGTCATGAAACATAAGGACTCCTTGAAACTAGTCAAATGAGTCTGAACTCGATGGATAGCATTCATTGAGCCTGTGACCACCTCCCTCCTTCATTATTTTATACGCTCGGTGGTACCATATTGTTCTCTGGTCATAATCACATGTGAAACTAATAGAAGCGTTTTTATAAATAAAGTGAATGTCGTCAACTAAGTTGTGAAAAATAATCAAATTATTTCTCTCTCTATCTCATTGCCAATCTTATCTCTCTCTCTCTCTTGGATTTTACTCTTTGTTAATTTTTATGGGAGTATACTCGCCTATATACTGGAGTTCAGGGTTTTAGCCCATAACTGGCAGTGACATTGTTGTCATGATGGACAAGTGGATGTCTTTTCGGTTCTTTACGAGTTTTATATGGCTTTTTTCGGTAAATCTGTAATGGAATGCAATATATTTCATTGTACTTGTGGAAAGAGCCATATTTTCACAAAAAAATACATTTTTCTTTTGTCTAAGTCCCGTTTTTAATAAAAGCTCTCACGGCTTTATTTTTCAGGAATATTATTTTTATTCTCGTACTACTCGAGTCTAATAGTATAGATTTTTGTCTTGTAAATATTTATGTTCGTACATATTTTTCGTATTTTGGGATTGTTCTCTTTCAAATATCCGAAACTGAGATTCATGGATTATTTTACTTACGCATTCAGAAAAATATTACAGTTTATCATGAAATATGACTTATTTCAAACCTGAACGTAACTCAATTGGTAACACTAAAAAATAAACATTGGAAAGTTTTATTTCTTAAGGATAATTTTAACTAGTATATTTTAGGGGATATACCATAGAATATGCAAATAATCCCTACCTTACTTCGCTAATTATAAAAAATAGGGATTTTAAAAAACTACAGCGATTATCTTAGATCTTATAATTTATGAAATTTGCATCATTAAGAAAATATAATAACGTAATAGACAAAGTATTTATATTGTGAAAAATGAATGTTTATAAATAGTTTCATAGAAATACTGTACAGCTCCAAACGTTTATAAGTACCTAAATGTGTACTGAATCGTTTTAGCGAGAGTTCTACTCGATTTTATTGAAGTTTATATACGAAATTTTTGTATGGAAATAAAAATGAAGAAAAAATGTTACAGATACGAGAGAAGAATAAAATCTAATTGAAGTCTGTCACTTCGACGATTTTAAAAACGATAATTTAGAACGTCTTCCCGGAGCTTGTATTTAGTTGATTTTGTTTGCTGTTAGACAAAAAAAACGAAACAAGTGCAAGTTAAACTTGAACAATCAGTGTTATATTTCATCGCGTATTGCGTTGAGGTAAATGTAAAGTTAAAAACGTACCCGCACTAGTTGAGTGTTATGGGCGTATGTCCTTTGGGTCAACAGTGTGTGCCTAAATCGTGATACTGTAGTATTGTAATAATTTAATAAGTAAAGAAAATTTTAAAGAACATTTACTATACTTTATTACAAGTAGAAATATTTAATGTTATTAAATAATTACTTTTTTGCTATCATTACTACGAGAAGCAACAATGAAAGCCTTTAAAAAACACGAATTAAACCAACTAGCAAGTTCGTAATTTATTTTTTTTGATATTGTCTCCGTTTCATCTTTACATGGTTTCATCTACTGGAACCACTGAGAGAAGCTATCGGTATGCGCTTTCTTACACACCGATTTCAAAAAACCTTCGAAGAGTCAGTCACCGCTCTTTTAGCATCCAGTTATCGCAGTCCTCGAAAATATAATTTTTATGTAGAATTTTCTATGTGCGCTTTTGTTCTTGGGAATAAAAAAAATAGGACGATGACCCTGGACTTATTCAAAAATGTTCTCTTCTATCTTCTTTCCTGGCTGAAAGTGGAAAGGAATTATAGTAAGGAAGGAGGATTCTGTCAAGCATTCTATGAAATAACAGACAAATAATTACTGGGGTGCCAACCTGCGATAACTGTTCTTTTATTTGTCACGTAAATATATTTCACTCGCAAAAATTGCAGAAAATATCTCAAAACAATAGTTTTTTGGTTAATTTTAGGTAAATTTCTAGTAACGCCGTTCTATTTCATAATTATGACTTTAGCGGTTTCAGAGATATGGTGGGAATAACCTATTTTGGTCGACATTTCCAATTATTTTTCTGAGTTGTTTCTTTTTCATTCTTGTTAATATTAAAGTTTTAGTACTAATGTGGTAATTATTGATATATCAACGAATTATTAGGCTTCATAATAGTGTTTAGTTTCCATGTTAAACTCTTTCTGAGAAAATTAGCTGTGATATAAAGTTTCCATTTTTTCCTTTTAGGATATGGATTGCTAAAAGTGTGTCAAGTAATGCAATGCTTACAATTTTCGTACAATAAAGACTTTGTCACCAATAATCCTGGTATTTTTCAGATTTTGAGACCAATAAATGGATTTTGAGATTCAGAAATGAGGTTACCTTAAAAACCAAATTGTGTGTTTGTGCACTCGAATTTTTATAGTCTTCCATTTAGTATTCAAATAGTATGCTAACCTAAATAAAATATTTATCAAGTCTATTAATCCTGAAAATTTTCCCATAGAATTTTAATTTTTGGACGTCTGTCATTCAATCATTACTTTGTAGAAAAGAGACCTTATAAATTTCTACTTTTCATGTAAAAACGTCTTCGAGACCATAGATATTCCGCGTTTGGGAGTCCGTATCTTTTAAGAAAAAAAAGATAACATCTGTATATAACCACTCATGTGTCCGACGGTTTCCCCGTTTGGCACAGTCGTTTTTCTATAAACAATTTAATATAAAACTTATAATATGATATAACGATAAAATATATTAACCAGTTTGCGTGTGTGTGTAATTATTTTCTTCGTATACATTTAAGAAGAGAATCTCGTCTTATAGTTGCACCGTCTTATAGTTAAACTAGATATTTATATAATTATAATGTTTCTCTCCTAAAAGAACGCAATAATAAGTTGAGAATATTTTCAAATTGTTTCAGTTTTAGTATAATTAATTTATATAGAAAAATCATTAGTATGAAACACGTTTTCGAATAGTAAAAACAAAATGAAACCAAAATAATTTTTCATGAAATATATTCCTTTCTCCTAATGACCATGAATGATATTTTCAATAGCTGAATTTTTTAGTGAAACATCTTCATATAAATTTTTTTAATCATGGGGAAGGAGAAAAAAAGAAAATTTTATCTTTATTTCAAAATTGTTGCTTTCACTAAATTATTTTAATTTCTGTTTCACTATTGCTCTGTAAACGTAACTCCGATTTCAATCGCTTCCCTCGCGCCCAGTGAGCGTTTCGTTTCCAGTGAGCTTTTCGTTTTTTAGAACGTTTGTTTTTGTATAAATGTATTATGTATCGCCACTTCCAGTTGTTAAGTTTAATATAATAACTCGGAGTCTGCGTTGAAATCGTGGCGTGCCTGGCGCGCCGCCGTTGTAATGAAGTGAAACGTGAAGCAGAGATTTTGTATATTATTAGAGTTAGTATTTCGTACCTGTATTTATTTCATTCACTTCTTTACTTCATACAGTAAATTCTCACGCAAAATTCCAATAGATAAATTTTAGACCATTTATTTATAAACTATGCACTGTCAAGATTCAGCTCTATTTAGATATATTTACTATGTTGTTTTTATTACTGTTAGGAATTAACACCGATTTTTTTAAAATTTATTAAAACTTTTGTTTTTTTTTCATTGAGCCATTTAATACAAAAATTAAACAATTTTCATTATAGTTCATATTATGTCAATCTTTTACTTTTTATGCCATAATCGCTTATAATGATATAAATTAATTTTAGCAACAGAAGTAAATATAACTGAAATCATCACAAAGCATGTAACTTGTTGGCGCCTAAGGTTCGTTTTGCACTTTAGTGTAACTTTCAAAGTGAAATATTTGTGGAGGTTTCACGGTTTTTAAGACTCAAAAAAAAAGAAAAACAAGAATGTTTTTGTAAGAATTATATTACATATCTCTTTAATATATCCTAGCATCATATATTTCAGGGTTTAAAAACGGAAAGTTAAAGAAAAACTAAAGCCATAGCGAAATTAGTATTATTTTTTAA
Source organism: Druceiella hillmani (assembly GCA_039881145.1). Lineage (NCBI taxonomy): Eukaryota > Metazoa > Arthropoda > Insecta > Lepidoptera > Hepialidae > Druceiella > Druceiella hillmani. The sequence goes on along the minus strand of JAYKKI010000018.1, from coordinate 32,948,850 downwards.
ATATTTATCCATTGTGTATATTCAAATATACAATACAGCAGCTTTGTCAAGTGGATATATCTTATCAAATATTATTTCCGTTTTGACGATCATAATTTGTTGCTTTCCATATTTGCCGCGTGCACGACGACAACGCTTAATAGCACCCGAGCGTTTACAACTTAGCCAGCTTTGTGAATCTTAAGCAGGACAAAATTGTTTAGAGAAATAATTATATACGTTACCTTGAATATTATGCTATCGAAATATAACTTTGCTTAATATAATTAGTAAAATAAGAAGTATTACAGAAATTAATATAACATATGCATAACAGAATAATAAAATTATTTTTGGCAGATAATATTGGGTTCGTTGTTGCAAAGAAGATTTTCCATATATTTTTTAATTCCATATATATATATATATATATATATATATATATATATATATATATATATATATATGTATATATATATATATATATATATATATATATATCGTGGATATCGTTTAACCTAAATAATTTCTTGTCTTTAGTATGTCTTCCGAGATATGAGTAATTCCATATGAAGTAATCTAATAGATAAGCCTAGATTTTGTTTAAATTTAGTGAGAAACTTCATCAAGGTCCCAAGGAAGAATATCCATCGTTATTTAATTTATGCATGCGCCAATTCTCGGTGACCCGCATTACAAAAACGTCATATTCATACTTTAATCATTTTAGATGCAGTTTTTTATGTACAAAATTACTAAATTCTCTTGAAAAATAACAGAGCGCTGAAAATATGTGTATTTTACTGATTTTTTGTCATTTTTAACTGGCTCTAGTGTCTAGACTGTTCAATATGATAGAAAAAGTAAACGAAAAATTTACTCGTTTAGTCGATTCTTAATAAAAAATATACGTTTTAACTTTCAACATTTTGAAAAAATGCGCGGTTGGGTTGTAATAATAATGTGTTGGATACGAGAAAAAAATATGGAACTTACATTATATTTAGTTACTACCTTGAACTTCAAAAATCTGTAATGTTCGTTTTATCATTTTTATCTTTTGTTCTTGTGCGCGTAATTTAAAAAAAACCAGGATACAGTCATTTGTTTATTTTTAACGTAAATTTAAATAATGTAGGTTTTAAAAAATAATACTGTCAGTAAATAGTGTTACTAGTAGCAAAGCGCCAATATACTCGATTTTTAACGATAATTAATTATATCGTTACGACAGGAACTTCCTTGTATTATAACAATATCGGGCGATCGTGAAATCTAATTCTAACCTCTATAACGATTTACCTATTAACAAAAGAAACACAACTACTTAGCAAATATAGAGAATGTAGGTAAAGATATATAATATTTTATAAAAATGAGAGGTTTAATCAGAATGGACTCATTTACAAAGTAAGCAATTACCAACGTTTTTAGGACGTGTTCACATTTTTGACGAAAGACGTCCGATTTTTCCAAGTATACTTGAAACTTTGCGATCATATATTATAACAAGTTTGATGTGGAAAAATAAATAAATAATATATTAGACGTTGATTGCTTTTTATTGGTTTCATATATATTTATTTCACAAAAATCGGCTTTTTGTAACTCATTCTTCATGAAATCTCTAAAGACCCCAATTTAGAGTATTCACTCCAAACAATTATATTTAAATTTTACTGCAAAAAAAGTTGTGGAATGCTCACTTCCACTTCCTTAATTCGTATAGAAAATAATTTACTTTGACGTCATAATAAAAGAGAACAAAAAATATTTAGTGAATGAAAATTTAGTTTAAAAAAAAGGTGTAGTAGCGTTGTTATATGTTAATGTCTTTTTTATTTTGTAATGGCGTGTATTGTTCTGGGATGTAATTCGTACATAGGACAAACGACAAGAATGTCATTTTTCCCTGCCTCGTAACCAAAGCTGGTGAGACTTATTCATTATTGCTTATTATATAACATTACAAAAATTAATATAAATTTTGTACACTAATGGCGTAAAGCAATTGGTGTCTTGCCACGTCGCAGACGTTTATTGTTAAAATTTTATTCGAAGAGTTGCAAAGTAATTCTGATGCATTAGTATTAACTGATGTAATGTTGTGAAGAATGGATTATATTTTCAAAAAGCACGATTATAAAAATAATATTCCATTTGCCTTCTAGACAAAACGAATTTTTACTGTTTTATTTGAAAGAAAACTTGCATTAAAAGATGTAATGATGTTATAGGCGCCACTTACGACATATTTAAAAAAACAAGGATTTTAAAAATATTAGCACACAAATTACAGTTTCGTGAAGTTTTATTTTGCTAGAAAACTCCGTGAAATTATTTCAGACAATTTTTGGGTGTATTCGCTAGGAGTAACTTGGTTCTCTAAATTTAATTTTTTACTAAATAATATTTTGAGCAGCATTTATATTTAATCAAAACGTTGTTTGTTGTAAGTTTCTTTCAAGTGAAAAGAAGAAAAAGGGGGATTGATTGTAACTATTATACCTAACTTAATGTTTTATTTATTTTGTAGGGCAAATACGTGACTGAATTTGTATGGCAGAGAGAATTGGTCAGTTAGCTGGAATGTCATAATTTTTTCATCGCTTTGAAATAATTTTTTTTGCTTGAAAAACTGAATGTCATATAAACATCAGTTACGAACGTGTAATTTTAACACAGCACATGCATTCATGAATTGTATTAAAGTTAAAAGGAGAGTTAGACTTAGAGGCAGCTTCTTTGGGGTCTGGTGTGTTGAAAAGCGACGAAGGCGAAGAGCTGAGGAAGTCCAAACTTGTAAGGAAGATTCATGGACTATACAAAAAGATTCAGCAGCTTAGATGGAAGTTAAGACGATTGCGGAAACCCATAGGGCATAGTAATTTAGAAACTATATACATTAATAAAATAAAACAAATGTTGAAATTTGTCTCGTCAAAAGAATATTATATTTCATTCGAACATGAATAGCAAAATTATCTTCAAAAACAAACAGCAGTCTCCCCTCCATACAATTCCGAAATGAAAGAAATTTGTTTGAACTTCTATTATAATTCTCCGAAACGCCATAAAAATTTGGCTGCAATTTTGAAACTGTCTTCAACCCGAAATATATATCTTGGGGCATTAAGTTCTCTATTAGAGCCGGTATAAATACATTTATTATAGATCAATTAAGCAAACTATAAAATTAGTAAAAATTAGGATTATGAGTTGGTCAGGTTACTTTTTGATGAAATAAGTGTTTAGGAGAAATTGCAATATAATTTTAGTTATAATATGATTTTAGGATTTTAAGACAATACGAGAAAAGAATAACGAGAAGAAATACCCCTTCTACGTTTATATTAGTATGTGTGATAACAGGATTAAAATTAAAATTTAAGCGGGTTGTAGGTCATTGGTTGAGGTGGTGTAGGTAATGATTTAGATATGTGTTGAGTAATGGAAAGTGTTGAGAATATTTTACATGCAAGATTAATAGATAAGGCCATAATTTGTGATCAGGGTCCTAAAAACCAAGGATTGTTCAAAATATTATATATTGATGTAAATAGGTCGTATTTTGTATATAATAATGTAAATATTTTTCTTTTATGATCCCCCTCATTCATTAAAATCTCTTAGAAATATTTAAATAAATAAAGGGGAGCTTAAGTTAAAATTACTTCCAATTAACTGTAATCATATATATCTTCCTAATTTTAAATTTATGAATGAATATTATGCAGCCCAAATATTTAATGTTTTGGCATGCAATGCAACGAATGTTTTCATAGCCCTCTAAAATCGAGTCGTAGCCTGTACATACGGCTAAATTCATAAGTGATGTAAACAAATTATTTGATACTTATAATTTCAATAATTATGGCAGGGAAAATCATTGCTTGCGATATGCCCCTTCAGATAATAGTTCCCATTTTTCTTTTTTGGAAGCTATGGTTAAAAACTTAACACATTATCAATTTATAAATGCGAAAGACCTACTTGTATTAGTGGCTGGATAATATCTATCCAATTTTTGATCAATGTATCTAACGGAATTTCTACCTAGTGAAACGCACATAATTTACTATCTCGTAGACTAAATCAAGACTCCCTAGAAAATTTCTTTTTGTAGATATCGCAATCCAACCGTAACCCAGTTTGAATATTTTCTAAGACTCATCAGTAATGTATCGAAAATATGAAAAAATACTAATTGTGAGGATGATAATAATTATTTTATTTTATGTCTTAAATCTGATTTAAATCACGACGTCCAATTTTTATCTAAAATTAACCTCATTCAATTCGGCGGTGAAGGTTATTGTGAACAGATTGATATTGAATATAACGCTATCTTTGCTAATAGATCACCTGTAGATGTTGTAATACAACGAAACTTAGGTCGTTGTAAAGAAATTAAAGAGAGTAGAAATAATACTACATCACGTAGTTTCATATAATTGCGAACAATGAATTTCTACAAAATTAACGCCAAATATATTTAATAATGCTATTCATTACGTAGCAGGTTACGTGGCGAAGAATTTCTTCGAAAGGACTCATAATCGCAAGAATTTGATTATTGGTCAATCAAGAGCTCGAGACTGTGATTATAAATATTTACATCTTTTAAAATATTTGATGACTTAATTGACGGGCAAGGTTTATTCCTTGTTAAAAATAATATATTTCATTTAATAAACAGATTGGAAACCAAAATTTTGATTAGTTTTTAGAAGAAATATGTTTATTGATAATTTAAAAGAAAACTTATAATTTTATTTAAAAAAAGATAACGAATGGTATGGTGGTATGTTGTACAATGGTATGTTCTACAGAAGATCATTGCAATTTGTTTATATTAAATTAACTTTATATTATATTAAAATGAAGATTGAGTGCTCCCTCAGAAATTTAAATAGATTTAAAGTAAGCGAAAGAAATGTATGTAACTTTTAATAAGTTCAGCCCCTCTTGTTGAAAATATTCTTTAGATCTTAATATTATCTACTGTTATTTGTCTCCCAAATTAGTAATTAACTCGTCTGAACAGAAATTTTTGTAATTTTTCAGACTTTTCTATCGGCAGCAATAAGGTCCGCATCTAACCAGCCTCGTAGATAGAACAGAGTTCTCATCAGGTCAACACGTGGTTAATTTAAAATTTTAAATAGAGTTATTGGCGTTGGAGATTATTGATGAATATAGTTGTTGCAACTACAATTGGTTATTCTCTTAATTAGTTGTCCCTAAAGTATTTTAACTATAGTAGAAAATTTTTTGTAAATTTATTAAAAGATTATAAAGTCCTTGTGTGATGAAATCGAGAGCAGAGTAAAATATTTCCGGTATCCGTTATACTTGAAACTGTCAAGTGGTCAAATCATATAATTTTCAACTCAGATATAGCTTTTTTATTACATATATATATATATATATATATATATATATATATATTTATATATATATGTATATATATATATATATATATATATATATATATATATATATAGTGTGGCACAATTTCCGGAAAAAACTATCCAAAACATTGATAGAAAAATTACTGAATATTAATATTGATGCACGATCAAAGCTAATATTTTATGTTACGTGATTTTTTTATTACAATAAATATTTAAAATATTAAACGATTGTGAACAAAATAATTTTTTTGGCTGCGCCGGCTTATGCTAGCCCTCCACACAAAAAATGCTTACTATGCCAATGTCTATATCTAGTATTATTGTATTATGTGTTTCGCTAAATTTTAATCAAATTCCTTCACTTAACCACTTCCTATTCCTTTTCATTCCCGATGGAAGATACCCACCATCTTCCCGTGGTTTCCGTTGAGTAATAACACTGATATATGGCGTTTTGAAATATAACACATTAAAGAATATCACGCGTTATGGACTAATTTAATTAAGATTTAATATTTGTCATTTACGAAATATTTTTGTTATGGTTTTAATAAATAAATTTACGAATAAAAATTACGTTTTTCTTTATTAATGCTGTCTATGAGCTATAGAGAGTAAGATATTACGCCACCTATGCGAATTAATAATAATTACACGTCTGTGGTCAAGAAGAGTGAGGCAAGGAGAGAGAGGGGAGTTACTTTGACAGCATTTCACAAGGTACGAAAAAGTGACTCTTTTTTATATGGGTTAGTACTCTATTCTGTGGGATAATCATTATGCGCCGAGATGCGCTCGTGATCGGACCGATCACGGTCATATAATATAAAAATTATATTATGCCAAGCCACATCACTAAATCATTTATTTATTTTCAATAATTCTAAAAAGCCTAATAAAAACGATTAATTAAACCCTTCATCAGTATTTATGACGATGGGAAACAAACTGCTTAATCTAATCGAGGGAAAGTCCGTAGGTAGATGAGCTTAATAGAGAAAGCAAGTGAATATTGAATCTGCACATAAGTTGAGCATAGAAATTTCAAAAACTTAATGTGCTTTCTGAAGCAACGGGAGCGCTCATAAATGTATTATTAAGAAGTGGGGTTGTTAATTAACCATCCAATAACCGATCGGTTCATACGTTGTTCAACTTCATTGATCCTAGTAAAATCAACGAATAAAATTATTTTAAGGGCTTCCTCAATTTTTAGAATAGCACATACAAATAGTAAATAAATTTATGTACATAACATTCTTTGCGCCTGGCTTGTTTACTTATGGCTGAAAGTGGTGATTTTTATTTCAAATCCTAAGTTTTGCCAGTATGGTGATGGCTTTTATTTCGTTTTACTTTACTTCCACATTAGATGTTTGTCGTTTGTCTAAGACAGTTGCTATGAACTATTTTTTTACGATACCATATAGTGTTATAAACTTAAAATCATCTATATAAATGCATTCGAGATGTAATATTAAAATAATTCTGTTTCAATTTATACAGAACATTAAAAATTAAAAATTTAGGTTTCCGTAAAAATTATAATGACGTGATATTACGAGCATCGGGAATTATTTTCTAAATTAAACTATTTGTATCAAGTTTTTTTTTAAGTAAGGAAATCCTGCATGGAAAATATTTGAAATGATCGCAGCCTATAAACTTATTGACGTTCATTTTTATTCAAAGTTCATCCCAATTGAAGATGAGCTTAAAAAAGGAAATTTTATAACTTTTCGTAATTTCATTAATATTATGCAACATACATACTTCAATTCACATTCATTAATAAATTATTAACCTGCGCGAGGTAGCCAGGTATGTGAATGTTCTTAGGTGTATTAAATATAAATATTCGACATAAATACAACATATGTAGTCATTTTCGAGTTATATAAATTATCGAATGGGGCGGTAACGAGATATGCAAATGTATTATTATTAATTATCAAATGAGGCGGTAGCGGAAATTTATGAATGTAATGAATTAACGATTTAACAATATGACAAAATAGAGCATATGTAGTGATTTTCGAGCTATATGAATTATCAATCAAATGCAAAACTATTTAAGAATATTCCATTATCTTGAATGAAAATATTTTTCTGTAGATTCTCAGTCAGAAACCAGTTTTACCAAACTTAATTTTCATGTAATTATATAAAAAAAAACGATGTAAAATTACTTAAGTCCTGATATGAAACTGACGTCCCGATAAATATGGATGTTAGAGAAAATCTCTTAAACGTTTAAAAACAGAGCTTTTATTGTGTTTAAAAAAGACACAGGTCAAGATTTTATTTGTTTTAAGGACATGAATCATACTACTCTCGCGGTACTTCACATAATTTGGGCCAGTATGAACCATTACAATTGCAGTTATGTTTTGGGGTAAATATTTATAGAACTCAAAATGGAGATAATTATTTTCAACAATTTATTAAAGACAGGTGTCTATAAGTTACTTAATAAATGTCACATTACCTAGAATATGAAAAGCGTCTTTATTCCGTTTATTATATTCTGTGCTGAATAATAAGCAAGGCCAGCAAAATATTTTATTTAAAATGTTAGCCATCAATATTAATCTTAAAAATTACTATGAATGTGCCGTACACTAGAATTATTAGAAACTTACAGTTTCAAAATTAGCTTCGATCTATCATTCTCAAATATGCTATTTTTTCATTAAAAGATAAATTGAAAAATCCTACCTTAATCGCATAATAAACAGAGCAACATTCGATAATCGCCATTGTTTGTTTACTTTCACGACGAAAACGCACGTCCAAGTAAAAAAGTAATAAAAACTTAATTTTAATGCACGAGAAAAACGGGTAACAGAGTAAATATTCCACTGATAAAATATAATATGTTTACTTAGAAGACAGAAAATTAATAAAATTATTAATAGTTACTCTGAACGATATGATTAGAAAAATGACACCAAACACCCGACACCGACCGACAATTGTATTAAACTACAAATCTAAATTTTTCACCACGTCGATATATTTGGCTTACCACGTGCTTTACATACGTTAAAACATGGTGAATATTTGAATAATTAAAATATTTCCGATAATTGCTACAATTTTTCAATATCTATTGCGTGGATTTCTAAAAACGCTATTTTATCATAATAATAGTTTCAGTAGTTACAGAAGTAGGAAAAAAGTACATATTTTTTGGGTACTTTTCCAGTGTATCTCTGAATGTGTGGTGCTTAAAATTAAAAAAAAATGTTTTTCCGGGTCTTATTTTTAGCCCTTTTAAGCGAAATATTTGGCGTTATAATGACACAATGGTGTTTTGTTTTTATGTGTAATAAACACGGGATTGTTCAGTCTGGATATAGGCGAGGTGACCTTCATAATTCAGCTTACCTCAAGACTGAACTGATGGCCTGAAGTGTGGTAATCAATTTTAATTTCGTATGGACCATTTTTGAGTCCTGAAGTTTTTGTAATTTGATACAATATAGGAATGAAGTTTGTATATTTTATCTAAAATTCCGCGTACCGTAACGTTCGCCTCGTGCACGCGATCCGCAACTAAGATATTGAAGTGCGGACTACGTTTCTTCGGACTTGTTAAATATATTTTAATTTTTCTAAATATATGATAAATGGTAAATGTTCATGACAAGCTACGTGTACTTGCTTATAAGGCACTGTGCGTCACTTATTAAAATAAATATAGCTTATATCACCAGCCAAAAAATATGATTTACTATAGTATGCAATGCCGTGATATCTCTTATACATCCTTTGTTGTAAGCACTCTCTGTAAATTATCGCTTCATCTATAGTCATATCATCCTATTTGTGCAATAATTTAAGTTCAGAAAAAGAGGTTTTACAATGTGGCAGCATGAGGGCAGGATAACAATGTGGCCATGGGGCAATATGAGACAGTTTCATAATTGTATATTCAAAACAGCCTACCTCACTTTTCTCATTTATTTCATTAGCTATTCCAGGTTTGTCTATTTCCAGACTTAATGCTTAACGCAGAAGCTTGTAATATAACATAGTACTAAAACATATTAACCCTCAAGTATTTCCATAACCAACAATCAAAAATATTTATACAGAAATTTCAGGGAGGAGGGGGTGGATGAAATTTACCCAATTTGTTTAATTCCAAATATGTCGTCGGATATCATAAAAAAAGGGCTACTAATAAAGCCCAGAAAAATATTTTTTCATAATTTTAGGTAACATATCTTCAGACATATACTGAAAAAGTATGGAAATAATGAGTACTTTACTCCGATTTTCGAAAATACTTAACTCATCATTATTATGAAACGGGGATTTTAGAAGGTCATGCAACAGTTATAGAAAAATTGTAGCAATTGTGGATAAAATATTTTAATTTTTCAAATATTCCCAATGGTTTTACGCCTGCAAAATACGTAGTAGGCAATGTGTCGACATGGTGAAAAATTAATATTTGTAAATAGGGCCTAAATGTCTACGGAATCATTGCAGTACGAGTGTCACTGGTGCTTGATAGGTTTTTCTTATTCAATTAATGTATATTATATATATATATATATATATATATACATATATATATATATATATATACATATATATACATATATACATATATATATATACATATATATATATATATATATATATATATATATATATATATAAATTTATATAATAATAATTCTTATTCAAAATAATGTGAAATATCATATCTACAATGAAAATTATGGACGAAGGTCAACTGTAATGTCACTGTTGGGAATCATTAGCTGATCTTAATGATCCTTAAAAAAATCCTCAATAGTTTTTAAAGCTTTATTTTCCTGAGGATAGTCGGACTATGTACCCAATTGAATATTTCTAGTTAAATATTGTAACGAACAACTTTCCTACCAGTGCTAGTTATTAGCCTCTGTCCGGTATTTTCAGATATTGATTATGATAATCTTCCCTTACTATATTATAAGCCCCACTTTGTGATGGCCACTTTAAAAAATGTTTAAAGTTAGCGTATATTTTGGAAAACAAAAAATAAATGTCATGCTAGATTAATTGTTTTAGAAATTCTTTACTGAAAACTATATATTAATGTCTATCTCTTATATACTAATATTCTCGTACAATATAAAAATTATATTATGCCAAGCTAATACAAGTCACTAAATCACTTATTTATTGTGAAGACTTCTAAGAGTCCTAACAAATGGCGGCAGATCCATGATCTTAAAAAATATAGCTCGTGAACATTGAATTTGTACATAAGTTGAGCATAGAAATTTCAATAACTTTCCTCGGTCACATAGTATCCTATATCGTTTTAGACACGAATACATTTTATAATATCAATTCAAAAATAAAAAAAAAGTATGAACTTTGAATTTTTTGCGTGGAATATATTTTCATATATTTACAAGTACCACGGGCGAAATCTGATTATTGTATTTACATTTTTACGAGCACAGACCCACTTACGGTTTGATCTAAACATATATCGAAACGCTTAGATTTTACGGGTTTCAGAATAAATTGAATAATACAAGCTGCACTATATTGGTAGGTTGCGCGAGGGTAATATGGAAAGTTTTTAGGTTCGCAAAAATTTAATGAGGTTAGTTATTGTTAGATTATATTCCAAAGCAATTTCCATTTAAATGGTACAATTTTTTATTAGTTGGAAACATTGAGCGTATACAATCTTTTTGAATTTTCATACTCACAACTGCTTGGAAAGTAAAGAGTCCTGGACAGATCTGCGGTTGTAAAACAAACGCCTCGAAGTTTTCCTTAATTTTCCTTAAATCGCATATCGATATATTTAAAGAAAAGAAATTATTACGCACGTGAATTGAATATGTGAACACGTAAGTGAACTGGCTGGCAAAATTCTGGAAGCATTGACATTGCAATACGAGGAATGAAGGGGTTGGGCGAGAATACGCGGTGGGGCCTTTAGGTTCTTATAGATTCCGTTTGGTATGTGTACCTTGACGACAACTTTGCGCCTCATTTGCATTTGACTTTGGAACTGAACTCTCATTAGTTTTAAATAAATTTTTCTATACCATTGCATAAGAATTTTACTGAAGCTATGTGTTAGAGGAACTGGATGTAAGGATCAAATATCTGATCAAAGTATGTACGTATTAATGGCGTATTATTCAATTTGTCTGGACTGGTCTTGTGAACAAGGGTTTTACCTCTAAATTTAGTAATGAATGTGAATTAATCAATGAAGTTTTTTTGGTTGACAATTTTGTTCCACATTATTTGTTTAAAATTCTGAATTTTAATGCTCTTATATAAAGGATACATATTACACCTTGTTATCAATTAACATTTCTATAATGGATAAATTTCATTAATATTTTTAAAAACTTGATGTGCAAATATTCGATAAAAAATTGGGGATGTATGCGATGGTAACATAAGTTTGGAACAGTTACGACAAAATAATTATCACTATTTTTGGAAATTACGACGTTTTTCAACAAGTTTTCAAACCTATTCTATTTCCCGAGTACCGTTAATTATACAAGCGGATAATACACGATGACTACTTTACGAATTTTTGGGACATTTTTCAACAAGTGAAATTATTTTTATGTTATAACTTGTGTTTATGGTTAGAAATGTTTGATGTGGAAGACGCAGGTATAAACCGGATCGTTGGCGTGGCGACCCGTTACTAAGGTCACTAAGTTATATATATATATATATATATATATATATATATATATATAGTCTATATGTAGTAGAGTGTACGATATGGCGACGTGTCGCCATGCGCAACCGACTACGCGACCCCCTTCTCACTCAGTTCGACGCTGTTGTTTATACTACGGTACACGTAACCAGTGCTTCATTATTTTTGTATTAATTGTAAATAAATGTTTATTAAATAACGTCACCATTTTCTGTAAGAAATTCGTAATACTTTATTTTTTCAGTATGCTATATTTAGTTCCTGTAATAATCTGGTCTTTTATGCATATTACTCTTACGAACGCGATGTTTCACGTCTTCCAGGCGTCCCGTGACGGCTCACTTTTTTTTAAATTTACAATAGAACAGTCAGTTAAACTAAAGCTATATTCGGTTTTCAAAAATCTATATATTTACAATTTTACTGAAATTGAAATGTTTTTAGAGAGTGTTTCTATTGCGAATAACAAAATCCAAAAATTTACGTAATGTGAAATTAATTATGGCTGGTTAATTTTTCTTTTAATGACTTATCTAATTTTTTTTTTAATGTGATTTCCGAACCATGGAAGAGCTCATAAAGATATTACTAAAATGCGTGATTGGTGATCAATCATCCACTCACCGACTGGTGCACGCATTGCTTAACCTCATTGATCGAGTGAAATTAACGGGTACAACTCGACTATGAGCTTCCTCAGTTTTTGTGATAATAAAATAAAATTTTGGTATGTCCAATAGTAAATAAATGTATGTACATAAAATTAAAACCGTATTACAAATTCAAACATGTTTTATTTTGCTTTCATATATCTCGACAAAGCCTAGTCTTGTAACGTCTGTTCAATTCTTCTTGTCTTTGCGCCTGGTTTGTTTACTTCTGGGTGAAAATGGTGATTTTTATTTTCTGTCAGGAGTTTTGCCAGTACAATGATAAATTTTATTTTATTTTACTTTAATTTCCAATTTAGATGTTGATCGTTTGTGTAATTAATTTACTTTCCACTATTTTTTTTATCGAGTATTATGTAGATTTATAATCGTATATTTATGATATAGATTTAAAAGTGCTTTTAAGACTTTCAATTTTTTAATTTTATACGATAAACGATCAATTAAAAATTTAGTTTTCCCGTAAAATTTTAAAATGAAGGATACCTAGGAGTGTCTGTTATTTTTTCTAAATTAGGCTATTTATATTATATTTTTGTAATTTATTAGAAAGTATTGCATAAAAAAAATTTAATGAATATGGCCTGTAACCTTTCAAACGTTCATTTTCATAAGCAAAGTAATGTTACTAGAACATGAGCTAAAAAAGGATATTTAACAATTTTTTTTTATTTCGTCCCATAATATGCGATATATTTCAATTCACATTCATTAATAAATTATTAGCATTAGCAAGGTAGAGAGATATGAGAATGTATTTGGTAACGAATAGGTTTATCATAAATAAATGTTCAACATGAATAGGACAATGGAGTCAATGTCGAGTTATATCGATTATCAAATGCGAGGCGGAGAGATATTTACATGTAACATTTAGGTGTAGTAAAAAGAAATGTTTAATATCAGTAGAACATATGAAGGCACTATCGTGCTATGTAAATTATCAAATAGAGCGATTTTCTAATAGCTTTTTTAATAGCAATTTATGTGTAATATTTTGTTTTCGAAAATCAAAGAGACATCCTACTTCTGAACTAGTAAAGTTAGTTTTATTCATGTAGTTTCTTATGTACACAATTTTGATAAATAACTTCTATTCAAATTAGTTAAATTATTTTAATTAGATTCTTAGGAAGAATTTTTGTATATGATGGTAATATAAATTAATAAGTAAATATGCTTTGAAATAAAATATAATTACAAGTTAAAATTTAATTTCAATCTCACAAGTAAACAATTTTTTTTTTATAATAAGTTTCTACTACATTTTTCCGATAAAACAATGTGGGAACGCGAGCGATACTAAACGGCTACGATTCGATACAAGAAGTAGACGTTTGTTCGAACGTTGCGCGAAGACGAAATGGCACAAAATACTCTTGACGATATGCAAATCCACATTACTTTGAAAATTTATTTAAAAAAATAATTTGAAGCGTGTTCACATGTTATAGTTTTGCAATGCTTATTCTAATAGCTGTCTTATTGAGTACTATACAAAAATATTATTAGATAAAGAAAATGTACAGCGTGTCGCGCACGGAAGTCGCTTCGCTGACGCTCTCGCTTTAATCGGGCAAGGATTACGTACACGATCCTTTATTTTGAGCTGTATCAAAATATTTTTGTAGATTCTGAGTCGGAAACCAGTATTATCAAACGTCATTTCTATGTAATTATATAAACAAAACACGATGTAAAATTATTTTCTTAAAATTTAATAGAACACATAGAATGAAAATTTGTGTGAAAAAATTAGTAGGGAAATAAAAATTAAGCGAAATAGGTTAAGTAGTTTTTTATGTCCATTCGAGTCTATTGTTTTGAAGTTGACATTCTAAATAATATGAATATTAAAGAATATCTTTTATATTTACAGGAATATTTTTAGAAACTCTGAGACAGAGCTCTTCATTATGTTAAAAAAAATGTACATCATCCGGCATGTTGCTTTGCGTGACTTTGTTCCACTGTTCTTGGAAGAAAATTGTTGTAACTATTTCATCTATTTCTCAGTTTAGGGTCAAGAGTTTATCAGTTCTAAGAACGTGAGTCATGCCATTATTACAGTACTTCTCATAACTTTGGCCTGTATGAACTATTAAAACTGTAGTTAAGTTGAGCGTTTTGAGGTAAATGTTCACAAAGTTCCAAGCAGTAATGCCTTAAAGTATTTTCGATAATATATATTATTGACGTTGGAGAAAATAACTTATTTACTGAATACATAACTTCCTTAATTTCTAGTTTTTTCACCATTTTTATTTTGAACAGTCAATTTATCGACTACCACCTTCTTTGGAAATCGTGTTTTTTATTACTTTTTCAAATTCACAATTTCTATATCCGCGTGCAAGTATATTTTTATGCAAGGATCACTCTTGCTTTCCATATTGGGTAATATTCTCGATGTATTATCGCATCTAAAAGTTAAGTAGTCAGATTTTGTTAAGAATGTGTAAAATTGGATAGTTATTAATGTAAAAAAGGCAATAAAAATTCAACACAAAAAGCACCAGATTACTCAGACAACCCTATATTACATTTAAGAAAGTCATGTTTCTTATGACTTTTAAAAAGTACGCATTTTCATATTTTTAATATCGCAAAATTTTATAGATTTATTTATAGATAAATATTAAGGCATATATGAAAAAGTATAAAAAGTTATGTCGTTACTAACATTGTTGTCAAATCTATCAAGATGAAAATCAATATACTGTAATAAATAGATACAGAATGCTATTTAAAAATTAATCTTAAGTATATTTAATTGGCGAAAAGTGTCAAAAGTATATACAGATATCGAAAAGAACATTCTCCATTCCTTCATAAGTTAATATCATTAAGAGTATCTAAGTTTTTTGTTGAATGTCCGTATTTCAAAAGCTCAAAGGGCGAGTCGCTAGCTCGTAATGATAAATGTTTTGTGATATGAAGCTTATTTATGTATCGACTCTAAAAGCTCATTAACGAACAAGTTTTGGAACAACAAGTCAATACGCGAATGAATTAATGAACCTCCCGGTCCCCTCTCTGCGTAACCGCGAACAGACGGGTGATTATGATGGGTACTAATGAATTATTCATACTATTATTTATGAAAAATCTGTAAAAGAAATGAAATTTATAGATTTATATATACATATATATATATATATATATATATATATATATATATATGTATATATATATATGTATATATATATATATACATATATATAAATATATATATATATATATATATATATATATATATATATATGTATATATATATGTATATATATATATATACATATATATAAATATATATATATATATATATATATATATATATATATATATATATATATATATATATTATTTCTTCAATTTTAGTGTCTCGTAGCCAAACAAAGGAACATAAGTGGTGCATTTTTTTGCATACTTTCGTGTGAAGGGTTGTCATGAACATTTTGCTTCACAGGAATCTCTTTTCGAATTATTTAGCTTTAAAGTGGTAATTTTAGTTAGAGTCACATTTTCCCACCCCCTTCCATTTAAATAATTATTTTTGATATTTGAAAATTATTGAGAATATATACTCATATGCTACGAAATTAAAAGGAAAATTATCACAGTTAGGTCGCTTCCGCTAGTTTACGAGTAATAGTCGATCAACTTGTTATATATGACGTGGACAATTTAAAAACCTGCCACTTACATCAACCGATTTTCAGAATATTATAGAAGCTTCTAGAATATCTTTTAGAATGTATAAAGAGTGCATTATTGATCTTCTGTTCGGTTTACAATTGAGTAAACGGCGAATAAGGACTAAATTAAAAATTTAAGTATTTCGAAGTGAATTTAGAGGACTTTTTATTCATGAATATCACCACATAAAGAACGATGGGTGAAGATATGCCCTCTTGCGATACAGCCAAGCACTGGTTCCAAACATTCAAAGAAGGGAATTTGGACAGCGACTTCCTACAATTGATTTAAAAAATTTAATAGCTTTATCAAAACAGTTCCCAGATTAAGTTTTCCTTGTTTGGCAGAGTTACTTTCGTGTTCTTATACTGCAGTGGAAAAACAATTTCATGCTTTGAAAAAGAAATGGAAATATTCCGTTTGGGCACCACATGAGTCAAAACCTTTTCAACTTCAGAGAGGAGCTATTGTGGGCTGAGCTCTCATCGTACCAACGAGAGGGTCATGGATAAAAATGGCTGGCTCAGTTTAATTTTTAGCGTAAACTCCAGTGGCTGGGAGCTGGAGAAAAAGGTGTTCGTAGACCAAAATATAATATTGGATAAAAGACTCTTTGGAGTGCATGGTGGCATAAAAATTGAGTTATTCATTGAGTTTTCATTGGGAACTCTTTCAAGTTAACAGAACAATTATAACTAGGATTTATTGTGAACAATTGAGGAAAGTCACCGCTAAACTTCCTTCAAATCAAAGTCAATCTATTTTTTATGTAACAATGCTCGACTCCACGTAGCAAAGTAACGCGTGCAAAACTACTTTCGTTTAGATGGAGTGTGCTTCTCTCTGTCTAATAAATTACGTGAGAGGAAATTTAAAGATGCTTTTAAGTGCATTGTGAGGTTTTAATACGATGGAGTTATTTATTGATTTAATCATTAGAAACTCTTTCAAGCTAATAGTACAATTAGAGCTAAAATTTGTTGTGAACAACTGTGCTCGTCACTAAACTTCCTTCAAATCCAAGCAATGTTTATTTTTTACGTCGCAACGCTCGACCCCAGGTAATAAAAGTAACGCTTGAAAAAAAAAGCCTTATCAAAAACGAACTTCACCAGTTTTGCATCCAAAGGCCCAAAGATTTCTACAAGGACGGAACTTTAGTTTTGCCTACACGTTAGCGAAAATTGTTAGATACCGATGGTGCTTATGTTAACAATGGATTTTATTGACTACATATAAAAAGTTGAAAAGTTTGTGTATAGAAATGGCGGGTTTATAAATTGCCAACCTGACAGTAAAAGTAGTTGGGTCTGTAAAATGTTTACACAGATTCCATACACGTGACTTTAATCAACTGCAAAAATAAGTTTATGTTTTATATTTTACTCTTAATGTTTGTTTAGTATGTCTGTGAGAGATATAAAGGGCGACATATTTATACAGTGTTGGTTGTTACATCTACTCAGATATTATGGTGGAACTACGAAATACCTTAATTTAATAGAATAAATAGCATAAATTAAAAAAGTGATAGTCATAAATAAAAAAACGAACCATAAATTAAAAATTTACAGATAGTAAAACCTGTTAAATTGGTACAATTGATAATTTTTCGTATTTGATGTTTATGACTAAAAATTACATTTTTTAACGTAATTTTAAATGTTTTTTTAAGTGATTTAATTTCATTAATTTTTTAATTCCTTTGTGTCAAATGTGTAATGTCTAACGATAAATTCATTGTGAATATAGTGAGAAATAACTATGTAATGTACAAATTTCGACATATTTCGAATTCTATAAAGAAACCCCATTTAAGCTGTCATTTACATCGCGTATCGGGGACATTGAAATCACTATATTAACTATATTATTGGCACACAAAATTAACGTGAACATATTTTCAAAGTATTTTTTAAGATAAGCGCACATTTTTTTAAATAATTATTTTGGACGACTGGAAAATTTTACGACCTTCATTTTATTTTTTTTTATTAGATGGAAATGTACTAAAAGTTGTCATGTATCTCGAATACGTCTAATAGACTAGTAGCTTAAATCTTTTTGAAGCGTACAAACTATGTAAAGATAGGTAGAAAATAAATATGAATTAAAATAAAGAAATATATTTGAAATAATTAATATTGATATACACGAATATCACAAAATAATAGTAAAAGATTTTCCTACATCGAATGGAATCATTCGTTTTCATTAGGGCGTGAAAGTTACAAGGTTTGATAGTTTATCATTAAATTTTATGGGTTGTGTATTTGAGAGCAAACATTTGTTATCCAACTTAGCGCAATTTGAACTTAGCAACGTATTAAAAACTTTGGTGCAGTTTGGCATGAAAATTAAGAAATTTACCGTAAGTTATATTTGTATTTTAATTATAACTTCACCAACGTCAAAAGTGAACAATAAATTATTGTAAGATTCCGTTTGTAACTTAACAAAACTTAACTGTTACTAATTTCATAGTCTAGGCTTTTATTAATTTCGTATTAGGTGTTACTGATTTCATCAGTAAAGTTGTTTTTAATAATGTTTGTTTTTTTTTATTTTTCTTTCTCACATAAATATATCGCACATACTAGTATTAACATAGCCTTTCTTAGTCAAGATTTAGAGATTAAGAATTTGAGATTAAGAACGAAAGAACTACCAAAATTATGTCTTTATTTCTTTGAATTTAGAGAAAATAATCGCATAATTATATACTTTGCACTAAGTAACAGTTACTTGTAAGGGGCCATTTTTAAGTTCGCGGAATGGAGGACAAGGAGTAAGAATAATAATACAAAATAATAGTTTTTTTTCAATATATTTAACTGATACTCCAATACATTTTTCAGATCTTTCAATAGGCTTATGTATACCTTCATAAAAAAATGTTTCGTCTTTGCCCGAAAAATAAACTGAAACTGCGTCCTTCACTTCTTCATCGCTTGAAAACTTTTTTCCACGATGTTATTTTTTAAGGTTTGGGAACAAATAATATTCACTGGGAGCCAGATCAGGACTGTAGGGTAGGTGTTACAAAATATCGAAACCCACCTTGTGCAGGGCTGCCAGCGCAATGCGACTCATGTGAAAGGGTTGTCGTGCAAAAGCAGGACACTTTTGGTAAATTTTTCTTTAATTCTCTCTTTCAACCTCTCTAGAATTGACGCATAGTATTCTC
Source organism: Druceiella hillmani (assembly GCA_039881145.1). Taxonomy (NCBI): domain Eukaryota; kingdom Metazoa; phylum Arthropoda; class Insecta; order Lepidoptera; family Hepialidae; genus Druceiella; species Druceiella hillmani. The sequence continues at coordinate 32,929,188 of JAYKKI010000018.1, read as the reverse complement.
CGGTTATGAAAACACTTTTATCTTTATAATCCGTCAACAAATTCCCTTCTGAATCCCAAAAGACTGTCGCCATGATTTTTCCAGCCGACTGTGACACCTTAAACTTCTTGGGCGGTGGTGTGCCTTTTTTGTGCCACTGCATTGAGTCTTATTTGGATTCATACTGATGAATCCAAGTTTCATCTTCAGTAACATTTCGTCTCAATAGTCCATCCTTGTCTTCACTACAGGGGTCCAAAAACGTGCGAAAACACTCCACGCGGCGTTGTTTTTGAGGCGGTGTGAGCATTCTCGGCATCCATCTCGCGCTGACCTTTCTCATGCCAAGATGATTATAGAGAATTTTATAAATTGTTGTATTCGATACTCCAATCATCTCTGCAAGCTGTTTCTTCTTTAGTCTGGCATCTTCCAATACTAATTTTTTAACTTTTTCAATAATTTCCAGAGTAGTCATTCTGATCGGCCGACCGGGGCTTGGGTCGTCTTCAAGTGAGTCTCTACCCTGTTTAGAGATACTATAAACCATGGTTTTACCCGGATACCGTTTGTAAACCATGGTTTTACCCGGGCAAGAGTACCCGTAAACGGATACCATCTCTTCGGTATGTTTTGAACCGACTTTCCTTGTTTGGTAAGGAACTTTATAACTCGATTTTTTCCATAGTTCAGACTTTCTTCCAGATTGAGTTTCTTCTTCTACGATAGTTCAAAGACTAATGATCCGATTATGATAAAACTTGGTATTTATACTAATATTGAGTTACTTAACTAGCTATCATTCCGTTAATCACCTTTACTAATGGCCTACATTTCCATTCCACGAACTTAAAAACGCCCCGTCGTCCCTGATAAGAAGTTTTTTCTGTTTACTCTTGTGTGGACTAAACCACCAAATTTAAGGAAACAAATTATGAATGTTCTTAACGTTTAAAATATGATTTGTAAGAAAATACCCGTATTTTTGTTTGTTATAATTATGTATGATTCCGTTTATTACCATTATACCTGTCATCTAGAATTTGTAAATATACATTACGCATAGAAATTCTCCTATTTTGTCATGTTTTTTATTAGTCTTATGATTAATGAAGATGGATAATAGCTTAGTCGGCAAAATTTAGAAAGCTCACATTCGTAGGGTAAAAACTTAATCAATTATGCGTTCACAGTATGATATTTTGTATATAAAGTTGTTTAAAGTGCAGAAGCCTGAAATGTGTATATAGTTAAATGAAGCATATATATTTCATTAATGACAGTTAATATTTGAAAACTTTTATGATTAATAACGTATTCAATAAAAATTATATACGGAACATTCATGAAATCAATTTGATGTGACACCGTTTGTGATAGCTACTTAAATACTATGAAACGTACAGAGCTGAATTTTGTTACATCCAAACATAGACATAAATCGAAAAAACATAGCCATAAATAAATTACCAATTTTAGACGTGACATTGTAAGGGACAAATGAGTAATTTTTTTCTTTAATCTCATATAATAGAGAATCAAGGTGGTACGGAATGCGACACAGTATACTTTCAATTACAGTACGGAAATTTTATTGCTCGAGTTCGAGTTAAACATGGCCACTTTTTTAATTCAGTCGTGGCGATTACACATTTTATGCTGATTCCAAAAGATGGTAGCAGGAGCATTTTAATTTATGATTTTCGATGAAATTAAGAATCAATTTTCGTTTAGTAGCCTTTTAATTATTAAAAAAAATCATTCTTCAAGTTTCAGTCAGTATTGGCTCATTTTTTAAATGCTTATGTACTTATACCATCCTATAGTAAACTTTACTAAATATATCACTCAGTTACGATAAATAAAGTCATTAAAGTTTTATTTTATCATTAATACATTTGATATACCTGCAGTTCAAGTCCTTTCGAAGCACAAAATGAGATTATTTTGATACATCTTGGCGTATTTGAAAATTTTGTGTAGAGATTTAACACAGAAAAACGTATTTTCCGTCTGTTTATGCATATATCACTCTGATATTTCGAAAGAAACAGCAATAAAGTTGTCTGTTTCCAGATCTAATTTTCAACAGGTATGATACCTATATACCTGATATCTAATAGGTGTATAAATTTTCTACCGAATATAAACTTAGACCTGAGACAGAATTATAACCTGATTTAATAACTATTTTCGTATTTGAAATGTATCATTATTTGTCAGAACTTTTCTATGATTTAGTATTATCAAGGTGTTTTAAATTTTGTTTTCATAACACTGATAATGACGGAATATTCACACAAAATTGACGTATCAATCAAAAAATGTTTGGCGTATCAAATTTTACAATAGCTCTTTCGTATTTTGGCTATATTTGTATTGTTTGATAGTATGTTAATAACCAGGCTATATACGTATCGTATGGCAACATGTTCATAACCAGGCTATATTCGTATTGTTTGGCAGCATGTTAATATCACTGATATATATATAATTAAAATGAATTACCAATTTTACACATGACGTTATAGGAGCCAAATGAGTCATCGTTTTTTTATGATTATAATCTCATATAACAGAGAATCAAGGTGATATAGAACGTGACAAAGTATCCTTTTCAAAGACAGTACGGAACTTTTATCGAGCGAGTTCGAATGAAACTTGGTCACTCTTTTAATTAAGTCGTGATTATTATACATTTATGCCGATTCCAAAAATGGTATGATCAGCGTTTTAATGAAAGAAAGAATCAATTTAAATTTTTGTTTAAAAGCCCTTTTAATCACCTTGTTGAAAAAAAGCGTTCTTCTAGTTTCAGTCAACATTGCTCATTTTTTGAATGCTTATATAATTATACCGCTCCTAGCTCGCTACTAGCTTAACTTACTTTACTAAATATATTACGTAGTTACAATAAGTAGAAGCTATGGACTTTCCTTTTATCGTTAATACATTTAATACACCTGCAGGTCAAGTCATTTTGAGGTGGAAAATTAGATTTTTTTGACACATTTTGGTGTACTTGAAAACCTGGGATAAATATTTAAAACAGAAAAGCTTATTTTTCATCATTTTCAAGTGAGAATGGTATATTTTCATATGTATATACATCTCCATTTTTGTAAGATCGTCGATAAGATAATTTGTCCATTTTCATCTACGTACCTTGATCATTTTCATCCTAAAACAATATATTTTTGCTAGATGCTTTTTTAATTTTGTTTCACATATGTCATTCGGATATTTTGAAAGGAACATAGCATTAAACTTGTTTGTTTGCAAATCTCATTTTTTTAAGGTGTCATGAAAAAATGGATAAATTTTCTATTGACCATGAACTTAGACCTGAGACAGAATTACAATCTGATTTAACAAATATTTTATATTGAAATGTATTGAAATGTATGTTACCTGTCAGAATGTTTCCATTATTTAGTATTATTAAGGTTTTTTTAAATCTCACTTTTATAACACTGGTAATATATATATATATATATATATATATATATATATAACTATATATATAACGGCATATACGCACAAAAATTCCTTATCAATGAAAAAATATTTGGTGGAACCAAATTTCACAATAGTTCGTTATATTGTTTGGCAGTATGTTAAAACTGCTCTATAACAACTGCCATATATATATATATATATATATATATATATATATATATATATATATGTACATTATATATCCACTATTATATTGCAAAACTACTAAGTTAGTCGATTTATTACTAGTTCCTCATTATTAAACCTGTTAATCAATTAAATATCTATCTTTTGTCAAATTATACGTTAGCAAAACGATATCGAATTCCTACACAAAATGCAAAGTAACAAACATGACTTATGTTATATAACCTACATCCGTATCGAAAAACACCACCGATTTATATTTGAATCTGTGAACAAGACCTAATTACCTCAGATATTTCAGTGCACGTGTTCATTTTCCGCCCAAAATATTTTGCGATCGTTAGTCAGGGTAGCGCTCCCAAAGTGAATGTATTTCTAAACCTTCTTTCGACTTATCGCAAAATAATCGATGCTATTTGCGTTTGCGAAGTTGAAAGGAACATTCTTTGGGATCGAACTTTAATAATAGTTGAGATATTTCGAACATTTATATTTATCAAATTGAAGAAATAATAGGCCAGAAGAATTTAATAGTTCGTTGAAATACTCTCAGTATACATATGCATCATTGCGATGACGCTGTGATATTTGCTGTTTTTGTGTCCATATAGGCAATGAACTTCATGATTGGGATCTATATTATTCAGGTTCAATTGACGAATGGAAATTATATACAAAGTGTATATAATTGATATTATTAACTTTCGTTAAGCTAAAAGTATAAAAGAAAAATTCAGAATCAAATTCATAATAAGTAATCTCTTAATAGTTTTTATTACTGGCATATTAGAATTAAATTTAATAAAACTCCCTACGTGCTGTGTGTACTAGTAAATAGGCATTCAATAAAAAATATAACAATTGATTGAAACATGTTATTTTCGTTGTGTTTTCATAGCAATATATTGCCGAATTTACGAATAAACCCTTCAGGTCAAAGCTATATAATTTAAATTTTGTATGAGTTTCGACACAAATTTTTATTGAAATTTAAAGATTTTATATTAATGTTTGCATTAATAAATCGTATTATTAATAAATTGTATTAATAGATCGAAATTTTCATTATTGATATAACCTAATTCTAAATCATACACACTTTATATTTCCGTTTCTTGAAAAGCTTGGATAATTATGTTGCTAGTAAGAGTCACTAGGTAAGAAGATTCGGGTCATCAGTTTAGATAAATTTGCCTTTTAATGTTTTCTTTCTTTTTACTCCGAAGAGGATTATTTTCTTTAAAGTGCATGAAATAAAATTGTTGGACAAAATTCGGGAGCCGAGTCTTTAAATTGTTTATTTTTATTTACAGAAATATGGCGTAATACGTACGTAATCTTTGTAAAGCTACAGGAATATGCTTATTCAAAATATGCCACACCATTAATAATAAAATTTTATTCAATTAACGAAAATGGTAAATAAATGAACACAAACAAAGCAAAAAGAGTCGCAACTTACAACGATAGCAATAGAAGAGTTAACGCTATTAGAGTGAAAAGTTTTTCATTGTGGTCATCGTCCCCGTTGTTTAATTAGTCCTACATATGTAACTGGTCCATAATTATTACGAGAATAACTAAATACTTGCTCAGCTATAGACATAATTTGCCTGCTTACACAGGATCGTTGACAAGATGAATTGACGAACGGTAGCAAAATGTGCCTCTAGTAATTAATTAATTTACAAGTTTTAATCAATGCAGACAATATTCAATGAGAATTCTTGACTTGAAGAGAAATAGATCATGTAAATTGAATTTATTTCCCACTTAACCAAATATGTAGAAAATGTAAAGTTTTCTCGTCTTTTTTTATTGATCATCTAATATATTTCTTGTTTTTTAATATATCAGCTTTGGAATATATTTATGATAGAGATGGTAAAATTATAATAACGTAACAAAAGCAATATTTGGAAATAAATTCTAGGAAGTGTTGAAGATTCTAGGAAGTTAAAAGACTATTATGAAAGTGAAGTTACTCGATTTTTAATGCTGTTTTCATTACATTAAAGAGTAAAATTTACAGAGGCCAAGCAAGGGTTTATATGAAAGTATGTACACTTTGGGAATTGTTTGAAATTGCTAGTTATAAGGTTCTCAATTTTTTTTGTCGTTTTAGATAGTATATATTCATTGATATTTTGAAAAATATACAAAAAAATATATTGCCCCTCCTTTATTTATAAACCGTTAAAGTCATAATTATGAAAAGGGGTTTTTTTAGAAGCCTACGCAAATAATCTAGAGAAATTATAACGATGATACTCGTTGTCATAGATTTTAAGATATTCACAAACATGAAGTCTATATTAATGAAACATGAAGGTCATATTGGTGACGACTTATCTATACACATGATATAAAATGTAACAGAGGGAATTGTGTACATTGAAAATATTAAAAAAAAATATTGATTTAGCATACAAAACGATAAAAGAAGGCAGAAAAAGTTTTTTAGAAATTTTGTCTGTCTGTGTGTTAATTTATACGAGTATTACACAAAATCTACTGTACGGATTTTGATGAAATTTGATATGGAAATAGTATATACCCAGGACTAACACATAAAAGAAAAAAAAAACATTTTAAAACTAGTGATAAATTAAGCAACAGATAACATGATTATCTAATAAAATATTTATTCATAATATGATTCTTTGTAAATAAAAGAATACTTATCTAAGTGTGGGTCGAGTTTAGCGCGATGAAGCATTCTTATCATGGTTGAGTGGAGAGGCGACCCGCATAAATTACTCCGCTGTATTGATGGAAATTTAATGTCCGGGATGGTAGAGATGATCTAATGCATTCTTAATATCCGTTTCATCGAACGTTTAACGATAGTGTTGGAAAATATTCGGTATTAATCTGCATAATTACTGTCGACTCATGTAACATAGCGTAACATTATTAGAGTGCGTTTCTCCAATTTGGTTACTAGTTAATTGCAACATTCGTGTGCGTGTTACTAGTTAATTGATATATTACAAAGCAAGAATTAAATGCTTTAAAAATACTTAAAACCTTTTACAAAATAATTTAGGTACAAAAGGAATTTAATGGTTATATTTCGTTTGCTTTTTTGGTTAATTGTGTGGGATGTGGAGATAGGAACTTGAGTTTTTGAAACGTGTCAGTAAACAAATTTGTTAAATGTAAATTTGTTTTTCAAGATCAAAGACGGGAAAGAAATTATTTTTGTTTTATGTAAGTGAAGAATGTATCTAATTAACAGATTTTGGAGACTAAAATATTTTTTTAGTGAGAGTTCTTTACCGATGTTTGGGTCATTTTGTCACGTTAAATTTTTCAAACGTATGAGAAGTTGCTCTACGGCGGCCGAAAATATCAAAAAGTTTATTTAAATGCAAAGAGTTTATTATCTGTCAATGAATTGGTATGTCACTGTCAATTTTGGTGCTTTTAATCGTGCCTCCAGTTCGATGCTTATTGTAAGAATGATAATATCGTTTATTCAATAGTTTTAATGAAAATATAATTTTTAGTGAAAATATAATTTAAAGAAACGTAACTCTAGGTAAATAATGAATATTATAAGTTATTAACTAACACGAACTGTTACGTAAGCCTCTTTTTTTTCGTGAGTGTATATGAGTGGCTCACTCTATAAGTTCAAGGCACAAACGTGACTACTTAGGGGAGACACCTGTTTATTGTGTGTGAAATAACTTATTAAGAAAAACTTGAAAAACTGCAACCAATAATAAATTAACCTAAATTAAACTTTTCCTTAGGTTAAGTTAAAAGCTGCCTAAAATACCAAAATGAAACTAAAAATACTGTAGGAGAATCTTTTGTCTACATATCGTTATATTTATATATTTTGTTAATATTTATGTTCCTCACTTGTCCCTAACGTGATAATTTTTAATTACCAACAAATATTATTCCAAGAAGAGTATTTTTTATTTAAATTTTAAATGAACAAATAAAAATTTATAAATTGCTAATATATAAATTTATATCACGAAGGACTAGGTAATTCCTTGCATATATGAATATAAAAAAATCAATTAAAAATATATTTACAAAATGTCCGCTTAAAAGTATGAAACCAAGACAAATGAAACCAGTCTGAAAATCTTGGTCTACTGCTCATTCTATGCTACAAGACAGTATTCGAACAGAGATGTGTCCAGTCTAGATATTATTTTCTGCTCCACTGACCGCTTCATAAATGACGTTATGGTGTTACCTGGTAATTCACGACTGAATACTGGATGATATTTATTCAAATTATTGTGTATTTCTGTCTTATTCTTTATCGTTTTATAATTATTTTTTCTTATGGTTTTCTACCTGCCCAGCGATTTAGGTAAATCTCCAAGTTGAGCGTGAGGTTTTCAAGTAATAAATAAATAAATAAAAATGACTTTTTTCAGCTTTTGGGGTTTTTTATAATTTATAGAATTAATTTGCTTGTTTCAAAAGTATATATCAATATTAGCTAATACGCATAAATATATGACAGAAAACTAAAAAAACAACATTATAATGTGGACTTTGTTGCGCCATTAATTTATTAAACTTATTAGAAAACGTTAATGTAATGGAAAGAGTTTTCATAAATAGCTGATACGTGTTATCAGTAATGAAAATGAAATAAATTGTCCCCTTTTTTACCCTGCCGGTATCATTAACTGCATTTATCTATATTCTCATAAATTTGAAGGGCACTTCGCTACTGGGTGATGATAAATATGCTGTGTCGGGTGAATTTATTTATCATCTAACTGCGTCAGGTCTTTATCGGCAGTTTCGGTACGAGTAAATATTTTGCAATGAATCGCCTACCCCATCTACTAGGTTTTGGGCGACAAAGTATCTTTAGGGTATTTGACCCAATTAGAGAAAATTAATGTGAGGATTTTGCTTACAGAGAACTTGTGTTCATTGAAAACTTTGAATAGTACCGTATAGCTAAATGTAGAATATACAATGCTTAATTCTTAGAGTGAGCGATATATGTGTATGGTATAAATACACCACCACCAATTAGCTACCCAAGGTCATTGTATTAAACGTCATGTTTTACAGCTTCAGTCATAATAGAGAATACTTCCATATTGCGTTACACTTCTACAGGGATAACACAGTAGACTTTTTTTTTGGCTTGAATCTTCAAAATATGAAAATTATCATTTGGTTGCAAAATATTGGTAAGAAAACTGTACAGAACCAATAAATGAAATTAAAACTTTTCCCGATTACTAGCACATAGCACATGCCAATATCCTCTTACCTAATGATGTATAGTGTTTGGAAATATATAGTAATGATGACATGACGTTTTAAACAAGGTTGCCAAATCTTGCCGGCTTTTTGTACAAATATTAAAATTCTTCTCATTAGAACTTCGAAAATTGTTATTTTTCCACAATATCTCACAACCAGTTTTAATTGTGCGTTTGCACATTTTCTTATTATTGTTTCTTTATAAGCAGTTTGTTTTTTATAACGAGTAACAAGAAATGTCTTTTGAAATTTCCGACATTACTTTAAGTAATAGTGATGTCAAGTTTTATTCTACAGATTGTTAATACTACAAATTATAATTATTTCTATTCTCTGGTTAAATTGTTAAACAAACGCATTTTATAAAAAAAATTATCCAAATTTAAAAATCTAAGATACTATATGATGTACCAGAATGCAACAAGTATCAGAGCTAGTGTAATATTAAATCTGTTAACATTCGTATTGAATTTATACATTTTTTATGGCCAACTGATCCATTAAGAAGGTATATGTTATGCGTATTTGAAACAAAATCATTTGAAAGACATGAAAGATGAAACCTCAATTTTAATTAAAAAACTTAACCGATGACAGAACATACCGTGAGATTCCCGACAGACTAAAACTAACCTGCGTGGCTGTTACAGGCGGATGAAACAATGGAGGTGGGGTTATAGTGGTTCTTACGCAATTTAACACAGGAGGTAATTTGGGGTTTGGTTAACTTATTATGGTTTCATATTTCAAAAGGAGAAACGGACCTCTTATAATATAACTCATGGTCTCTCCGTCTATCGGTAACATCCACTCCGACGTCGAAACTTGAAAAAACATATTAACTCACATATATCTCAGTAAACACCACTTAAATATATTTATATGAGACTTAGGCGTAGTTCTATTTAAATAAGTACCCGAAAACAATTGAAAATCTCATATGTAGTGTTGTCTTTTGTGAGGTTTTGTTACAAGGGTAAACAATTTTAAAATTTTTAATAGCATGTATTTAAAGATATAATAAGCAATACGCAAAAAATATGTCCACCCCGTTTTTTTTAAGCTATAGAACATATAATAAAGAAAAGATAAGCTTTTTAAAAGCCTGCACAAAACATGGTGGTTCTAAATATCATAGTTTTTGCGATCTTCACCATAATATGCAAGTCCCCCCCACTTAATTATTTTAGGTATTATTAAAAATTAATTTCACCACAAAAGCCCATATTGGCGATAACTCATGACAAATAAAGTAATTTTGATTTAAGCGAAGTACGGAACCCTGGATGCGCAGGTCACAATAGCCGGTTTATCCTTGTATTTTAAACACCTTGCATCTTATGGAAAGAGGAAATGAACGAATTATCTAAATTACTGTATCCACGAAAACACATTTTGAGTAAAGTACGCATTCCTTAACTGAGTAAATATATTAACAAAATAAATATAGTTATGAATTTATTTTCATGGCATCTTGAATAGCATAAAATTGGAAAATTACACCGTAAAAATAAAACACTAACGGTTCTCTACTTAGACTAACATATTTAATTCTCCTTTTCAATTCAATGGATTATCTTAATAGCTTTTCACACGAAATGCGAAGCAAAGTGATCTCGTGCTGATACATCTCTTGTTTTCGCGGAACTTTTAATATTATTATACGTATACTACAATTTTCTCCTATACACTGTAATATATTTACTGATTTCCCTGAGAATAACGATTTCCTTTTTTGAGCAAGATAAGCGCGTATAAAATAAACAACAATTTGCATATACCTTAATGGTAATATAACTCGAATGATAAACGATGACATGGAAGATATTTTAAAAGAAAGCATCTCCCAAGTCATCGTTTAACAATACCAGGAGGGTAATATCATTTAACAATTAAATAATATCATAAGGATTTTGAAGATATTTGAAATCTGATGACACATGGCATTGTCCACGGGAAGTGTGGCCGGAATTACTAATTAATTGTAAATAAGTAATTTACCGGGATTTCTTATTTAAACCTTACCTTGAAAATAAAACAATATTGTCAATAGTTTCTTTGGTTTGTTGACTTGCCAGTGTTTGCTTTTTGCTAACCCGAGACATCTGCTAAATTTTAAGCATTTCTTAAATTTTTTTTTCAAGAATTTTATTTTTTATCGCCATGTGATATAGAGTAGCTGCGTAGAAGACAAATTATTCACAACTCATTATGAAGTCTAATTTTCTTTAACAAATAAGTCTGTTAGTTTATGGCTGGCCGAGAAGATTGTCGTAATATGAACCGCACTAATATTGGTCACTAAATTAAAAGGTTTCCAAAGATGTCAATTCTTAACTGTTTTTCTTCTGCACATTTCATTTTATTTACATTAGTTTTCGATAAGCTATGCATATAGGGATAGGATGTGATGAGGACAGTCTACATACGAGATTAGGCATATTACGTTTGATTTGAAGAGATCGGAACCGGATGTCGTTCTTGAATAAATCTTTAGTCACTGCGGCGTATTCGGAAGGAAATAGTTGACACAAAAACCTGGTTTGCAGCCGTGAACAGGGAATCCTGTTTCACTCGTAGTTTCATTGAATAACTCCTTCCTTTCACTCATTCCTGGATGATCTCTGATTGAAAGAGGGCCTGGAAAAGATTGTCCCAGATCACAGGTGCGGTATACTTCCAGATCCAATCTTCTATTCCTTCAAAACCGTGGGTTTCAAAATACACTAACTGCCGCACATGTTCACTTTTTTTCCGAACGGAACAAAATATGATTTCATGCATTCGGGTGTCCGAATACTGAAAACGAATTCGGAAATCGAACACGGAAAACGAGTGCATGCGGCCAGCCTTAATGAATTATAAATTAAATTTTGGAAAAACTAAAAAGATTGAAATATATTTTGTGAAATAATTACAAACATGAATTTCAAAAATTTCTCTTATTAAAATTTTTTATCCTAACCAGGATTGGTTTAAAATAGTTATTCAAAAAGAATGCAATGATATCCGTATTACTTTTTGTCAGTCAGTTATGCAATCTATGCTCTTGCATCAAACTGTGACGAGTAACGATAAAATAGTACCATACTATTTGTACAGGTTGTTACGTCACCTCATCATTTCGGTGAGTTAATAAATATCTCCGAATACTTCCTTTCTTGCTATCACTGAGACATGAGTGACCCACGGAAGACATCCTATGATTCTATGCTGTGGTAAATATAATCTGTTACTATATAATTTATTATGCCTCAGTTGTTTTATGACAAAAATTCACGTATCAAAGAAAAAGTGTTTGGTCTAACCCAATTTTATCATCGTGTTTTATATATATATATCGTGCTTTATAAATAACCAAATTTTATCATCGTGCTTTGTACATACTATTTCACTGCATCTTAAAAAATGGGCTGAACTACTACCTCATACATACTATTTCCACTTTTATGTTGCGAAACTTTTAAGTAAGTAGATTTATTACTTCTCCATAATCACTGATCCCGTAAATCAATAAAATTTATATTTTTTGTCAAATTACATATAAGTGTAACGACATCAAATTCCTCCACAAGAATATGAAGCAACGAACGTGACTTATGTCAATATAAACTACATCCGTATCGAATAAAAACAAATTTCCTCAGAAATTTCAGCGAGCGTATTCATTTTCCACCCAAAATACTTTTCGATCGTTAGTCAGGGCGGCGGAGCTCTCGGTATTTCAACTCAATTTCTAAACTTCCGACTTTATCGCACGTTTGCGAAGTTGAAAGGAACATTCTTTGCGACCGAACTTTATTAATAGCTGAGATATTTCGAATATTTTTATTTATCAAACTGTAGAAATAATAATCCAAAATAATTTTATTATTTCGTGCAATATTCACAGTATTCGTATACACCATAGTGATGACGGAGCTATACTTGCTCTTCGTGCCTATAATGAGCGAGTAAACTTCTTGAATGGGACTTGTATTATTCACGTTAAATGTAGTATCAACTGTTAACTCGAAAAAACCCAAACTAAATTCTTATTTTATTGTTAAGTAAAATGAGTTTTGCATTAAAGTAAAAACAATTAAAATGTGTTGATTGAACTGAAACATAACTCATATAAAACGTATCTTAAATGCTCAAACTGAGTTAAATAGAAACAAAATAAACCTACACAAAAAATACTCATTAGAGAACATTTTACAGACTTCTTCAATTTTAAAAATATATGGTGCCAAAATTAAGAAAAATGAAAATTATGCCTCTAAAAATTTCAGAAATAGAGTTAGACCTCAATAAAAGTTCAATAGCATTGTCTATTGCAATCATTATGTAACTGACACACTATTATCGTATTTAGAAAACACTATGTGTTACTAAATAGGATGATAGTTAAAATAAAGACAAAGTTACACGACGTACTAAGAAATGAAATGGAAAATTTGACGATGCAACTCATCGTTTTTCTTAAAACTATATTTTCAAAAGCGACAAAGCATTCATTTCTCGCTGAAAAAACTTCTGAAATAATGGAATACAATAAGCGTTTATATACGTATTCAGCTGAAGACACAGCTTTGTCAAATTTCACATTAGTGGTCATAATAAGAAAGTGGAGCAAGAAAAACGAAACAATATACAATATCACATTACGCGATTAATAAACCTGAAACGAAAAAAAATACAATAAAAATTATTTATTATTTTTATACAATATTTTACTGATGTAGGGAAACCAATATTACATTTTTAAATTCCGAAATGAAAAATTTTAATGACGTTATTTATATAAATAATCTCGATATTCGGGTATGTAAAACCGTACGCAGCCAGTAAAAACTTTACATATTATTCTATACCTCCATGCGCTAAGGATTATTAACTATGCAACTTTTCACACTACCAAGATCTTTTCACTTGGCAAGTTATAAAACGGAGAGAATTGTCAGTTAGTCAATTTATGAAAAATAAATTAGCCAAGTCGTGAATCTAGGGATGGCGTACTTTGTTTGCAGTAAAATTACTTCTAGTGCAATGAATATTTAAAACTATTTTTAATTATTAAATAGGAAGAAAATCTCATAAACTATGTCATCTAGAATAATCGCTAGAGTTTTCCTATAAACTTTGTGTAGGTTTCCAAAATATTTTCCATTCAAATATTTTTGATTTGAAATTTCCCAAAATAAGAGGAAGAGAAACATATTTTTTCAGTATATCTCTGAATATATAATACCTTAAATTAGGGGAAAAAAACATTTATGGACTTTTAGAACACTAGCGAATTAATTGGCCACAATAAATTTCCATATAAACATTTTTGAGTATTAGTTGTTATTACTACGTCAATTTTCTCGTCAAGGGGGTTCTACCTCAAACGGTTTTCCGAGATGGTTGCGACAGACGGGCAGAGGGAAACGTGAGTGATCTCATAAGGGTTGCGCTTTTTTTGAAGTATGGAACCACTAAAATTGAATAAAGTTTTACCGAATAACCGGATTACTTAAAACATTTATAATTACATCCTTTCGGTAAGGTAACAAAAGTAATGAGTAGGGAGTGAAATGAAAAGGATTTCGCTAAAACTTTTCTGTGTTTAAAATTCACTTAATCGATGAAAATATGTTCAGAAAGTTATCAATTGAATTCCTTTTACTTTTAGTAGCTTTTCCAATGTTTCGCTCTAAAGAAAAATATTAACGACCCTTCTTGACTTCAAAATGATTTTTTCTTAAATATCTATTAGATTCATACATCAAATAAAAAGTGGTACATCAGATTGACATAAATAGCGTTCATTTAAAAAATACACGAAAAGTCACTGATGTCCGTTTCCTTTATCGAGAAGGCACATTATTATTACGTATTTCTGAATACAACATTATTCCATTACTGATATTTTTATCTTCACGTATTTTTCATACAACTTCGACAAATTTCCTTCCTGAAATACTTGTCTCAGTAAATTATTTTCTCAACAAGATTTATATTACCAAAATACCATTTTGTTTCCTCTATTGAAATATAATAATGTCTTTTCATGAAATAGACGTTTTTGGTAGTTACCATAGAAATAAAATTTGTCAAAGGAAAAAGGAAAAAGAATTTATACTTCTGTCGGCCTGCATGAACGTTTTCATCCAAAGAGTGTTTTACTGGTTAGGTAATGTTATGAATGAAGGACTATCTGATAGTGGTTATTAGTAAATTCAGACATATCCTTGACAGTATAACTATATAACGTTAATCGAAAACTAGAACAAAAGGAACACATGAAACCGATCTTCGCCTTAAAGAAATAAATATAATTAAAAGAAACATATTTCTGGAGTATATAAACAATCGAATAATTCAGTGATTTATAAAAATTGAAGAGCAAACAAATAAAATATTTCATCACGATTCAAAATGAAAAAAACTGCCTCCATAAATATGCATATATTAGATTTTTAATATTGCAAATATTGTTATTGAGAACTAAAAATAATAATAAAAATAATAATAATAATATTAGTTTTGCACAATGTAATTATATTACCTACTACATCTTTATAGGCGTAAAACATGGTGCATTTAAAAAATTATAAGATGAATGATAATAAATAAATTCAGGTAATAAATAAATTTAAAAAAAAATTTAAGAAGTGAACATTTTAAGAAGTTAGCTAGTCCATAATGTTTTGTTTAATAAGATATATTGTTGTGTCAAATTTAAAGTTTCTATATCGTATAAAGATATATTGTTCTGTCAAATTTAAAGTTTCTATATCGTATGGTTTATTGTTGTGTCAAATTTAAAGTTTCTATATCGTATGGTTTATTGTTGTGTCAAATTTAAAGTTTCTATATCGTATGGTTTATTGTTGTGTCAAATTTAAAGTTTCTATATCGCATGGTTTCTGAGAAAATCGGCTGAATACTGAGCAGATGAACATAAATATATTCTCTGCTGTATATTTCATCAGCGTAAGTAAATGGTGCCTATCTACAAAATTATAACATTTAGAATTATCTATTTAGTTTTCCCATAAATCTTTGTGTGTACTTCTAAAAGCTCATTTTTTTCATAATTTTGGTTAGTTTTAATAAAAAAACGTACACACTCTTAAAACTAACCATTTTAAACGATATTCCTCACTATGCATGGAGTTAACATTTTTTTCTGTCCCTTAATTTGCTTACCCAAAAATTTATTTTGAATTTTATACTTAATCACTATATTAAATTTCAAGTTTCTATATCAAGCAATTTCTGGGAAAAACGGATGTGACAGACGGACGGACAGATACGTGAGTAATTTCATTTGTGTTACGGTCCGAAACCATAAAAACATAATAAACAGCAAAACAGAAATGATTATAAAATGAAGATAATAATTAATTAAATGGACTTTAAAATGTTGCTATTACCGAAACATATTAAAAATAAACTGTTAACTGAGAGTTAAAATTCCTTTCGTATTATATAAACAAATGTGTTCTTCGCTATTTTTCAGTAATAGATAAACTGAGAGACTAGATCCAGATCTATCTATCTTTGAAAATCCTGTCGAGCTTCCAAGTTTCTTAGATTAGTACTCGCATGTGTCAAACCGTTGTACGATACATAATCAAGTTCGTTTCCTCAAAATACCGTTATTATTTTTAATTTTAACTTCTCATTTCTTAGTTTAAAATCTGACATCTTTTGTTACGTGGAATAAATACTACACCATTTTATTAACAAGACGATTTTAGGTTCCTTCAAATTTTTGCCATTAAGGATAAATGGCAATGAAAATCGTTTTTTTTTCTGGAAGTAACACCTTTCCCAATGAACCTACGGTAAAACTGATACAGGTAAAGACGAATGTACGGAAGACTTTAAAATAAAACTAATGTGAGAAATCCAAGTCTATCAAAGCACACCATCGAAACGCAGCAAATTGCGATAATTTGAAATAGAACAGCGAAAGCCAAATAAACTTATTAGAAAATTTCTAATTTCACTAAATTGATAAAATATATTTGCATAAAATTTTAAACTTAATTATTCGATAATAATAATTCACAGAAACAGGCCATTAATTTAACGTCTTACATTTTACGAAGTTTTTTACATAAAAATATAAAAAAAATTGTTTTGGCGTCTCACACGTCACATTATTTGCCTTCTCTGAAATTTCTAAAAGAAACTTTTGAGTTATAATTATTAGTATATAATATGTATGTATAAATATATAAATATATATATATATATATATAAATATAAATATATATATATATATGTGTATATATATATATATATATAACATAATTATGAATTAAAAAGAAAATATTTTTTCCAAAATATAAAATTGTGGGAAAACGAAGAACTAGAACCTTGTAATTGCAAGTAATTTAAGAAAAATATGGTGTAAAAGGATAATCTCAGCACTGAAATATGAAATTGACATGCAAAAAAAATTAAGACAGAAAGAATGTAAAGACAAGTTTGTAAGTGTGCGACAACGACATAATTAATTGAAACAGATAGTATATGTGTGTAATGACAAATCGATTACTTCGCTCGTAGCAAAAACGGAAAAATAATATTGAATGGTGATAAAAACTTTTCAGAGATTAGGTGGCGGCTAATCGCGTTTGGACTCGTTTAACTTATCCTTACTTAAGTAAAATACTAACAAAGTAAATAGGTAGATAATATAAAAGTTTACACCTACATACTAAGGCATGAAGCCCCTAACATATTATTAAGTGGGTACATAAGTAAGTACAGGTCTAGAAATGCACGAAATAACTGAAATAGTAGTAAGTAGGCAGATAAGTAGATACTGATTTATACAAATAATTGCTCATTAAATACTGCAAATATATATTTATATATATATATATATATATATATATATATATATATATATATATATATATATATATATATATTTATATTTATATATATATATTTATATTTATATATACATACATATATATATGTATATATATATATATATATATATATATATATAAATATATATACATTTATAGTGAAAGAAGCATTCGAATCTTATTAATTATTGTCTCGGTAGGTACTTCGTGAAGTTTTTAGTTACATATTTTCATATTCATATATTCTATTTCAATTATATTACTGATAAGTTAAATAATTAAGCAAGCAATAAATATACAAAATTTAAAAAAAACAAAAACTAATGATTAATTGAGAATTTCATACAAAAAGACCATTATTTCTATTTAAACAAAATTAATTCAAATTTATATTAAATTATGTTTACATTATTCTTCATCTTCATCACACATCTGTCTTAAATATTCTAAATTTTTTTCACCAACAATTTTAAAATGAAATGGACGGACAATATTTTTACAAAATTTAATTTTTTGAATCTGAATGACAATTCCATTGAAAGTTTAATTCAAATTAACCTAGTAGTTTCTATGTGATGTTCGAACAAACAAACAAACTGACAAACATTCTAAAAAAATGCGTTTTTGTTTCAAAGAAGCCTAATTAACATATTCCACTAATTGTTTTAAAATAACTTCTTTGTACAGACACACCTCTATTACAGTTTTATAACACACTGTACAGACCTCTATTACAATTTTATAACACACAACCACATTTATTGTGACACATTCATTAATAAACGATCTAGTAGATATCAAAATATTTTGTATGAGAGTAGATTACAGTGATATTTTAATTTTGGATTGAACTCTACAATTATTAGGATACATATCGAAAAGACGCTGTTTAAAGTTGTCTGTAACAGGGAAATCTATGGTGATGATTTTTCTTTGTTGGGGTCCAAAGTGGCAATGGTATAAATATTACGTGTGGCGAAAACCTGCGATAAGGTACTATACCCTAAACGGACGGTTTTATTTCTGTTTAATATAAGTCCGGAGATTATAAAATACATTAAAAAAAGGTTAAAATTATATAATGCAAATTATATTTGCCGGTATAAAGTTTTAATTGCTGGACATAAATTTTTAATAAAGACATCTTTTCACGCTCAAAAATTTCATAATTATAACCATGAAAAACCCAAGAAATAGGGGAAGTGACGTAAATAAATTTAGTATCTCGAAATACGTCAGTCAGCATTGATTAAATTTAATCGCAACGGGTTTCCCTATCAACGTCATGAACAGGAGAATAAATTGGAAGCAGGATTCGGAAATCTATTCAAAATGCTTGGAGTAAGTTGGGCTAACGGAAAGAAAAGCCGGCCGCATTGGCTAACTACGAGAAAGTGTCTTGGGCGGAGGATGAATATGTTCCCTAAAATACAGGAGGAAATTTATCTTAAGTCGTTACGGAAATTGTTTATATCGACATGAATTGCTACTTTTATCTCACATTTATGCAGCAATTCGGATGAACTCCATTTGACCAGAACTGCGTAACCCATTCTTAAATATAAATATAGATAAATGTCTTTAAGCATATATACATATATATATATATATATATATATATATATATATATATGTATATATATATATATATGTATATTGAAATCATATTATTTCTCTTCATGTAAATATATATATAAATATATAATATATATATATATATATATATATATATATATATATACTTCAAGTATTATTGTTTTATTTTAGCCACACAGTTACTCGTATATGAGAAAATGAAACTATAAAAGTCATACAAAACAGCATACAAGTAGATAAAATGAAATGTATTGTAAAAAATACTTATTTAAGTGAAAAAAAATTATGCGCACTTTTTTCGAGCAGTGAACGAAACTAAGTCATCATTCTCTGGTCGTGAAGATTCGTCATTTGACTTATTTCTAACATAAATTATATGTTGGAATACATATATTGTGGATAAAACCAAGAAGGTGTATGGCTCAATTTATACCATTTAAAAACAAAAGTGAATGTTTAATATATTTGGCGTTAATTTTGTAGAAATACATTTTTCACAATTAAATGAAACTACGTAATGTACCTGACGATCCCGTAATACAACGAAACCTAGGCTGTGGTAAAGAAATGAAAGAAAAAATACTACATCACGTAGTTTCATTTAATTGTGAATAAAAGTGAAATTAACACAAAATAAGAAAAGAAAATATAATTTCGACCAAATGCAGAAATTTCCATGTAAATATTTGCAATAGTTAGGTATTGAGATGAATGCCGATTAATATGCTTTATCTCTATGCCTATAATGGTATGTCAAATTTACAGTTTCCACGTCAAAAGTTTTTTTAATAACAACCGACGAGGCTCATAGTGTATTAAAGTATTAGGTACATGTTTATTGTTTATTTATGTGTTAGCGTAAAAACCGTCTAAAGCAGTGTAAGCCTCCTACAACGCTTTCGACAATATCTCCCCAAAATGAACTTTAATTGGAACAAATCTGAAATACTCGTAAGTTCCAACAAGAACCACTCTAGAATAAGTTCTGAAATAAATATATATTTCGCAACTTGCATATTTATGTAAGTTTCTCAATAACTTTTATTTCATAATTTTTTCATCGCAGCATCTTAAATTGGGTTTAAATATAGTGTTTTTATTTTATATCAGTGTTTTTATAGCATCGTAAACCCACAAATGTGGACGCTATGCCAAGTTTTGTAAACAAAGAAAGAAAATACATTACGAGGAGCACAATAATGTGAAGAGTTCAAGTTTTGAAACAACAGAATTCTTAGCTACAGTAGGAGAAGAGGCAGAAAAATGGCATATTGATTCTGTTGCATCCATGGATATGTCAAGCGGAGTGATTGGATGTACAACATCGCCAGTATCAAGTATTACTGTCCAGTACCAAGTATCACTCATATAAACAGCATTGATTTGTGGTACCTCAGAATGGCTCATTTATATGATGCAGCTTTAGACAAATTACCTGACAGTGCATATGGAGTGGCTCTGACTCAAACAGATAGTTATGCTATCAGATGCATCCACTATTATAAAGGTAAACAAACCAGACTGCTGTTTAACAATGTCAGTACCAGAGTTACGGAAAATACATTATATGCAGATATGAGATATATGAGATATTTATACCATTCATCAATGATTACACCAAAATGGTCCATGTTTATCTCATGAAAGATAGGCTGAATATGTTGGAAATATTTAAAGATTATAAAATGAAAGTGGAAACCAAATTGGGTCATGAAATTAAATCCATTACAACTGACAATGGTAAAGAATATTGTAATGTACAATTTAGGAAATATTTATCTAGTTGTGGGATAATTCATCAAACTTTTCCCCTTATGCGCCCCAGCATAATGGCATAGCAGAAAGAATGAATCGCACCTTAGTTGAGCGGGCAAGGTGTATGTTGTTTTATGTAAATATGGAAAAACATTTATGGGTCGAAGCTAAAGCTACCGCAGCATCCATTGTTCATCGATCCCCTACTAGGTAATAGAACTCCATATGAGAAGTGAAATGGGAAGAAACCCAATTTATCCAACAGGAGAATATTTGGGTCAGAAGCAATGATACGTATCCTAGAGGAGAAGCGTCATAAATGGAATAAGAAATGAAATAGAATTATATTAATTGGAAATTACGAAATTTGCACAGGCGTAAAAATATTGTGCATATTGAAATCTAATTATTTCTCTTCATGTAAATATATAAATATACACAGGCACGCACGCACGCAAGTACACACGCACGTATGCACGCACGCTCGCACACACGCACGTACGCACGCTCGCACACACGCACGCACGCACGCATGCAGGCAAACTAGAAGTATCGGAAGTAAATAATCAGTCACTGTCTGTAGTCACTATGAATATTTTATATCTATCTACAGCATTATATTGTTTTCATCTTGACAAATTTAGCAATAATGTTACAACGGCCTATATATATACATGTATGTTCATATCTACATTATTCTTTTTTGGTGTATTAAAAAATATAAAAGTGCATATTTTTTTGGAAGCCAGAACGCATTTTGAAATTCTTTTCTTGATATTTATTAGCAAAGCCTTTTTTCTTAAGTTTTATTGACAACTAAATGAAACTACGTGATGTAGTGTTATATTTACTTTATTTAAATGACTAACCAAGACCTAGGTTTCGTTGTAGGACAACATCTTCAGGTGGGCAATTTGATTGCCTTTTGTCTTCAAATTGCCCATCTGAAGATATCATACAAAGAAAATTAAATGTTAATGAATTTCTGCAAAATTATCGCCAAATATATTCAAAGTTTTTTATATTTAATACAAGTATATCTGAGTATTTTCATGTTAATGGCATCGAATTTATCATTATCATTTTTGTAATAGCAACGGCCCAATTTTACACATTGTTACCGAAATCTGACTGAAGACGAAATGGTAAAAACCGCCAAAATTACCGGTGATGGATAGCAAAACTGATCCCTATATTAATAAAAATATACTTGAAAATAAAAAAATAGTGAATTTAAAAAAGTACGATTGTACAAGATTTCCAAAAAAAGTGGGAGCTGGTTAATGGACTGTTCGTGAAGGGGAGAGTGAGGAAAAAAACTTAATGTTTGCAGTTATTAATAACTTATACACACCTAATTTCAATAAATACATTATTTTCTGTATCATCAATTAAAAATATTATCGAAAATAATGCTGAATTTTACAGAGATCTGTAAACACTTACCCCAAAATTCCCAACGTAATCACAATATTGATAGTTCATACCGGTCGAAGCTATGAAAAATATCCTGAAAGCAGCATGACTGATAAATTCTTGAAGGGAAATTGACAATTAGATGAAATATTTACAACTATTTTCAATCAAGAGTGGTAAAACGAAGTCTCGCAAAGCGGCATGGAAGGCGAAGCGGTTCCTTTTTTTTAAATAAGAGTTCTGTAATTAATTTTTTAAGAGCTAGTCTCTATTTATTAGAACGACAACTTCAAAACAATAGACTCGAACACACATAAAATACAACTCAACCAATTTTGCTTAATTTTTAATTGAGTCCGAATTTTGTTTCACACAACTTTTCATTACATATTAATTATTAAACCTTAAATAAATAATTTCACATCGCCTTTTGTTTATATAATTATATGAAAATAAAGTTCGCTAACAACTCCAACTCGGAATCTATAGAAAATATTTTCTTATAACTGTATTCGTTCAAAGTACTTATAAAATATCACGTAAACATGCACGCCAAAAGCGAAAGCGGCAGCGAAACGACATCCGCACGCGAGATACTGTATAGGTTTTTGCCGAGTAAAATTGTTGTATATTACTCAACAAGATGACCTTCAGAATTGGTATTACAAAACTATAAATTCTAAACGCGAATATGCTCAAAATAAGTTTTTGCGATGAATTTTCAAAGTACAATAATGACTCCATTGCTCTATTCAATTCATTTTAATACACCTAATCGTTACATTCACATATCACTTTGAATGATGAATGTAAAGATTACATGTATTAAAAAGAATTGTGAATTAACAAACAAATGATGATATCAAATATGTCACGTAATATCGATGAAATTAAGAAACGCTATTCCGTTTCTTTTTTTAAGGACATCTTGCAGTGAGATACATTTTTAATGAAAATGAACGTTAAGAAGTTTACAACCCGTATTAATTTCATTTTTTTCATACCAGGTTTTTTGTAATTTGTGAGGGAATCCTCATAAATTACAAAAGACCTGGTACAAATAGATTAATTTAGAAAATAATCCCGGATGTTCGTAATATTCCGTCTTTTGAACAAAACCTTAGGAAAGAATTTTTTATAAGCTTTTGATAATGGAATGCTGACTGCTTCCTAAGATCAAATAAATTTCGCAAAACTAATGTCAGCTAATATAATTTTTTCAACGTTGTTGCCTTTTCTGATTGGTCATGCAAAAATTCTCAAAAAAGATTTATTTTAAGAAAAATTCCAATTTTACGAGTTCGACAAACAAATATAACTTTAGCTCAATTGTTATATTTTAATTTTACATTGTTTGCAGTTTTGAATCTCATATTATGCACTTCATACATTTCTCGTTAAAACAAGAAACATCTAAAACTATAAGCATATATTTTAACATAAAATTCATTTTGATTATTTTACAAATATTCCAACAAGTCGTAAAAGGGCTGCCGTCTATCATGTGCGGGTATCATTAGTGATCTTTGGAGAATAAATTTTATCGCAAAAATTATTATTTGTAAAAATCGGGAAAATTATTTTGCTTCCACTGTTTTGTTCCAAACTTGGTTTACTCTCGTAAATATTCCCAATTTTTTCTTAATTATTAAGTAAAGGATTTGAAAAAAATCTTGATTAATATTTGGAAATTTTTTATTTTAGAAAATCTACTCTGTAGGATTATATATATATTTCTAATAAAAAATAATTAAAACTAGTCAATATTTTTGACGAATTTTCCATTTTTTTCCCAGAGTTTAATGAATTATTTTCTGTAGATATAACCTTTATTCCGATCGAACTATAAACTTTATAAATTAATTCACTCAATAATAAACCCGAAATACATATATTAAACACGACTGATTTTCATTTTAATATTGCACCATAAGCACGTTAATATTTTGATTAAAATATCGGTGATAATAATTAGTTGCTCTTATCAGAGAGATTGAGCCAATTTCTTATTCAGTTGTATATAAATCCATATTTAGAACTAATAAATGTTTCGTGCCAACTTCAAATGTAAATAGGATGCCAAGTTTTCACCTTAATCATTCTGGAAGAAGTCTGGCCAAGCGACAGTACATTCTCGCCCGCCCGTGTCTAATTGACCTGCAGTGCATTGTATTATTTCCAGACCCTTGCCTGCCAGTTCACTTACCTGTTCATATATTCATGTATCTATGTAATTTTTTCGTACACAAATACATATGTAAATTTATGAAAATGTCGATAAATCTATAGCAGAAGGTTAACAAAAAGCTCCATGGCATTTGCTTTATAACAATGTGTCATTGTGTACTTTTGGCTATGTACTTTCCAATTAGCTGTGGAAAATAAAATTGAAGAAGTATAATGAATCCCACTTATTTCTGACTTATAAAATTAACTTTATTATAATAGAAATTACTTCAAAAAATAATTGGACAAAAACTAATCTCATTTTATTTTTGCAAATCTAAAAACAGTGACTCTCGTTTAGCCTGCCTATATAGCGCAACTAGTATTATCCAAATTATTCGGAAAACATGTAAATGCATGAACATTTTCCAAGGTCCATGTATATTAAACACGAAAGAAATATAAATTTCATACTTTCGTAAAAAAAACTTATTTGCCTCGGAATCGATACTAGAGAACGTAGTAGTTTTTATTAAATATATATATATATATATATATATATATATATATATATATATATATATATATATATTATAGTTTTTATTAATATATATATATATATATATATATAGTTTTTATTAAGTATACATACTATGTGATTAAGGACAGTTCTTTAACACTTCTGTGCTCAACTTACATCCAGATTCAATGTTCACCGAGCTTTCTTTTGTAAGCTTGTCGATCGACGGCTTTTCTTCAGTGAGATTAAGCAGCTTGTTTACTCTCGTCACAGATACTTATTGAGGGTGAGATTAATCGTTTTCGTTAGGCCTCTTAGAAGTCTTGATAATGAATAAGTGATTTAGTGACTTGTGTTGGCTTAGCAAAATATAATTTATATATTAGATATAAGTATATAAGAGATAGACATTAGTGTATTGATTTCAGTAAGGAATTCTAAAAACCTTTAATTAGGTATGATAATTATATTCATTTTTCAAAATGTATACTCATTTCAAATATATTTTAAAGTGACTGTCGGCAAGCGGTACTTATAATACTAAGGAAAAATTATCATATTCAATATCTTGCAATAACTGGGAGAGACCAAAATCCAGCACATATAGGGAAGGTGTTCGGTACGATATTTAACTGGAAGCATTCAATTGAGTACATAATCCGACCACCCCCAGGAAAATAAAGCTATGAGACAGTGAATCAGCAGTATTGATATAACATTCTTCGATAATTTTTGCTTTAAATGTTGTACGTCACATTATTCTGAATACGAAAGTACTATCAGTCTCGAGTAGAACTCACAATATTTTGCATGTTTTTTGTTTTACCTCTAAAGATATGAAAAAATGTCATGCCTTTATTACTAACCCTTTCAAACGATATCCTACGATATGCATGTAATTAAAAAAATTGGAAAATTTTCTGTTTTGTATAAACATTTTTGATAGTTTGCTATTGAAATATGGTGCATAATATGTTTTGTAACTGTACCAAATTTCAATTTTCCGCGTGAAGTTATAAATAAAAAAGTGAAATATGCTGTGTCGGGTAATTTCCGCTGTTTTTATTAAGTAAATTTGTATTTGGAGGAGGAAGAAATGAATTCAGCATATTAATTCTCGGGCCATTATTCGAATAATATATAAAAACGCTGTAATCAGTTGTTTAAGATTTTTAAAAAACACATAAACATAAAATATTTTACTATTTATTATATATATATATATATATATATATATATATATATATATATATATATATGTTAATTTAGTGTTGATCCTTTAACTGTTCAAAACACGTCACGCACTCTCTCTACATGATTTTTTAATAAAATAAAAGGAAACGCATGAAATACAACTTATGCATTCTTTGTAATGAGTAAGTAATCATTATACTAAAGTGAATGCTGTGCAAGTCAATGAGCTATTGAGTCAACGCAATACAAGTCATTATCATTAAACCGAAATTACCTTAAATCAAAAAATCAAATTAATGAATCAGATTTTATGTGAGTCTTTTAGCGTAGTGAATCAGTGTACACTATTGATTCTTTTGATTCACTCATTCACGTGGTACCTACGCCTAAAGAAATAAATACCGAACGCATCCGAAAGATGGCAAAACCATCCGAACGCTATCAATATAGTGGTTGAGAACGTCACATTATTCAAAGGCCAAATCCTGCACCGGCCGAAATTATTGCAATTGCAACTAGTTGCGACTTGCATTGCGTTGACTCAGTAGCTCATTGACTTGCTCGGTATTCACTTTAGTATTACTATTTGCAATGGCATGCATATTTTTGTATTACATGCGTTCCTTTATATTTTATTAAAAAATCACGTAAAGAGAGTGCGTCACTTGTGGACTCGCATAAAACCATTATTTCTTAATGATTTGTCAAGATAATAATTAAATAATCTACTAAAAGTTATGTGAAGAAATTTTGAATGGCAGAAGTAAACTTATTTGATTCAAAAATTCAAGCGCAGGCAATCGGTGGCACATGCAACTTGCTGGTTTCCTTTTCGAATCACTCTTATCCTAAGGTGCAGCTTACTTGAGTAAGATTAGTCCCATTTTTATTAACCATTTGGGCCAATGAAAATTCAGATAATTACTTTTTCATTTATGTTCTCTTCCATAAATTGAGGCACATACGGGTATGAAGTGTTGACTAATAACCCATAATATATACAGACTCAGCCTCCCGTTCCACTTCATTACAGCGACGGCGCATCAGGGTTGCAACAATTTCAAAGCAGAGTCAGAGTTATTATATTAATGTTGACCATGGGAAGTGGGGTATATAATACAGTAATTTCAAAGCAAATAATGAAGGAAGCGTAATTCTCACTATCCACGAGGTATTTGAAATACCTACAGCTGGGCGGGAAACGCCTGAAGTTGAAGTTTTCTTTGGAACAATATTGAATTAGAAATTAATCTAATTGAGTGATAAGAACAATCGAAGGAACTGGAATGTTCACTAGGCGTGAGGTATTTAAAGTATCCACAGCTGAGCGGGAAACTCTTGAAATTGGAGTTTACTTTGGAACATCGTATTGAAATATGTAATTCAAATAATTGATTGATAATATCAATTCTGAAATTAGCAAATATTAATTTTTATTCTCCTCCCCTACAATTAATGGATTAGAGAGAATAGAATACAATACGTTAATTCAAAGGTAAATAATTGAACCAAGGAGAATACTCATTTGGCCATAGGTATTTAATGTGTTCACAACCGGGCGGGAAACGCCTTAAATTGGAGTTTGCTTTAAGAACAATGATGAAATAAAAATTAAAATACATGAATGATAATTACAATTCAGAAATTAGTAAAAATGTATTTTTATTCTCTTTCCCCACAATTAATGGATTAGATAGAATAGGATACAATATGGTAATCAAAAGACAAATAATCGATGAAATCAGAACGCTCACTAGACGAGAGGTATTTATTGCGTCTGCAGCTTGACGGATAGCACTTGAAATCAGAGTTATGTCTGAGAGTAATAATAAATCAGAAAATAAAATAATTGTGTGACAACAACAATTATGAAATTAAAAATATAATTTTTTTCCATCCTTGCAATTAATGGATTACCGAGAAGATAATGCAATAACGAAAAGCAGTTTCTAAATGAGATAAAAAAATATGTCTTTTTTGAATAGAATAAATTAGAAAAAGAATAGAAGTATTTTGCAACTAATCTATATGGTAACCGTTTAGTCTTTTAACGTTTACATTTTACCACAGCTTTACCTAAATAAAACACAGTTATTTAGAAAATAAGCGGGGAAATATTAACTAACCAGGGTTTATTGTTCGGAAATCATAAAATCGAATGGAATTTAAACATAAGAGGCCAAATTTCCTATAAAAAATGATGGTTTTGAAGTCATAAAATATATCAAATATTTTAAAATAATTTACTATATTTTATAGGATCATCTACATCAGACCTCGAAAAGGGGTCGTCTCAAAGTTGGTTCTACTCGTATATATGTACGTAATGAACCAACTTCTGCTCGAAGTTTTTGCGTTTGTAAGCACTTTTCTTTGAAGAATATTATTGATGGTAGAGTTTGAAAAATTAAACTACTCGTACAACAATTTATTATCAAATAGTGTCAGTAACCAATAGTTTTCCTAAAAATCCTTCCAGTTTTAAAGTGAAATTCCTATCCGTCAAACTCTGCTTCTTCATCCTTCGTTAACAAACTTGTGCGAATTAGACATAAAATATATCTTTTTTTATTATTAATCTTCGTCAAGGCTTTGACAAAAATAATACAAATAGAATAAAAAATGTGAATATAGAAAAATAATGTTTTACGAAAATGGCTTAAAAACTGACAGTTTCGTTGAGACGGGTTGGACACAAAGAGTTAAACTACTTATAGGTAAATGTAAAATGATTATCAAGAAATTGTACTGGAGTCTGTATTATATATTAGTGGAGTGTATTAAATATTTATTACTACTATAGAAAACACATTAAATTAGGAGAATTTACGAAGAACTCTATCAATGAAGAAAGAAAGCCAAGTCTGTTAAAATAATATCGTCCCATATAATATCGTCCCATATACGGTTGGTCATGTATTTTCACGAATGTGACGTGAAAATACATGACCAACCGTTTAAGATTATCTTTTAAAACAGATAAAAAAACAGTAAGCTTGCGAGTTTTATGGTCGCCGAGAAAATGAAGAAAAAGTCACGCAACGAGATGACTTACATCCCCCGAAGGGAAAGAATGAAAAGCTGACTACAACAAAATCGTTTAAGGAAAGCCACTATATATATACGTAGGTTGACATATTACATTATTTACTACGAAAAATATCGTACCTTGTCGAAATATTGATTTAGATATTCGTAGTTTAACGTTTATTTTTATTAATTATTAATTTCTATGTATTTATAATTTTTATATGTATACATACGTACATCAATGTAAATTATACATTCATTTTTATTTAAGACGCTGTCAGTATGTAATTTTGAATGTTTATTCAAATCTGTATACCAAGATCACAATGAAAGAGGAAGTTTAAAGCTAACAATTTTCTTTCAATATAGTCTTCATCAAATATTTATTGTTTTCAGCGCTAGAAGCGTGGTATAATAATTTTTGCTGTTTTCTGTAAATCTTCGTTTAAGAAAGTTTGTATTTTTAAATGGATGTTATATTTTTGAATTTCCGATTTTATCAGGTTTCATTTGACAATCGGTATGATGGGATTGAAAAGAAATTAGTAATATCGTCTTCCAAAGCTACTATTGATATTGTTTTCTATTTACATGATATATAATAGACAAATAATTTGACTGACAGACCAGTTGACACTACAAATGTTCCGTTTTCCCAGTTCAGATAAGGAACAATGGAAATAGTACAGGCTCCTGGAATAGTTCAAAGCAAAGAAGGGTTGAAAGTAACAGAATCGTTTTAGTAGATTGTTGGAAACAAGTATTGAAGATACAAAAATTGACAAAAAATACTTTCATATAGTAATAGCATATTTTAAATTACGGTGGATGACGATTTTTGGGACATAATTTACAATATTGCGAGGAGATAAGTTTTTTGATGGAAGTTATATTGTATTGGTTTTTTAATTCATTAATAGAAATGCACGTCCTAAAAAAATCATTTTGTATATATGCATCTTCAATTTCATTAATAAATGTTTATTTTTAAGTTTTCATATCCAAAGAACTCGAACGTGGCCATAGCTTAAATGCATTTTCAATTTTTCCATCCGGCTGTTTGACTTAATTTTCTATATGTATGTATTTACAATGTGCAGACTTGTGATATAGGTTTTAACGGTATTATGTATTACATACATATTAAACATAACAAGAAGTATGTTCAAGGGGTGCTTATGCAATCTAGAAAACGGTGATGGGTGGGGTCAAAAATTGGTGTCGCTACTTAGACTTGTTGGGCGTCGTCGAAGAGAAGAAAAGGGCTCTTTGAGCAGAGTACAAATATATTTTAAATCTTTTTTATTAATCAATGACGTGGCATATACTTAAAATTGCCATTTTTGCCCTATTTTATGATTAGGTTCATCTTAATACTCTTAGTGTATAGGTCACTCCTCTATATTGCAAATATGTTGTATATGTAAATAAAAAAATATAAAGGTCGTGTTCAACTGTAATAGTGTGTAAATAATAGGTAGTTAAGTTTTTAAATTACAATGATTGTATACCATATTATTTTATTCAAAAAGTATAGGTACACAATTTTTGTAATGCAAACTCTGGTCACAATTAGTGGTTTTATTGAAATTGGTGATTGTTGGAAAAAGGTTCAATAAATATAACATTTTGTTACTTTATTTTTTGCAATACTTGTTTGGGTAGCTAAGGCAGCGATAATGTATTCTTTACTGTAGAAACTAACGGCATGATATTTTAACTAAATATAAAAATAACTAATCAATACCCATACGTAAATAATGGAACCAGGTTTATGTATTAATATAAACCCTACAATATTAACACCGCTTATTATGGAATATATTCAAGATAAGTTTGAAAAGGATTATTTAAAATTTTACATTACCACTCTAGAAGTCGCACTTTTTAGTTTAGTAGGTTAGTGAATTAGGTTGTTATTTAACTTACAAAGTGTTAATGTTGTAAGTAAAAAGTCCACCAAATATATCAAAATACACCATTAAAATACGTAAGTAAATAAATGAAGTGAAGATGGAATTACATTTACCTCACTCTATTTATTTACTCGCGTATTTAATGTTACGTATTACTTCATTTTGTTTTTTCTTTTTGTATATTCCTGAAAATTTTATTTTCTTAATCCGTGTAATTTTAGAGTATTATGAGCTTCGCTCATTCATTATTTTAAAAAAGCTTTTGCTTATTATACTGCACTTGCAGTCTGACTGTACGACTGTCCACATTGTGTAAAGAAGGAAATTTATAACGAAATTTACTGTTACATCTTACTTCTTATTAGAATCTGAACTAATTTATATATATTTAACTTCAACATAAATGATTAGCATATATTTAACTTCAATATAAGCGATCGCAGTGTTTTAATTTAGAAAAAGAAACATCTGTTCTTATAATTTGGCGGAATGGAAAAATTCTTTTTCGATCTCTGGGAAAATATTGAGAGGCACTCAAAAGTAACCAATTCTTATAACTTAGTAGCGAGCCGCCACGGCGTGATGCACGTTTTTTCGGCGAGTGAAAGGGTCGACCTTCAGCAAAAACTATTGTAAAAAGAAGAAATTGAAAGTGTTTTTAAAGGGAAATTTATTCTCCCGTAATATGGCTGATATACAATTAAGTATTATTATGAGATTTGAAGAAAAAGTTTTGTCAACATTCAATACTGATAGTGTTGTTTCCATGAGAAATACCTTCCTGTAGCACTAATCATTTATATAGTGTTTTTTTTTTCATTTTACTGATGTTTTCGCCAAATCAGTAGATGAATCAATTTGTTTCAAAAGAGAAGGAAGTCCTTATCCAGACAGTATTAGTCTTTATTTATAAAATATTCACTTAATATATATATAAATCGAAAAACAATCTTGAAATTAAAAATTTTATATTGAACAAGGTAATTCTTGTCATATTGATTGAAATCGATTTAAGCCGCGGCTGGATGGAAAAAGTCAGCGAAAAGAACATTGAAAATTATTTAAAGGCAGTGATGATATTTT
Source organism: Druceiella hillmani (assembly GCA_039881145.1). NCBI lineage: Eukaryota > Metazoa > Arthropoda > Insecta > Lepidoptera > Hepialidae > Druceiella > Druceiella hillmani. The sequence goes on along the minus strand of JAYKKI010000018.1, from coordinate 32,896,765 downwards.
TACGTGTTAAAAAAATCGTATTCCCGAGAAAATTGAAATGAATTAGTGCAAATTAAGTGAGCAAGGGTGAGTTCGCGGTTGGGTCTTCAGTTCCTTTCACATAAAGTTGGTCGTTTGTCCTTGTATATAGCGTAGCTGTAGATTATTAAAGTAGTATTGAGGAAGAGTAAATAACTGTTATATTTTCTATCGTCTCAACCGTTGACCGTACATAATATGATATAACTATAGTGATACGCTGAATAAAGTTGTGATGGTGATATAAGAGCTGATGACGTATTTTGAGAATATATTTTAGACTCAAACAAAATTTTGTGTAGTATTGTCGTGCTAGAAGAATGGGAAAAGAAAATTCTGGTGAAGTGTTTGTGTTTATTTTGTTGTTGCGCAGCTACAAAACTTTCCAAAAAATAAGCCTTAATAATTATTTTTAATATATTATGTTTTCGACTGTGTAGAATACGAACACAAAAATTTCAGAAAATTGTAGTGGTTATTAAGTATGGCCGGAATGCCCCGAATGTGTATTTTTAAAATATACCAAAAATGTATTTTAGGCAGCATGAAATTTTCATATAAAACTGCGTAGGTATATACTATAGAGTATATATTCACAATTAAATGAAACTACATTATTTCTACTTTCTTTAAGTTCTTTACCGCGACCTAGGTTTTGTTGTATTACAACATTTTCATGTGGATTAGCAAAGATCTTTGCTAATAGCCCACCTGAAGATGTTGTAATACAAAGAAACCTAGGTCGTGGTAAAGAACTTAAAGAAAGTAGAAACAATACTACATCACGTAGTTTCATTTAATTGTGAATTTTAAGCTTAATTATGCGATAATAATAAATCATAGAAACAAGTCATTAAGTTAACGTCAATGAAGTAAATATGACATTATATTAAAGGTAAATGAACAATTAGTGGACAATATTAATAAGGTTATTAATTATAATAATAATTTCCCACTAGTTTTGTTATTTGATGAATTTAAATAGAATGAATCACAATTTTAATTACTCCTGCTAAACTTTAAATGTCTTCTTTCGTTAATGGTGAAAAATGTCAAATTACATTAAATTGTATATTGGATGAAATATTTTAATATATTTCAACTATATTAAAATATTTCATCCATTTCAATATGAATTAAAAAGAAAATATTTTTTGGAAAATTATAAATTGGAGGAAAACGAAGAACTTGAACCTTGTAACTACAAGTAATCGAAGAATAATATGGTCTAAAACGACGGCGGGCCAATTTGATAAGTAATATCCAAAAGAGAATATCAACACTGGAAGAGGAAAGTTACAGGCATCATAAAAATTAAACAAGAAAAAATGTAAAGAAAGTTTTGTGCGACAACGACATAATTAATTAAAACAGATAGTATATAGGTTTGAGATAAACAATAACGGATGTGAAGTTAGAAATAGGGTCTTAGTATGAATTTGAAGGAAAACACAAAATGGAAATATCATAAAAATATCTTCAACTTCCCAATATTAATAATGAATATTTTAACGGTATAGAAACTTAGCACAAATAAACGTATAAAATTTTTGAAAATATGTATTTTAATCGTAAAATCAATAATAGTAATGAAAAATCGATTACCCCGCTTGGAGCAAATAGAGAAATAATATTGAAAGTAACTAAAAGAAAATTAATGATTTCCGGGGAATTTCGCGGTAACCTATCACATCATGGCATGTAGTTCATTCGACTATACATATATATATATATATATATATATATATATATATATATATATATATGTATATATATATATATATATATATATATGTATATATATATATATATATATATATGTATATATATGTATATATATATATATATATATATATATATAATTTTCCATCGACTGACTAATTTTTCGCAATCCGAGCACAAACGAAAGAATCGCTCAGTAAAAAACTTAGGTCGTATTTTATCATCTGTATAATTAAAATATATATTAATGTCAATTGTAAGTATAATTTGAAATACAACAGATATTTCGACATTTGAATTCTTTGAAGCGTTTTAGATGTCTCCCATGAACAGAGTCAAAAATACGATATTACCAGGAATCCTGCTCTGCATCCTTATTCTACGGAAAAATACGGTTGCGCAAAAATAAATTTTGGTGTATATCAAATTGATAATATTTGTCAGTAAAATATCTATAAAGTTAAAAAAGTCATTGTGTGGATTAGTGCTTACAACTGCATTTATTACAACACATTCACTAATAAACGATTTTGTAGATATGAAAATATTTTTCATATAGAGATGAGTAGAGTACAGTAGTTGAACGGTTTATGACATTTTTATTTCTGAATCGAACTCTACAATTATTAGAAAACATGACAAAAAGACACTGTTTAAAATTGTCTGTAACAGACGGAAATATATGATGATGATTTTTTTGTTAGGATCCAAGATTAAAATGATATAAAAATTATTTGTGACGAAAAGTTGCGACAATATACTATATCCTGAACGGACGGTTTTATTCATAAATTTCCATTTAGTATAAGTCCGGGGTTTATAAAATACATTAAAAAAAGGTTAACACTTAAAAAATGCTCATGCAAATTATATTTACCAGCGTAAAGTTTTAATTACGAGAAAAAAGCCATAAATTTTATAAATTACAGAATGTATATATAAGTGTTATTATTAACAACGGATACCGTTGTTAATAATAACACTTATATATACTTTCTGTTTTCACACTCAAATATTTCATAATTATGGCCGCGAAAAATTCAATAAATAGTGAAAGTGCCTGTAAATAGATTTAGTAAATCGAAATATGTCTGTGTAGCGTTGATTATATCTAATCGCACAAAGTTTCCCTCTCGACGTCATGAATAGGAAAATAAATTGGAGGCATGATTCGGAAATCCATTCAAAATGCCTAGAGTAAGTTGGTTAACGAAAACCAAAGCCGGCCATATTGGCTAACTGCAGGAAATTGTCTTGGGCGGAAAATGAACATTTTTCCTAAGTCAACACGAAAATTGTTTATATCGACATGAATTATTATTTTTACCTCGCTTTCATACGTAAAAGTTGGCGTTGAACTTATTTAGGCATAAATGATCTGATGGAATACAGGAATTGTTGTTAAAATCAAGAGAAATTAACTGAACTAACAAAAGTGAAATTAATAATATGCACAAAATAAGAAAAGAAAATGCAATTTCGACCTAATGTAGAAATTTCCATGTAAATATTTGCAATGGTTAGCTATTGAGATTAATATGCTTTATCACTATGCCAATAGTGGCATGTCAAATTCCACAACCGACTAGGACACATAGAGTATTAAAAGTATTAGGTACATGTTTATTATATATTTACGTGTTAACGTAAGAACAGCCTAAAACAGTGTAAGCCTCCTACAATGCTTTCAAGTGTTTCCAGCTATTTGTACTATGTTGTCACTTAATTGTTTTGACGGCCTGCCTCGTCTTCGTTTTTTATAGATAGGGATGCAGTTTGTTGCTATTTGTGAATATGTGACGTATCCATTTAAATATCAATTTCAGTAGGTACTTTATTATGTCTTTTACTTTGTTTTTTTTTACGATCGTAAGTATAATACTAACTTGATCTTTTGGTTTGTTATTTAGATAGTTTCTTTATATTCATTTTTGGCAAGACCATATTTTTCTAAAATTAGTCTTGGTTATTGATTAGGTTTGGTATGCATTGGTTAGGCACAGTATCAAACATATATGGTTAGCTTTTGTTTTAAGTTTCGTCAGTATGGCGTCATTAAATATTTTCTTCATGGACTAGTAGATATTTATACCATGCGCTTTATATTCTTCAAGGAGATAGCTCCTTGCCCATAGCGGGTTCAAAAGATATAAGTTGTCTTAGGTAGATATAGTTATCTGTATATTTCAAAACGTTTTCTTTCACAGGCGCCAGAAAAAGAAAATGAAAACGATTTCCAGTAAATTATTTCAAATATTATAATGAAACTCGTTTGTCGTTTTTGAGCCAAAATAAGGGAGTGGGGAGAAACAAATTACTACTTAAAAATATCTCCCCAACGACATACCACATCTTATACATGTAAGTCGAAATTATTTTTTAAGTTTTTTAATTATTCTGGTACGTAGAAATGTGTGCATTTGTTTAATTTCAATTCTTCTGAAAACAATTTTTAAAAATATTGTCGCGATCATCGAAATAAAAATACGAGTTATTTATTAAATAAAACACGTTCAATGGACGTTATTTTATTTCTGTTTATTACTGGAAATGGACGTTATTTTATTTGTACTTTTTAACAGTGTAAATTGTTACCAAGTCATGAAACTGCAAATATTAATCTATTAATTTTAGTCACATATAAATTATAAAATTAAAACCGGCCAAGGGCATTTCGGAACACGCGCGAAGTAAGGTTCCGTATTTTTCTATATCTTCTAAAATTCACAATTAAATTCGGAATCAACGGTACAATATTGCAAATGTAGCCAAATCTTTGCTAACAGCCACCCACACGACATCTTCATCGTAATACAACGAAACCTAGGCCGTGGTAAAGAACCTAAAGAAAGTAGAAATAATACTACATCACGTAGTTTCATTTAATTAGTAATAAAGATAATTTCTACTTAATTAAATTTCGGAAAAATATACAAAGCATTTGGTTCTTCTAAAATTGTTAATACAAAAAATGGAAATAGTTATAACTGAAATCTTTTTGCAGTCATTTTTCCAAATTTTTTAAAACTATGGTTGATAAATCGGACGTGTCATTGCACGTCACTTTAAATTTTAATATTTCCCAGCAGGATTTAAATATAAGAAACGTTAAAAAGAACCTTACTTATATTTTAAATGAATTATCCAACTACTACTCTAGTCGGCGGAACACCAAACACCATGGTTTGTTCCCATTTAAATATTTTTTTTTATAATTTTTCTATATGTTAATTGAGATTTCTGTACGAAACATATATTTGCTACATTTCCTGCATAGCTGTAACAGACGGACGGACATGAGGAAGTTGTATTTATTTCACGACAGACCCATTAATACTATATACCAAATACACCAAAAACTATTTATATATACTAAATACAATTTATAATAAAATTATTATTAAACCGTAACAATTTCAATAGCGGTTTTTTTTACAAACTCATCTCATGAAAATTTCAAACAGAAATTACTGTATTGTCTGCTTATTGATCAACGTCTCACTAGACATGTTCAAGTAAATAATATCAGTCGTTGTTAAATATTCTAAGATAAGATAAAAAGTAGATATAAGCCGTGGCGTTCTACGGCTTATATCATCTTTCCATATTTGTGTTATTTATATCTATTCAAAAATCTGCTCGAGAAATTAGAACGAGACTCATTCTAAAATAAGGTCTGAAATAAATATTCATTACATTTCGTAACTTGTCTATTTATGTAACATTCTCAATAAATGTTTATTTCGTAATTTTTTCACCACAGCGTCTTAAATCGAATTTAAAATATCACAGAATTCTCATAGCATCTTAAACCCTTTTATTCTATAATTTTTTCCTTTTGAATTTATAATATCACAGCGTTCTTACAATATACTAAAAAGTAATGAAATTTGACAGGGAATATTTTAATTTCCACAAAAAAAGTCAGTGTGATTCAATCATCTTTTTTTAAGTGAGCAACATGTTAAGTGTTATGTTTCCTTTGCTTACTTTGTTGAATGGTTTATAATTAGGTTTATATTTTGATTGGCTGATTTTTATTAGAAGAAATTACATTTATAGCAACAATTTCACCTTTATATCCTTAGGTGAAAAATCGTTCATTGGGTTTTTTTCAGTACACTTATTTTTAAAATTCTAACGGCAGCTGTCAAACTGCTTGTTTTTATTGTACACTTTAAAATGCATAAATATTTTCGAGTATTCAATAGTTATTATCTGCTTTAAACATTTTTAACAACAAAAACTCTGCCAAGAACTTGCGTAAAGTTGGTTTGTTCCGTAGTTGTCTATATTTGTTGAAGTAGTTGAAGTTCATTGAAATAATTTAATTGAAACATTTTTAATCTGTATTTTTTTTATTTTTCAATCTCATTATTAAAAAATGATATTGAGCGAGATACATTACATGTCACTTTAAAGCTTAATATTTCGAAAAGAAATTTAAAAATTAAAAATTTTAAATTAAATCTCAATTTAATTTTAACAGACTTATCCTTTGATATGAAAAAAAATAGCTCTCACTTTACCTACATGTGTTCTCATACATACGCAAATATATATATTTTGTTGCTTTATATTGACAACTCCATATGAAACATCTATTTAAAAATTGTCATGCACATTGGTCTAAAAGTGTACAAATTGTGATGCTGTGGCTGACTCTGCATAAACGGGTGTGACGAAATAGCAAGGTTCCTTTTTCATTTTGAAATGATAAAATTGAGCGATTTTTACTACCAGAAATAAAACATTTAGTTACAATCAAATTCGGTCTAGAACCAATCATCAAAATTTTGTTGAAAATCAATGAAAGTAACCAGAATTTGATCAAATCACTTTTTGAAAACTGAGTTTACACCACAAAAGACTTATAAAGGAGAGGTCGTAAATAAACATCCCGAGAAATTTTTGAAATTTGTTCAATGATACGGTGCTCAATGTGGACGGACAGAAAGAAAATTTTGTCTTCAAATTCGACGTATTCGGAGGGTTACTCCAAAAAATAAAAAAAAAAAGTATGTCTATATGTTCACCAAATTAAACTGATTTCCTTTAGAGTTACATTACAATGAGTCTTAATAGAATAAAACTATGAAGACCAAAAAGATAAATTTTTCGTCTAAATTCGTCGGAATTGAGTCGAAAACCAATGAAACCAATTAAAATTCGATGGAAATCAAGCGTTTTGAAAAGCGAGGTGACACAGCAAAAGACTCATATTTTGTGAAGAAGAGGTCGTATATAAATATCCCTAGACATTTTTGATAGCGTCTCTTCATGTCTTTTCATTGATACGCTACTCAAAGTGGACGATCAGAAAGAAAATGTTGTCCCAAAATTCGACGACGTAAATCAAAGGATTTTTTTCTTTATATATATTTATTCACAGACTAAACTGAATCTTCTCTAGAGTAGACTTACACAATGAGTCATAACTGAATAATATGGTAACCAAAAAGGTTCATTTTTATAGGTTAATTTATTTGGCCTTAATTTTGTAGAAATTCATTATTCACAATTAAACGAAACTACGTGACGAAGTATTAGTCCTACTTTCTTTAAGTTCTTTACCACGACCTAGGTTTTTTTGCATTACATCATCTTCAGGTGGGCTATTAGCAAAGATTTCTAGATTGCTACAACAAAACCTAGGTCGTGGTAAAGAACTTGAAGAAAGTAGAAATAATACTACATCACGTAATTTCATTTAATTGCGGGATTAAGATTTCAACTGATGTGCTATAACTTACCTCTAATTTTTGACACAGATTAAAAAAGAACCACAGATTAAAAAAGTGTGGAAAAAAGTAAAGCAAAAAAGCTTAGTATAAACTAAATTCGTTTCCTGCATTAATAATTTTAGGAAATATAGATGTATTTAAATAAACTAAGAGCTTACTTTACGCATGTTATGAAATGCATTGGCCGGTTTTTATTTAGTGATTTATAAGTGACCAAAATGATAAATAGATTTATGTTTTGCAGTTTGATGGCAAGGTAACAGTTTACGTTGCTAAAAAGAATAAGAATTCAAAATAAGAATTTATGCAAAAACAAAAAATAAATAAGTCCATAAAATGTAGTTATTTTATTAAATAAATCGTATTTTTATTTCAAAGATCGCAACAATAATTTTAAGAATTGTTTGCAGAGGATTTCAAATTAAAAAAAAGTGCACACTTTTTAAACGCATCAGAATACCTGCAAAAGTGAAAAAATACTTCCGAAGTACGTACTTAAGTGTGTGGTACGTCGTTAGACAGATATTTGAAAATAATAATTTGATCATGAAGAAGATGAAGGAGGAAAAATTTTATTTTAATACTTCAAATCATTTAAGGGAAATTGTTTTCATTTTCTATTTCAGGCACCTGTGACAGAAAACGTCTTTGGAATATATAGATATTCAAATCTACCTTAGACATCTTATATCTTTTGAACCATCTATGGGCAAAGAATATAAAATACGTGGAATAAACACTAATCTATGAAGGAAATACTTAAAGACCCGATTCCGACGAATTTTAAAACAAAAACTATCAATACGTGCTTGACACCGTGCTTGACCGATGCTTGCCAAACCTGGTCAATGATAAAGGCTAATCTGAGCAAAATGTGATTATGCCAAAGAAGGATAGAAAGAAACGAGATGAATAACAAATTGAAAGATCGAGTTAATAGTACGTTGATCAGTAAAAAGACAGAAGCAACGACATAATAAAACACCCCCTGAAGTTAAAATGTAATTGGATAGATGTGTCACATACAAAGAACTAAAGACGAAAGGCGGTTACAATTTGCAACAAATTGGTACCCTGTCTATAAAAAATGTAGAGGAGAAACCTTAAACCGATGTAGTAACGACTAGTAAAAATAGCTGGAAACATGTGGCCCAGGCCAGTAAAAGAAATAAAAGAATGAAAAATATTAGAAGAAGCTAACGCCGCTTTAGGCGATACTTTTTTCTCTTACTTGTGTCGTGAGACCTTGCTTCTTGTTTAGTTTCATGATTCTAGGTCAACAGGTAGTAAGTACCCTATGGATTTCAATTTATTTGGGAGTGTCAAAATATGCGACATAAATGGCCGTATATTTTATTGTGTAGACTTAGAAACTTAATTTATTTATTACTCTAAGGGACATACCTAGAACTACTCGTAAGTATTAGATATTAATTTCAACTAGATTTCTCTACGCGTTCCTGAGAACAATTGTTTTGACGGACAGAAAGATGGACGACGGAACGATCTTATGAGGATTCCTTTTTTCCTTTTGAGGCACAGAGACCTAAAATAGGAAACCCTTATAAAATCACTTATGCATATATCTATTTTAGTAGGTTTTGTTAGAAAACTTTTGACGCAGAAACTTGGAATTAGTCATATCCTTACAGGCATTGTGATAAAGGATATTAATCAGCATTCACCTCAATAGCGAACCTCAAAAGCAAATATTTATATGGAAATTTCTGCATTGGGATAAAATTGCGTTTTCTTTTCATTTATTTGATGGACTTTGTTAATTTTACTTTTATTTTTGAATTGTATTATTTAAGTAACATACCCTTATATTTCGGTTTTATCAACAATTTTTGTATTCCATCACATCATTTATGCGAGGTTATAAAAGTAATTCATGTCAATATAAACAATTTCCTCTTTCACCTAAAATAAATAACCTCATCTATTTTAGGGAGTATATTCATTTTCCGCCCAAGACAATTTCTAGTACTTTGCCAATATGAGCGGCTTCCTTTTCCGTTAGCCGAGCTTACTCCGGAAACTTTGAATGGATTTCCGAATCATGCTTCAAATTTATTCCTCTGTTCATGACGTTGAGGGAGAAACTCTACAATTAAACGTTATCAATACTACCTGTCTTATATCAATACACTATATGGATTTACAAGCTCCTCCCCTATTTCTTAGTTTTTTCACGGTACATTTATGAAATTTTTTTCAGTGTGAAAAGAGATGCCATTATTAATAACACTTATATATTGTGTAATTAATAAAATATATATTTTTTTATCGTAATTAATACTTTACACATCGATAAATATAATTAGCATTAAACGATGTCAAGTTTTTTTTCGTGTACTTTATGAGCTTCGGATTTATATTAAATAGAATTAGATGGATAGAATCGCCCATTAAGAATATAATCCCATCGAAGATTCTCCTTACACGCAAGACGTTTATTATTACTAGATAGTCTCGTTACTATACCGTTCGTTATTGAATGTGTTGTAAGAAATGCAGTTATAGGCAACATGAATTCCCACAATGACCTTTTTACCCTTAATAATTATATTGTTTGGGTAAATATTACCTATTTTAATGCACCGAAATCTCACTTAACTGTAACCGTATTTTTTTCTATAGATGACTATAAACTGAGCAGGTTTCCTAGCAATATCGTGCTTTCGACTCTGTTATTGGGAGATTTATCTAAAACGTTCCTGAGAGTAAAAAGTGTGAAAGTATCTGTTTCAAAGACTACTTGCAAGTTGACCTTAACATATATTTTAATTATATAAATGATAAGACACAACCTCAATTTTTGCTTAGCGTCGCTCAATTGCTTGCGTGCGTGTGTACGTGCGTGCGTGCGGGTGGGCGAGCTTGCGTGCGTGCGAGCTTTATTTGCAATGACAAAGCTCAAGTCCTTTATTTTTTCTAAAATGTTTTAAGTTTGCAAAAATGACAATTATCACTAATTTTCCTTAAATTTATGAATAAACAAAGCTCATAAGAAATTATTTTTATAATTAAAAACATTATTATTATTTTTCGTGTCCATTATTTATTTATTTACTTTTAATATAATGGCACATTCATTTCGTTGACATTGACTACTTAAAGGCATGATTCTCGGAATTGATATCGCGTAACAAAATTTTATATTTTATACAAAATTTAAAATATTGTTGCACCGAAATCTCACTCTTACACTTAAAATCGTCTCATTAAAAATCGTGTATTATTTATTTCATATACAAAAATTAGTAGCGGCATTTTTACGAAACGAACTAAATCTGGTATCGTTTTATACTCTATACCCTTGATGTGACACAGAAGTACTAATCTAGGAAACACGGAAGCCCTACAGGATTGAAAAAAAATAATTTTAATGCCACACAAACTATGTAGGCAAACTATATCGATGATTACAGATGTAATAATTTATTAAATTTTTGCCCCACTTCATTATATTAGGTATTATTAAATATTTATTGAACAAGTATGTAAGAAAGTCCAAATTAATCAAGAGGTTTGATAAATAAAGTAAATTAATTTCAAAACAGGTACGACCCCCCCCCCACCTCCCCGAAGAGCGCGACTTGCACTTGACCGGTTTATTCCCTTATTAATTGGTCAACTGATATTCGTCTTCTTTTTTGTAGCTCAAAAGACGAAAAGGTCTTGATTGGTGGCCAAGTTGGTATTGGTGGCCAGGTTAAGTTTTACACAATAAGTGTCCCGTAGCAAATAAGGACATTGAACCATATATAAAATCCAGTTGTGTGCAGGGTTTCATACCGGAATATAAAGTTTTTTACATTAAAAGGTATTGTTAAAATTTTTAACTTTGGAAGTAATGAAATGTAATATAATTGGAAAAATATTGCATGAGAATAATTTAGAAATAATTTTCATTGCATTTTTCATCGTTTTGCTTATTAATTGCGTAATGTGTCATGTGTCATGTTTTGTCTCTCGTGTTCCAATTTTCTTTGTGTACTTATGATTATGTGAAATCTGAGGGAGCTATCTTTTCAGCTGAATACATAGGCGACCATTCAAAAAGTGAATGGTCGCCTATATATTTATCAGCGACGAAACTTTGAGTGTTTTGTCGTTTTTAAAAATATATTTTTAGGAAAAACGGTCATTTGCATCATCCAAATGTTCCTTTTATTTTTCTAGTACCTCTTATACCTTTTTCTTTATTTTAACAACAGTTCTATTCTATGAAATATCGTCTAATAAATATTTTATTTTTTGTTTCTGTTTTACTAGAGTTTAAGCATTTAAGTTGCATTTGATACGAGTATTGTTTTAATTCAATTAACAAATTCTAATAATTTTTATTGTGTTGTAAAGGTAAATTTTACTTAAATATAAAATAAAAATATTGTTTGAATCTCTTAAAGGTAACAGTTGATAGTAAATTTAACGTGAATAATAAAGGTCTCGATTAAGAGGTTCACAATATTGCTGCATACGTATACTGGAAATATTGCACGAAATAACTAAAACACTTTTGGGTTATTATTTCTACAGTTTGATAAATATAATTGTTCAAAATATCTCGGCTGTTAAGAAAGTTCGGTCGCAAAGAATTTTCTTTACAACTTTGTGTGGTAAGTCGGAAGAAGAGTTTAGAAGTCGAGTTAAAATACCAAGAACGGGCGCCGTCCTGACTAATGACCTAAAAGTATTTTGGGCGGAAAATGAAAACGCTTGCTGAAATATCTGAAGCAATTTGTTATCATAAGTTTCGTTCGTTACCTCGTATTCTGGTGCGGGAATTTAATGTCATTTTACTTGCATGTAATTTGATAAAAAAAAGCAAAAAGTCAATTAATTTACAGATTTAGTAGTAATGGATCAATAATAAATTTAAAAGTTTTGCAACATAAAGGTTCTAATAATATGTACATGGTAGTTGTATAGCTTGCTTTTTAAGATGCTGTGAAACAGTACGTAAGATTTGGTTGGACCAAATACTTTTTTACTTACAAATGTGTTTTTATCACATGACACTCAAGCATTAACATTACAAATCCTGTAGTAACTGATTATAATTACCACAGGTCTAGACAGGATTGCAGATCTCCAAAAAATCAACAAAGTAAGACTTCGGAGAAATAAGTTTACACTATCATATATGAAATTTACCCTATCATATATATTTTTAACGGTCGTTACGTCATCCCATCGTTATGTGTGCTCCATACACAAAACGATGTGTGGAGCACACATAACGACATTTTATCATTACTTGTCAGAGTTTGATGTAAAATTTCATGAGTGTACAGACTAATTAACTTACTGAAAATGTACAGATATCATTTCATTAAGTTTAAATAACTTTTTTAAACAAATCCTGCTCAAAGTCAACGAAACTTCAATATGGGAAATTATCAAAACTGACGTGTAATTATTTCACAAAGCATGATTTGAAATTACCAGTATTTTGAAAATAAAATTTGAAACACTTTAATAATGCTAATGTATAGAAACGTTTTGAGTGATAATGATACGTTTCACTTCAAAACATTATTTTCAAATCAGGTTGTAATTCTGCGTTAAGTCTAAATTATATATAAGAAAATTTATTCCTTTATTTAAATATGGCAAAAATTGGATTTGCAAACAGACAAGTTTTATGCTATTTTTGTTTCGAAATATCAGAGTGACAAATACGAAAACAAACGGAAAACCGTCCAGCAATGGACAAGTATATTGCTTTGCCTCGCGTTGTAGTATATTGTTCTCGGAAGAAAATGATCGAGGAGTAATATTGCTTTACCTCCTTATATAGTACATCGTTCTCGGATGAAACTGATCGAAGAGTTATATTGTTTTACCTCCTTATATAGGATATCGTTCTCGGATGAAAATGATCGAGGTATTACGAAAATGATCGAGGTATACTCTGGTTAAAATGATTAACATGCGTTCAAAGGTATATCATTTTCTGATGAAAATGATCTCAGTTTCTACTTCGAAATGATTTAGGATGCAAGTGAGTTAAATTAATTAACGATACAAAACTTTATCTTTGTTGACAGAAACTGCCTTATAAACTAGTACAATAAAATAAGTTAACCGAAAGATAGTTGGTATAATTGCATAAACAATCCGAAAATGAGCCTACGTTAACTGAAACTAGAAGAATGTTTTCTATTAATAAAACAAGGGTCATTAATTGAAAATATATTTTGATGTGCGCTTTCAATAGGAATAATAAATTTAAACATTTCATCTGTCGTCAGTTTTGCGTTATTAATAGACAAACATTTTTACATCTAGTATGCCATTTTTCTACAATAATTTTCTTGATTTGTTTATAGACAAAAAGTATTGGTCACATTTTCCATTTCTTAAAATAATTTACATGGTTAGTAAAAATGCGTTTTTAGGCAAAAACTTTTACCTTATATATGCCATTGTCTTCTGAAATAATTCTCTGAACTACTAAAAATATAAATTTCTAGAAAGTTGTACGTGCTAATGAAACGAAACATACATTTTATGTGTCCTAGAATCTAAGTACCTTGACGCATATCAAGCGTGCAACATGTCTCATCCCTCCTAATTTAGCGTTATAAAATTAAAATACCTCCATACGACGATGCGACTATATACGAAGCAATAATTTACAGAGGTTGTTAATGCCAAAGAGTTCGTGGCGAGTTCCTGGCCTGATTACATAAGCTATACTTTATTAAATTGTAATTAATCTGTTACCCACTGAATGCTCAATCACTCTGTCTGATAAATACTCAATAGTTTATAAGCAATAGGCAGCCGCATGCAAATGCGTATGTACCAACTACGTTGCCGCAAAGAGGATTTAAACAAGAATATATATTTTACTTTGCATAAAGAATATACTTTTTTGTTGCAGTGTAAACTAACTTGTAGTTTCAGGATATTGAATCCTACTCGTTGAGTTGTATGATTTGTTAATTCGCTACTGTGCGGAACACAAGAAAGACAGCATCATGTCACACCTAGAGCGGACCTAATAATGAACTTTTCCATTTTAATTCATTACAGAATATTTATGTAAATGAGCTAATGAAATGGGAGTAAGTCTTTTATATTTCATACCACTATCATTAGAGAAAATATTAATCACCAAAGTAATAAATTATAAATTTAAAATGTTCATTAATTAATTCAAAATCTTTGCGAATGAAGATCTAATACATCAACCTGCAAAGTACGAACAGAAGTTACATTACGAGGGTTTCGTAGTACTTATATTAAACTGTTTACAACTCTTAATTTTTCACAAAGTAAATATATTGCCTACTATACTCTTAAATCATATTATTTCTCTTCATGTAAATATATAAACATATTACCTATTTTATCATTCACAGACATAATAAATATATACTTTAAAACATAAAAATATTTTTGCAGTTCATGAGTTTTGTAGTTTCCAAAAACTTTCTATGGATCCACCTACATGTTGTAAGTTGGTCGGCTATTACTCGTAAACTATTAAAGCCTACTTAGTTGTGATAATTTTCCTTTTAATTTCTTTACATATAATAATATAGTAAATTATTTTTCAGATTTCGAAAATAGCCATTTAACTGGAAGGGGGCGGGGATACGTAACTCTAACTACGAGTAACATGTTAGTATTGGAGTTTAATATTAGATCTTATTTCATAACTTTATTTGTAAATATATATATTTATATAAAGATGCCAAATAATAGTTTTATAGTATTAATAGTTTGCGAGTAAAATAGTATACATAAAGTAGTAGACATATAGACAGACAGACAAAAGAAGTATAGTGAGTCAAATTGATTCGCCGACGTACAGGTTGGCCAGACATGTAGCTGAAATATTGCAACCACATATAGGAAACACCTCATCTTTCGTCAAGGATTCCTGGCATTTTGTCGCCATTGTTAAGGACATAAGGTTGGAACCAGATGACATAATGGTAAGCTTTGATGTCGAGTCATTGTTTACCAACGTTCCTTTAAAAGACTGTCTTGATGTGGTCAGACAGATGCTGTGTGATCTCGAATTACCAGACCAATATGGGAGACTTTTGGAACATTGTTTGGACGGAAACTTCTTTTTGTACCAGGGTCAGTACTATCTTCAAATCGATGGTGTAGCTATGGGTAGTCCGGTGGCCCCAGCACTTGCCAACATCTGGATGGAATAGCTGATCGAACAGCTGATCGACAGTGCGGCCTGTGGTATAAAACTATGGAAGAGGTACGTGGACGACATTTTCTGTATCCTGGACAGAAGGATCCGAAGTGCTAACGAGGTGAATGAATATCTCAACTCGATTCATCCTCGGATTAAGTTCACCTATGAGCTGGAGGAGAACAGGACGTTGGCATTTTTGGACGTAAAAGTAATGGCGAGACCTGATGGAACGTTGGCTCACACTGTATACCGAAAACCGACTCACACAGACAGATACTTAAACGCTGCATCACATCACCATCCTGCTCATCTTCAGTCAGTAGTCTCCACACTAACGCGCAGAGCTCATGACCTCTGTGACCCTGAACATCTACAGAATGAGCTACAGCATGTCCAGGAGGTACTAAATATGAATGGCTACAGAATACGGAGATTGCATGCTAAGCACACTGGAATTAAACACGCCGAGGCGATCAGACAACCGGCTTTTCTACCTTATGTAAAAGGGATGACGGATAAGATTGGAAACCTACTCAGACGGTTTTCAATAAAACCGATATACACCCCTCTTACAACAATGGCCAAGCAGCTGCGGACACCAAAGGACGTAATTCCATTGCAGAAGCCAGGTGTCTATAAAATCGACTGTAGCTGCGGTCTTTCCTACATAGGTCAGACAAAAAGGACAATCGCCCAACGCATGAAGGAACACATAGCAGTTGTGAAGAACCGCCAGATAAGTAAGTCTGCTATAGCAGAACACTTAGTTGATTCGGGGCCCAATCACTGGATCGAACTTCATGACCCCAAGGTTATTTCTTCTGAGCCTCATTATTTCAAGAGGATTATACGGGAAGCGATTGAAATTAAAAAACATCCAAATTTCAACCGTGAAAACGGATTCAAACTCTCGGCGGCTTGGAATCCAGTGATTGCAACTAGGTGTTCGCGATGTGTACATAAATCCAAGTGTCATGACACCGTCAGTGTAGTGTGTAGGTCTATTGTGAACGCGCCTTAGATTTCTACAATCAACCAAGTGGGGGTAGTTTTAAAAAACACTCCCGCGTCGCAGCGGTGACTCCTATACATCGTCAGTCTTCCCGTGACCACAGGCTGTGCAACCAGTCTGAAACGTCGGGACATAGTGAGTACTTAGTTTATAATATCTAGGTTTACTCATTAAATATATAATTACCGCGAAAAAACTTGATTCAAATAAAATAAAATATGTGTTCGAATCGCGAAAGTTTAATCTTTCGGATACGATACATACAAAGCCCCTAACAAAAAACATTTATCATTGCGAGTTAACGACACATACTTGAAGTTTTAAACTATGGACATTCGATAAAAACCTTAGATGCTTTTAATCATATTAACTTTTAAAGAACCGTAGGACTTTTTTCTCTATCGGTATCATTATGTACTTTCGATACTCTCACTGATATACATTTAAGATTCATGTTAAAAGGGTATTCTATCTATAGCAATATATTGTCTTTCATCTTGATAGGTTTGGCGATAGTATTGCAACGACCTACACTTATAAGTATTTTGACATCTGCATTATTATTATTATTTAAAAATTAAAAAGTGCATATTTTTTTGGAAGTCAGAATATATTTTGAAATTTTCTTCTTGATATTTACTAACACAGCCTTTTTACTTAATTTTTATTCACAATTAAATGAAACTACGTGATGTAGTATTATATCTACTTTATTTAAATTATTAACCACGACCGGTATCGTTGTATGACATCTTCAGGTGGACAATTTGATTGCCCCACCAATCTCAACCGATTTTGCTTAATTTTTATTTAAGCCCGAATTTTTTTCACAAAACTTTTCATTACATATTAATTCTTAAATCTTAAATAAATAATTTTACAACGCGTTTTGTTTACACAATTATATGAAAATGAAGTTTGGTAATACAGGTCTCTGACTCAGAATCTAGAGAAAATATTTTCTTATAACTAATACAGTTCAAATTAAAAGATCACGTAAACATACACGCCAAAAGCGAAAGCGTCAGCGAAACGACTTTCTCAAGTAAGGTACTGTACTTGAATTTTACGAAGTGATAGTGTTTACTATATAACAATCGATAAGGTGACCATCATATCCGATACTACAAAAGTGTAAATTCTGAACGTAAAGATGCGTAAAATAAGTTTTTGCGATAAATTTTCAAAGTACGATAGTGACTCCATTACTCTATTTATATTAAGTACCACTTTTTTAATACACATATTCATTACATTCACATAACCCACTACTATATTAATGAATTTGAAAAAATGATAATACGAACTATGTGGCACAATATCAGTGAAATTAAAACATGTTATTCGGTTTCCTTTTTTAAGCTTATCTTTCAATGAGATGAATTTTGAATGAAAATTGAATTGAATGAAATCATTTAATTTTTTTTTATACAGAATTCCCTTAGAAATTAAAAAAAAACTTAAAACAAATAGGTTAATTTAAAAAATTAATCCAGATGCTCGTAACATCCCGTCATTTTCAATAAACTAATTTTTAATTGATAGCTTGCTATATAACCGTATCAGTCAATATCAAAATTGAAACAAAACTTTACGAAAAACATTTTTTACACGATTTTGGTAACGGAATAACTGACAATTTCCAAAGACCAAATAAATTTCGCACCAATTTTTGTTTTACACAAAACAAGCTACGTAAAAATTCTCAAAAATGATTTATATTAAGAAAATTTTGAAAATGTATAGACGTTCGACAACGGAATATAACTTTAGCTTAATCGATCAGTCAATTTAAAATTTTACGTTGTTTGCAATTTTGAATTTCATATTTTGAACTTTATATATTTCACATTAAAACAACCGACACCTGTAATTGTAAGTATAAATTCTAACATAAAATTCAACTAGAATAATTTTAAAATATTCCAAAAAGTCGTAAAGGGATGCCATATTATTTACGGGCACCGTCAATCATTTTCAGAGAATAAAATACATTAGAAAATTTATTGGGATCATATTAATACAAATCGTGAAAACTTGGTTTACCGTCGTACATATTCCCAATTTTTTGCATGATATTTAAGTAAAAGTTTTTTATAAACTTTGACGATTATTTATAAATGGTTCTTTTTTAGTAATTCTAGTCTATAGCAATGTGTATATTTCTGATATAAAATAATTAAAATGAGTGATTTAATAATTCTCACGAATTTTTAATTTTTTATTCAAAATTCCATGAATTCTGTTATGCAAATATTATTTAGTCGAATGGAACTGAAAACTATGAATTAATTTACACATTATTACAATCAGAGACGGAACCCGAAAAAAAACATACACACGATCGATTTTTATTTTAATATTGCACCATGAGTACGTTCACACCTTGATCAGAAAACCAGTGCCAAAATATTAAGCCAAATTATTATTAAATTGTATATAAATTCATATTTAGAGCTAATGAGCGTTCAGTTCCATCTTAGAATGCAAATAGGTCGCTAATTTGTTATTAACTTGCGCATACCGGAAGAAGTCTACCAGAGCGAAAGCCCTACAGTACATTCTCGCCTACCCTTTTTCCCATCGAGCTGCAATGTCCTGTGTTCATATATTCATGTGCCTGTGTATTTTTTTTGCAAAAATACTTACGTAAATAATGAAAATATAAATAAATATTTTGACTCAAAAAATTATTTAAAAACGTTTGAAATTCAACCTTTGACAGCAATTTGCCAGTGGTAAAAGCAGTTTCCAAATCGATATTTATTGTTGAGGTTACCGTAAACGGCAATTACTTTTATCAATTAAAGACAAAAGTGGAACTTTCACTATCGATGAAGGGCACCTATGCCCAATAACATGACTTATTTTATTGAGTACAAACGCACTTTTATGTAAATATTATTGGTTTTCATATAATTTTTAATTTTTTAATTAATAATCATTTTAATAATCATTTTAATAAATATGTATTACATTTATTTTTAAAATATATTTTATATTTCTTTTTATATTACGCAAAGGAATATTTAGATACCATAATATTCAAGTTAATATATCTTAAATATATTTGGCGTTAATTTTGTTGAAATTCATTATTGTTTTCAAATGTGAAAATCAACAAATTATTGTTGCCATAATGAAAACGAACATTTTATTAAGATATATCTTCTTGAGAAAGCTGCTATTTTATGTATTTAAATATACACAATGAATGAATATGTAAGAAATATTACAAATCTAACTATGGCTATACTTTTTCCATAATTTTCCAATTTTGAATGTCTACATCTGATTGAGATATAAAAGAGTATTATTTATTAAAGAGTTGTAATAAAATCTCTACAGAAAAGTCTTGTTTTCCTTTTTAAGCTTTAAAAACCATAAATTGTCTATAAACATTTCACTTTCAAAGTTATCCTAATCCTTAGATGCTAAACATACTACCCATGTGCAGGTTGGATATTTTCTGATGATTTTAGTAACATTTACACTCGTAGAACTTGGTCAGTTGGGAAAAATAGTTTTCTTAAACTGAGTCCAGTACTCACCCATTTTAATGCATACGCATTATCATAAATAGATATTTACAAATTTCTGAAGTTGAAATACAGAACACGTTTAATAAGTGGATTAAATATTTTAATAGAAATTATTGCCGAGTAAACCGGAGTCGTTTTGGTTCTCCTTTCACGGTGTCACTCTCAAGTATCAATTTATAATGAGAAATTAGAAGCCTATAACAGTCGCAAATTTATTCATTGCACGTTTTGGTACGTGAGAACTTGATTCCTTTTTTATATAGACAGGCTCATATTCAACTTGCTTGGGCAATAGCAGCTGAACTGCAACGATCGTAATCTTTTTTTAGTATATGTGTAATTCCATCTAGGCGTGGGTACTAGGTAAGTGAGTGAATCAAAAGAATAAATAGTGTACATTGATTCACTGCGCTAAAAGACTTGCATAAAATCTGATTGATTGATTCGATTTTTAGGTTTAAGGATATTTCGGTTTAATGATAATGGCTTGCAACTAGTTGCGACTTGCATTGCTTTGAATCAATAGCTCATTGACTTGCTCGGTATTCACTTTATTATAATGGTTATTTACTCTTTGCAAAGCATTCATTTTTTTGTATCTCGTGCGTTTCTATTTATTTTATTAAAAAATAAAATAAAAAGAGTCCATCGCTTTCTTTTTCGCAATGATTTGTGTGGAGTGAAAAGTAACATATATCAAACCCACTTAAATATTTTTTTTATGAACAAGTGTTAAAACCAAATTATAACGAATAATCGTGGAACACATTTTTAAGTGAGGAATATGATTCTACCACTGTTTGTATTTGATCGTCTATATTTTGTTATCGCAATTGTTTTTAAATATTTTTTTTACAAATATGTCGGATATCAAAATTCTGTGGAATAATATTAATTAGTTGCACATTTTGCTGCCGGTGGTCATTCTGTATGTTTGAATTCTTTTGCTTTAATTGTTTTCGAGATGCAAGGGTTATTTGATTCTTAATGAAATAATTTGCAGCCCGTCGTGATCGACACAGTTATACTGCTTCATTAGAGTCATTAAGTTGAATCGATTGTTTTTACTTATTCAGATTTAGTGTCATTTCAGTTAAGTGAATCAAGACTAAATATATAGAACTTTCAATTCTCGTATATTTTTAGCATTCTCTATGCGTTTATAGCCCACTTGGTCTAGGAAAATCTATGATAAGTATAAGACGGCTATGGGTGAGAAAAAAACTCGTGTTGAGATTAGACATATTTCTTTTTAATAAAGAGCATTAATAATGCTTTTTATTAAAAAGAAATATGTAAAAAGAAGACATTTCTTCTGCTGGAAATGCAACGATGGATAAATTTAAATAAACAAGATATATGTACATGAGGTGAGAGTGTCGTTCACATGATATTGAATTCTCTGATAAAATTTTATGTATTTTTTATATTAGGTTTGTGTAATTCATCGCTATGATTATACTGTAACATGCGCGCTGGATAATTTACGTGTGTGTTTTATACTACGGTCTATTTATCTGATTAATGCAATTTTTTTTTGAACTTTGAGGATAGGGAAATTTAAACTTCATGTCGGTTGACTAGTGTCATTAAATTAAAAATACGTTGCAATTAGAGAAACTTAACAGCACTAACACGATTTCCCGTCCGTTTTTAATTCTGAAAACGTTAAGTGTAAAATACTAATTTTACTAAAATTTTTATCGGCATTTTATTTAGAAAAAACGTCGTGGGTTGACGTTTCTGATCACATTAAAACAAAGGAGCAAAAAAGTACACTTTTATTTATCTGAATACTATTATATACAAGGGATAATATGCTATTTATCACAGAAATATTTACTTCTGAAATAGCATTTAAAACACTTTCCGAAAATGTTCAAATATCCATTTGTAATAGTATTAATTTAAACAGTAAGTTATAGATATTGAATACCCACTTTAGTATAAAACCTATTCGATTTGACTTGCATAAAACCATTATTTCTGAATGATATTTCAACAAAATTATTTGATAATCAACTCAAAATCATACGAAGAAATTCTCAATGACTGAAGACTGATTCTGAGCCCTGAATGGCAAAGCCTCTGAAATATGAGTTATGTTTGAGAGCAATAATAAATAGAAATTAAAATATTTTGGGTGAAAACAATTTTGAAATTAGCAAAAATTTATTCTTTTTCTCATTCTCCTCATTGATTATGGAGAAGAGAATACAATAATGCATATTATTTTCTAAACTGTGATAAAAAAAATATAAATATTTTTTTAAATTTTGCAACCACTCTGTGTGGTAATAATACAAAACTTTTATTTGTTACCTAAATAAAACACAGTTATTTGGAAAATAAACAGAAAACTCACAACTTATTCGTGGTATAGTTTTATTGTTCGGAAAGCGCAAAATCAAATGGAATTTAAAGGAAAAGGCAGCAATTTGGCGAATTTCCTCTAAAAAGAAATAATACTACTGAAGCCATAATATATCATTAATTTTCAAACATTTCACTGTATCTCCATCAGAGCTCGAAAAATGGGTCGTCCCAAAGTTTGATGTATATACGAGTATATAATGAACCAACTCCCGCCCAAAGCTTTGTTCTCGAAAATATCTTATTATGAGGGATATAATTGATTGCAGAGTTTGAAAAATTTAACTACAACAATTTATTGTCAAATAAGGTGATGTATGCAAAAAGTTGACGCATGCTAGAAGTGGTGGCAATTAATACTACTGTGAGACAGACATGACCCAAATTTGTAGTTTGTATCTGTGTGTTTGTACGTGTGTATGTGTATGTGTGCTTCAACGCAAGTTGGTTTATCGCGTGGATCAGTAAATGTCTTTATGTCGTTGATTTATAAGATTGTATTTATATTTAATATTTGAAAAGAAGAATTCTTGCACTCATGACGGAAAAAGTCACGTACTCATGAAGAAGAATTAAAGGAATTAATGGAATGCAAAATTTATGTATTTACACAAAGACAATAGTTTAAATAACTTTAGAGTTTTGTTAGCTTGTGAAATTTGCTGTGAGGAACAAAAAACCAGAAGATATTGTCCCTCTTTTCGTTTCGTCACATTCCACACATTTGAAAAAGTTAATCTAGATGGCTGATAGAATTTAGAATGAACATGTGATATGGAATGGATACGTGACAAAGTTAACAAATGTGTCTGACAGAATGAACATGTGATGTAAAAAAGGAGTTAGTCGTGTATATTACTGTGCTTAGACTAACAATTACTCGCTGAACTATATTTCGTGTAATGAAAGAATTAAAGTGAATTAATTTCTTACACATCGGCGTGTTATTTTTGAACCAAATTCAGTATCACGCAATAGATTTGTCATTATCGAATGTAATGTGAAAATATGATTAGATACTCCCTGGTAGAAACGTGTTACGAGTATTATACAAAACGTGAATCGATAAAAGTAGGCTTCGAATTTGGATGTCGCAGATTGTTTAAATCAAAACTTTTTCAGGCACACCTGCGCACTTTTTCTTAGCAGTAAAGGAAAGTCGGGCGTCATGCTCGGGCTGGTGACGCTAAATCGGGCAAACTCGGCTCCCTTCGGCATTGGCAAAGTTAACTACTTTTTTAGGCACACCATGCTCATTTATTGATTAATATTTCATTTGAGTATAATTTAATATAATACGAGTATGTTATTGTTTATAATCAGTGTAATATTGGAAACGTATACAGTTAGCGTTTAATATTTAATTTCAAGAGAACTCTATTTAATACTTGTATGTTATTGTATTTTAAAATAATAATATTGTTTTGTTTCTGATTCGATGAACTAACAACCATCATATAATATCTATGTAATCATTATAACATACATAATTTAAAAACAGAAGTTTTCACTTCTTTCGTATAGTCAAAAGCACACATCAGAAAAAGTCTTTCTAAATAAATGCAATCAGAATTGTGAAAAAAATAATAAGCTCTCCTTTGTCATCAGTTTGCATCGGTAATTGTAAAAAAAATATTCATTTCTCAACATTTCGTAACGGGGCGCCTCAAATGCTTTAAATAACTTAATTATTATAGTTTATATGTACACAATTAAGTTATTTGGTTAAGGTTTTTGATATGATTTTTTTGTGGACGTAGTCGTCCGTTTTATTTTCATTAAATGAACTTTCTGCATACAAAACTTATTCGGACAAATATATTAATAATTTATCGAAAAACAAACTGAAATATTTAATTACCCTTTATCAACGTTAATACATACTCACGCAACAAAAAGTTTGGTCTCGAAATAAAGTGTAAGAATAAAATAAGTCTTAAAATACTTTTATATAAGTCTTAAATAAATGTTTAATCATAATAACTGTTTCCATACTCCAAATTCAAGAAATTTTAACAAATTATTATAAGCTAACGTATCTTAACATTCAATAATCACAATATATTTAAAAATGATCTTAACTACATAATTTACTTATCAAAATAAAAAGATTTAAAAAAATGATTAATTAATATTTCGTTAGAAACTGAGAAACTAATAACCGGAAACGAGCCAGTTCTTATGCAATCGCTCGGACTCATCGGGAAAAAACAACCTGGTCGTTTCCCCTTTGTAATCAGGGGAGGACCACTTGGACCGCTAATGAGCAACGAAAATCTCTAATATTCTCTAATATTCTTTTGTCAACAATGGATTCAATAGCCAAAAACTCGAAGTGAATGCACCCGCTTTGAAACTATTGCCTCGAGCCAAGATGAAGTTTGCCACGCGTTTCGCAATTGGAAGGTAACCAGGCAAAAAAAACTGGCAAAACTGGTAGCACATCCGTTGAATAGGTTCTGTAGGCTTTGGTCAAAGCCACTAGCGGTGCTCGCTGCGATCCCAACACCACTCGTCTAACATCTTGGACCCCGATACACCACCGTGCCCAAACCGAAAGCCCATAGGCTCATATACGCGGATACATTACCGTACACATCAGCATGAGGGCAGAGTTATTATGCTCCCAGCCGGCAAGCCGACAAGCCGGGCCGTGGCGTGCAAGGCCACCCGAGCCCTCTCACCTGTGATAAAAAGCTCCACTGCGCGTCAAGGACCACATCCAAGTAGGTCACCTGATCCCACACGCCGATCCTAGCACCAGCCATCACCACAGAGGACTCCCTCGCCAGCCTGCCCTTGAAGAGGACAGCCTCAGACTTTTGTGGGGCAAAGCTGAGCTTGTTCTTAATACTCTAGTTATGTAACCTGATGAGGGAGTCCGCCGCCCGCTTCTCTAGGGGCAGTCCCTAGTTAACATTTTCCTAACAAAGGTGTCTCCATTCTGCAAAAAGATAACTCGATTACGGAAGTAGTTTATAATGATCTGGCGGAGGTCCGCTAACACTTCCCGAGACTCCAACGTAGACAAGATGGCCGGCCACAAGGAATTATCTAATGCTCCGAAGATGTCCAAAAAAACTCCAAGAACGTATTTGTTTGGGCACGAATCCACCCAAGTCAAAGCAGCTGAAAGGGCGTCCGATGTGGACACTCTGGAGCGGAATCAACTTTGGAAGGAGCGTAATGGGCCGTACATCTTTACACCACTGGGCGATTTCCCATTACTCTTTGGTATGAATATAACGCTCCCCACTTTCCATACCTCGGGAAAATGGCCCTCGCAAAGACAACGCTTGAAAATCGCAACTATCTCACGCACCGCATTGTTCTAAACAACCTTAATTATCCTATTGTCGGTTTCATCAATGCCTGGGGCTTTCTTCGAGTCAAAATTTTCCACGATGACCTCTAACTCAGAGTGTCGCAGCTTCGGATGAGAGCTGCTGTGAGTCGGCAGCTAACAATTGTTACTTTTGTTGGACAAGATCAACTAAATGCATACAAGTACCTCAACATTTGGGCGTCGCCAACTAAATGTCTCCCGTCTCAAACTTATATATTTATATTTACACACATATTCATATACCCATTTAAATATACATCAACGTATACATACATTTACAATCATACATATACACAGATATACACATGCATGCATAGACATACATGTATACACCCTTATATATAAACCCACAAATGACATGGAATAGAGGAAAGTAATAGTATATGGGAGGGAAAAAATAAAATTATTTATTATAGGACATAGTGAGAAAGTGAAAGTGTTTGACGAAGGTGAACTTTAATTTTAATTGGTGGAAAGTTTTGAAGTCTTCTATAAAGAGTACTGAAGCAAGCTGAGGATGCGGTGACTAACGTCGTTGAACTAGTCTCGCCAATTGGGATTTTGATCGTTCAACAAGAAAAGCTGGGAAAGAAGTTTGTGACTTCTGAAAATGGTAGCCTGTGATTTGGAA
This sequence comes from Druceiella hillmani, assembly GCA_039881145.1. Taxonomy (NCBI): domain Eukaryota; kingdom Metazoa; phylum Arthropoda; class Insecta; order Lepidoptera; family Hepialidae; genus Druceiella; species Druceiella hillmani. Next base: position 32,870,198 of record JAYKKI010000018.1, on the reverse strand, counting down.
GGATTAATTAGCAGATCAATTTTTTAGTCCACTGATTGCAGATTCAAGTTACTAATTGAAGCTAGGATTGAACCGGCGGCCTAAGGCAGACAAAGTTGAAAATAATCTACATACCTGTGACAACTACTCCTAAAATGTTTAACAGTACTATTAATGAATATGGAAAACAGTGCCACAACCTTCTGTCGCTAGTATAAAACTAATTCGATACGTCTCGATGTAAGATCTTGACCTTGAAAATAATTGGTCTACTACAACAACATCTCGCTTAGCTTCCTCAAGTAATTGATATTAGTCGTAGGTTATATAAATTCAAAATACTTTTATCGAAACAACTCCCTAAAAATCCTCGAAGTTTTAAAATGAAATTCCTCTCCGTCAAACCTTGCTTCTTAAACTTTCCTTAACAAATTTGTGCGAATTAGGTATAAAATGTTTCTTAGGTCTATAACGATTTGTCAAAAATAGAATAAAAAATGTGGATATAGAAAAATAATGTTTTACGAAAACTTGCTTAAAAATTAAATGTTTCGTTGAGATGCATTGGACACAAAGAATTAAAACTACTTATAGGTAAGTGTAAAATTATTAATAAGCAATTGCACTAGAGTTCGATTAGACATTAGTGCAGTGTATTAAACATTTATTAGTATCATAAAAATGAAATTAAATTAGGAGAATTTACGAAGAACTCTATGAATGAAGGAAGAAAACCAAGTCTCTGAAATTAATGTCACCCGATATATTCCATCGCATCATCCTTTTCAATATCAGTCTATATATGCCACTGGGTATAATTTGTTTTTGTACTTATACGATACGAATGTAACGAGAAAATACACTACCAAACGTTTAAGATTATCTTTTAAAACAGATAAAAAATAGCAAGCTTGCGAGTTTTAAGGTCGCCGAGAAAATGAAGGAAAAGTCACGCAACGAGATGACTTACATCCCTCGAAGGGTAAAAATGAAAAGCTGACTACGACAAAATCGTTTAAGGAAAGGCATTATCCATATACGTAGGTTTACATATTATATTATTTATGACGAAAAATATCGTACCTTGTCGACATATTGATATTGATATTCATAGTTTTATATTTATTCTTATTAATATTTATTTATAACGTATTTGCAATTTTTATACCTTTACATAAAAAAATTACATACATACATAAATTACACATTTACTTTTATTCAAGATACCGTTAGTATATAGGTTGGAAAGCTCATTCAAATCCAGTTTACAACGAAAGAGAAAGTTTAAAGCTGACAATTTTCTTCCAATATGGTCTTCATCACATATCAACCACATCATCATCATATTTATTGTTTTAAGTGGCAGAAGCGTGGAATAATAATTTTAGCTACTTTCTTTAAATTTTCGTTCAAGAAACATTTTATTTTGAAATGAAAGTTATATTTTGCATTTCCTATTTTATCAAGTTTCATTTGATACCCTATATGATGGAATTAAAAAAAAGGTATGAGTAATTTCGTCCACCAAAGATATTCTTAAAATGGTGTTCCATTTATGTTATTTTATGTCCATATTAAGAATATTACTAAATATAATAAATTAATAATATAAACATTTAAAAAAATATTATTAATTTCAAGGCTCTCTTAGTGGTATAATATTTGAAAAAATAGGCTATGATACATAAACAAATGAACTGACAGACCAGTCGACACTATAAATGTTCTGTTTTTTTTCAGCTCTGATAAGGAACAATTGAAACAGGATAGGCGGCTAGAACGAAGAAGGATTGAATGAACCGGAATCATTTTAGATGACTGTTGGAAACAAGTATTGAAGATACACAAATTAATAAAAAAATACTTTGTAAATATTAGTGGCGTGATTAAAATTAAGAGCAATGACGATTTTTAGAATATAATATACAATATTGTGCGGAGATAAGCTTTTTGATACAATAATGTGCGGAGATAAGTTTTTTTTGGAGAAGTTCTACTGTAAATTTTGCCTTTTTTAATTCAGTGTTAGAAGTGTGCGTTGTAAATAAAATTACCTTGTTTGGTGTATCTTTAATTTTATTGGTAAATATTCATTTTTCGTATGCAAAGAGCTCGAATGTAGCCATATTTTAAATGCATTTTCAATTTTTCCATCCGGCTATTAGACTTTATTTCCTATATGTATATACGTACAATGTACAGACTTGTCATGTAGGTTATAACCATATTATATAATTCATGCATATTAAACATTTAAAAAAATATGTTCAATGGAAATGGAAAATCAGTACGATAATATACGATTTAGGATGCGGTGATGGGTGGGGTCATAAAATTCGTGTTGCTACTTAGACCTATTGGGCGTTGTTGAACAGAAGAAGGAAAAGAGCTCTTTGAGCAGAATACAAATGCATATTAAACTATTTTATATTAAATAATGACATGGGAGATACTTATAATTGCCATTTTTTTCCTATTTTATTTTTAGGTCTATCTTAATACCCTTGGTGTACAGGTAATTCCTCTATATTGCAAATATGTTGTATGTGCAAATAGTCAAAATACCAAAGTTGTGATCAAATATAATAGTGTGTAAGTAATAGGTAGTTAAGTTTTTAGGTTATGATGATCGTATATAATATAATTTTATAAATCAAATCAAAATAAGCAAATTTTTTTACAAGCACTTTAAAAATGTATGTATAAATATTTTTTGTATGAATGTTAGACATTTGAAAAAAATACTTGTTTGCATATCTAGGACAGTGATGTGATGATAGTGATAATGTATTTTTTTGCTGTGGAAACTAACGGCGTGCTATTTTAATTAAATATAAAAGTAACTAATTGATACCCATGCGTAAATAATGGAGAGAGGTTTATGTATTATTATGAACTTTACAATATTAACACCACTCATTTTGGAATATATTCAAGATAAGTTACACAAATTTGGAAATGCGAATGAATTCCTTAAAAATCTTTAGGAAAAAAATGTTTTTATTACCACTCTAGAAGTCGCACTAATTACTGTATTAGATTATATTTAGTGAATTAGGTTGTTATTTTAACTTACTAAATTTTAATGTTGTAAGTAATAAGTCCACCAAATATATCAAAATACATCATTCAAATACGTAAGTTAATAAATAAAGTGAAGATAGAATTTCATTTACTTCACTCTATTTATTTACTTACGTATTTAATGTTACGTATTATTTCACTTTATTTTTTTCTTTTTGTATTTTCTTAATTCATGTAATTCTAAAGTATTGTGAGGTTCGCTCATTCATTCTTTTACGAAAGCTTTGGCTTATTATACTGCATTTGCAGTCTGACTGTACGACTTTTCACATTGTGTATAGTCGTACAGTCAGACAGCAAGTGCAGTAAAAATAAACCCCCATAAATATGTTTGGTAACTTTCAATTTTAATATATTATATTTTCGACTTCATAGAATACGAACACAAAAATGCCAGAAAATTATAGTCGTTATTAAATATGGCCAGAATGCCCCGGCCGTGTATTTTTAAAATATACCAAAAAAGTATTTTAGGCAGCTTGAAATTTTTAGAAAACACTGTTATTTGAAAAAGTTTTTTATATGATAAAGGACAATTTAAAAAATGTTATAACCACACCTTTGTTGTTACTGTAAGTGTAATCGATGATTCGGACCTCAGAGAAATTTACGATATTATGGATTTACGATATTAAGAGTTAACGATATTAGGAATATCTAACATTGAGTTTACGATATTAAAAGTTTACGATATTATTTAAGTGTCGAAGATATAAGGGCGAATATCAGCGATCTATCTGCCTCCCTCTGCACTAATTTATTTGGTCCACGATATTGTGTCTATCATTCCTCAATTTAACAGTGCTAATTTACCTTTATAAAAAAATTGTTTTATGCTGAAAATTGTTTCCATAGATCGTTTGGGGCTGGGGTATGATAGCACATTTACCCTAACTTTTAAATTTTTTCTTGTCGTTTATTAGTTTAACATATTCACTAATAGACAATAGCCTATGTAACTGTATAATTAAAAACAAATTGATTATTTTCGGAACCATTATCTACGCAATGGGTGTAATGTGATTGCAAGCGTTAAATGATGTAAATGGGTAAACGCTTAAAAAGATGTAAATTTATAATTTTTTTTGATAATCCATACGTGGAATTTATTTATTTAAAAAGTCAGTTAAATGTTTAATTTGATCGATTAATGAATAAACATTTTGAATCAAGGCTTGGATTTTTAGCTTTCTCCTAGTTTTGAATTTTAGGTTTTGGCCTTGGAAGTTTTATCAGAAAACTCTTATTTGCATCTATTTTTCCTTTTAAATATTTTTTAAATAACAATAATAAATATGACCCGAAGAAAAATTGGTAAATTTTTCTTTTTGGAAACTTAAAAGATTTTTTTGAATATGCCGCTTTTCTAAGATGTATGTTATTCAGTTAGATAAATTCTGTAAAGCCACATTTTTGTGTCTTCTTTAATTAGATGTACACGAATTCGTCCACTGCTAAACCTAATATTTAAAGTGTATTACAGATTAATGTGACTAAGAGATAGTTATAAATAAGTAATTTGCAAAAATTTTAGTTTTCTTTTGCTTGCTTTATAATATCTAAAAACCTTGGATAAGTAATTGATAAGAAATCCTCTTAAACAGTATATTATATTTATAATGATATATTGTGCTTTCAAAAACAGGTGCGTACCTTCAAAACTGTTATCTAAATATAACTATATTATTATTCACGATACACAGTGGCTACACGTACGAGTATAAATACAATTAACAGATGCACATGTAGCTAAACTTCTGGCATTTCCATATCACGTACACATAATAATTACGTCACTTAATAATAAATTTTCGATGTTTAATTAACAGTGGAGTTTTACGAGTGCACATTGAGAGTACTCAAGCGGTATAATTGCATAGTTAGCCTTTCTCTACTCAAGGTTCATGCATATTCCGCACACAAGAGGGTAAATTGTGAGCTTTCAACAGCAGAAAGCTCGTGACGGAAGTTGGCACTCCGCCCCGATTTGCGATTCTCTGTATGCGGTTCATTCTTAATGTAGCATTTATTTAACATTTTAAAATAGATGTTAGTTGCTTAAAAAGTAATTAAAATACATTATTTAGGTATTTATCTATATGTATCAATTTTGTAGTTTAGGTGAAGTTCGGTTTTTATTTAATTGTTTTATTTATCGAACCAATGAGTATAGCTGACGTGAATATTATTCAAATGAAAGCAGTATACAATAAAAATATAGAGTAGTATAACTTTCTGTTAGAGCCAACAACTACGATTTACGCAAGTCTGTGCAAAAATTACAAGTTATGCCAAAAGACGAAATTTATTTTTACTCGAATGAAACGGAATAAAAAATATTATTGATATTTATTATAAATTTTATATATTATTAAAATGTATTTAATAAGTATATTAAAAATATATAAATATGTTCAATAATACAGGTGTCCAGTGGAAAATTTCAATGTTTGAAAAATTGTAAAAAAAAAATTACACCTCTAATACAAAGTAGGTTTATTTTAACTTTATAACAACAAATGCGGATTTAATTTTTTAAAAACCACGTTTTCCAAATGGCGGCCATCGAGTCTGACACACACTTCGAGTCTAGCACGCATGTTTTCAAAAACGCGTTTGCAGAGCGACTGGGGTATCCTACTGACTTCGGCTCGAATATTTTCTTTAAGTTGTGTCACAGTGCTCGGATTTGTTTTGTAAACAACGGATTTTAAATATCCCCATAAGAAAAAGTCACATGGGCTCAGATCGGGTGACCTAGGTGGCCACGGTACGGTACCGTTTCGGGATATATTTTTTTCTGGAAATAACTGCCGCACTGTATTCATGGACACATTAGCAGTGTGAGCTGTGGCCCCGTCCTGCTGGAACCATGTGTTTTGGTTGAAGGATGGTTGAAGGAAGGACTATTCTACTCTGAAAAAGTCATTTAACATTTGGGCATATCTCTCCGAATTCAGTTACAGTTTGGCCACGTTGATTTTCAAAGAAATAAGGCCCTGTGATTGCAGATGCAGACATGGCACACCAGACTGTTACTTTAGGCTTATGTAAAGGCTCTTGATGCATTTGTTTTGGGTTGTGGACATCCCAGTAACAAAAGTTCTGCTTATTCTCATATCCTCCAATGTAAAAGTGAGCTTCGTCACTAAAGAATATGTTGCCCATCCAGGTAGCAGTACAAAATCTCAACATCACCTCCGCGTAAGTTTTTCTTAATTCAAAGTCAGAATGGTGTAAATTTTGAACAATTTGAATTTTATATGGATGGAACTTGAGCTTTTTTTGCATTATTACCTCTAAAGTTGATTTCGGAATTCCCAATATCGATGAACGTGGACGCAGTGATAAACGGGGATTTTCAACGACAGAAACCATAACACGCTCGACATTTTCATCTGTGGCTACCAATGGTGTAGGTCCTGGCCTGGGCCTATTTAATGTTGATCCTGTAGCTCTCAACCTTGCTACCCATGACTGAGGTTGATCGATGGTTCATCACGTAATCGACGAATACTGTAACGATTATTAAATCGACGGCGTGCTACAGACAGCGAAAATTTACTCGAAATATACGCCAACACGGCAAAAGCGCGGTGCTCTCCACTCCACTGTTCCATGACTACTAAAACATCCGCACCGCTTGTGCTTCTAACGACGCCCCCCGCGCCCCTCTTATGTATTGCGTTCAGAAACTATGTTTGTTCAAACTTTGAAATCTGCCACTGGACATCCTATATATAATTATATATTAAAAAAAATATTGTTGCTATTTATTATATATTTTAGTTTATATTTAATATATTATTGATATTTATCTCGTGTAGATGGAAAATGGCACGGAAGTTAAGTACGTAGATTTAAGTACTTAATTGGAAAGACGATTTCTGGGTGTCAAATTTTTTCGTATTATGGTCTATTTGTTTACAAAAAAATTTTTTTCGATTTCACGTGCTTCAGTGTAATTTTTGTATTGGTTATATAAAATGAAAATTAATAACAGTTTATTGAAATGTATAATAAATAACTCGCATGCCTACATAAGAGCGAATTACAAAGAAGCGTCAATTGTTACTTACAAATAACTCGCAGGTACATACATATATACATACATACATATATATATATATATATATATATATATATATATATATATGTATATATACATCTATATATATATACAGTTTGTTTACGATGAGTAAAATCATATTTTAAATGCATCATCGTTATATGATGTTAGAAAATTTATAAAATGTTATATACATCTATCATAAAATGAATCCTGTCGTCGTTTCTGAAATAATTATGCAAGATGCTATAAGGTTTCTTTAACTATATCCAAATTAATCAATACAATAAAATATCAAGCTACGGACGAGAATCGTATCGTAATATCAATGCGGTACCGAGCATACAATTTTTTATCGCAGTTCAATATTTAAGGTTAGAAATGAGATTTGTATATTTCATCTTATATAGCATCATTGGAACTTTAATTGATTTAAGTCAGTTTTTAAGTACAATGTTAAGCTACTTTAAGATCATAAGACATTGATGAAAAAAAATGAATTAAAAATTATTTATACATTAAGATGGTTATTTAACTTTGGAAGGCCAAATAGCTCTTTATTAATATCATATTCGTTCTTTATGTTTCTTTGTAATCAACGGTTTTAAGTTCATTGGAATACCTTAACATCGAATTAACTTTAACAGCAATTGTTGAATGTCCGATATTTTTATTCATTTTCGTCGAGTAATGGCAACTACGCAGAAAGAACTGAAATAATTATGTTTGATAGATATTTTTAATCGAAAGAATGGACACTTGAGAAAAATAAAATGTTTGATTTGCTTGGACAAATTGTATTTAAGTAATGGCATTATCAACCACAATTTATATTTCGAAGATATAAATGTTCTTTAAAATAAATCAAATCAGAACAAACTGATACATTTATATCTGATTTTTTTAAACACGTCATATTTTATTGAAATATCAAGCGCCCTACAAATTGTCTCTAAAAGTACGACATAATTTGTCTCACCTTCAATACGGCTATCTCTTTTATATACGTATTTTCTTGGACTATATAGCTCACATTATAGTTACTGCGTTTCGTTACTTTTGGAAAATTTGTTTTGTTCATTTTAAATTGGTATAACGTACTTTATCATTAGCTTTTTTAATGGAGGATTTTAATTATATATCGAGATTCTTATGTAGCCATCCAGGCTATATAATGATATCGATATATAATCAAGATACGAACTAAATATTATCACCTGCTAAAAGCTCTGCGTTTATCAAATCTACGTAGGACCGATAAATAATTGTACCAAACGAATTATGTTTTTCGCCAAATGATACCGAAAGACGGAATGAATATCAGAATTGACAACAAATGTATCTAAGTGCTTAGATAGACAGAAAATTAATCAGCAATATCGTATCAACTATATAAAAATTAAAAACAGGCATGTTTTATAAGAAAGAATAGAACATGCGTAAATACAAATGAACATAATTATGCATAACTAGCTTAGTTATATCTTCAGTACAGAACATAACTCTATAACGCCTTTAATAGAAATTTTATAATAATTAAAATTCAACGATTGCGCACAATATATACAAAATTTTATACATTTCAATTCTCGTTAAAGAAACTGTTCCATCAATACTTTAAATTCAGTAATTGAATTTAAATTAGGGGCAAAAAACGCTTATTATTATAAGAATTAAGCAGCTAATTAACCTCAGTATGACAATAATTATAAGCTAGTTAAACTCAGACAATTCGTATTTACAAGTTTTGCTACTTAACTTAGAGACTTATGTGGTTGCGGGACTTAAAGTGAATTTCTTTCAGTTTAATGTATTGTTAACATTATCTATCTCGTACCGTTATCTTATTATCAATCAGAAACAACTTAGTAGGGGAATGTTATTACAACTTTTGTAATAACATACTTGAATAAGTGGAATAGGAATTTTACAATTAAATGATACTACGTGATGTAGTATTATCTCTATTTTCTTTAATTTCTGTACCACGACCTAGGTTTCGTTGTATTACAACATCTTCAGGTGGGATATTAGCAAAGAAAGATTCAATCTTTGCTAATATCCCTCCTGAAGATGTTGTAATACAACGAAACCTAGGTCGTGGTAAAGAAATTAAAGAAAGTAGAAATAATACTACATCACGTAGTTTCATTTAATTGTGAATAATGAATTTCTACAAAATTAACGCCAAATATATTCAATATTTGAATAGGAATTTGTAAAATGAAAAATATTTTCTATCTAGAAAAAATATTAAGTAGTCCTGTCAACTAGAAATTTCGTAAAATATTTTAAAGATTAAATGTGTAAGAATTAAGAGTTAATAACTAAACAATTGTTTTCCACCATTTCACTCCTTTCGATGTAAATTTGCAGATTTCGGAAATTTGCACCGAAATGGGTGAAATGGGGGTAAACATTTGCAATCAAATTATTAACGGTTCTTAATAATTAGGAGGGAACATTACTTATATAGTGTAGGCAGCCTTTAAAATGAGTTTTGAAAAAATGAAATGTATGAAACGTACTATTTCAAAATTTGCGCAAAAATCTGATTTTCCAATCGCTATTTATAATTTGGGGGGAGATTTGGGAAATGTAATTTAAATACATACATAAGGTTTAAATTGGTTACCTATTTTTATAGTTTTAAAATGAAAAACGAAGCTCCTTATCATTTTTGACAACAAATAATAGTCGCAGGGGGTCAAGTCTAGGTTGTAAGGTGGCTGTTGCAATAATTGAAAGCGGCACTTTTGAAGGGCAGCCATCGCAACATGGCTCCTGCTTACAGATATATCGTTAATCAAAAGCAGCATACCTTTCGGTAATTTCCCTCGCTTTTTCTCTTTCACTGCCTTTATAAGTTATCTCCCTTCAAAGCAATATCTTTATCTTTGAATTCAATGAGCAGGATAATGTTTGTGTTAGCAAAAGCTATCGCCATGACTTCTCCGGCAGATTGCAACACTTTGAAATGTATGGATGGGTGGGGTACTCTTTTACGCCCCTGCATGGATTCCTGCATAGCTTGTACATAAATATGTGCATATATATGTACACACACACACACACACATACACACATATATATATATATATAAATATATATATATATATATATATACATATATACATATATATTTGTCTATGTAAATATATTATACCTGTTATAATTTGCAATATGGCAGCCAGTGGAAGCTATACGTTATTATTTTAAGGTTTCGTACATGAGAAGGAAAATCTTAAGCCTTATAAGATCACTTAAGTATCCAGTTTTCCGGCTGTCACTGCCGTTTTTTCAGAATCCCGTAATACCGAAATTTTTAATATTACTAAATCATATTAACTTGTAAATATTTTAAAAAGTAACATAAAAATATTTATGAGGGAAAGGTTTCATTAAATACTTACATTTTTTCATTCCCTGTATAAAGTGGAGTATCGTGTGAAATTAATAGTTATAGGGGTCTCAAAAACTTTTTTGCATTTTTCATAATTTTCATTAGATATATTGAAGAATATGCAAAAAAAATATGACTTCATTTTCGAAATTACTGAACCTTAAATTGTCAAAAGTTCATGGCAACACAACCCTTTAGTTTCATATGTAATCATTGTAATATTTATATCCCCACCCCTCCACCGATATTGTTTAATACATACTGAGCTTGTAGGTCCGTTTTAAAGGTCAAATATAATAGATAAGGTAATTTCACTTCAAACAAGGTGTAGAGGAATCTTTGACGGTCGAATCATACTCACATTTGCGCCCTATTTTTTCCCTAAAATCATAAGAATTAAAAAAAATGCAGAAAGGGCACTTTTGAAAATATATGTTTTGAATGAGGATGTTGGATAATGTTTAAAAAATTGAAATAGACTAATTTAACTGAATATATATTTAAAGATAATTTAAAAGGAAAAACTAAGGATCATATCATATAAATAATACGTCAAAATCAGGCTTACAGAATTTTCGTCACAAACAATAGTGTATTATTACATAGAAACCTAGTGAACATCGGAAAATATAGATGCTTTCTCTCAGAAAGTATTTCAGATTTTTAAGATAAAAGTTCATAAATTAATTCAGGTCATTCTATACGTATACCAAATTTGGTGTACATCCGTTTAGAAGGAACAGTATTACAAAGTTACATACATCATCATAAGTGTCACAGAGTTATAATGCAAGAGATAGATTTATAAATTTTTACCGCAATTTTAAAAGATAGGTTACTTTCAGAGCTATTCTACTTCATCATAAGCTCAAAAATCAACTTCTAAATCAAATAATGCCGCACGTCTCGTGATTAAAAGTACTTTCACTCAATTTGCTGTATTAATAATTTGATATAACAATACTTGAATTATTATTCGAATTCCTTATACGCATCGCGTCTCAAATGAAGTTGAAGTGGGAAGTTCAATGTTTACAAAATGAGAGCAAATAATAAAGAAGCACAGACAAGCACTTTGCCCAATATTAGAGAGAATTTATAAATATAAAATTCATTTGGCATAATTTTCAGTTTAATTTTACTGGGTGGTTACATTTTTAATTTTGACGATAAATTTTAAAAATCAAGATCTTAAAAAAACACAACGATATCTTTATTCATTACTAATAACACCAGGCCATGTTTGTATATGTATTACAAAGAATACGTAAGATCAATAAACTTTAACTATTATCGTAGAGCTTCTGTGATTATGGCAGTATTTGTTAAAAATAATCTAGTTTTATATTTATAAATCACTGCAAAATATATTGTTCTAAGCTATTTATCAAAGTCATCCACATTTTACAGATCTCCTTCAGTTTAATTTGAAACCTGCAGGTATTTTATTCCTCATTTTATTACATTATTTATGACTACATACGCATTCGATCTCTAGAGGAGTTTATTTTATGGAGAACATTTTTCTTCAATTTCACCGCTTGTACTGTCATGGCTTGACCCATTTGAAAGTGGTTTATCATCAAAGTATGTCATATTTACGTCACTTTAAAGTATTAAATTAAACACTAAAATAATAAAGGATAGTTAAATCTGTTCATATTATAATATTGTCAAACACTCACGGTTGCCTCTACTACCATTAACGGGACATTTATTTATAATCACTAAATTTGATTTAATTGATCATTTTCATATAAACGTAAGTCGTATAGCTTGTCGAAAGCTGTCTTTAGCACTCGATTAGTAATAATTCATTAGTTGATTCTATTAAACTATAACTGATAAACTTTCAGAGTTTTATAATACTATTAAGTTTTCAATTAAGATACTCGCTATCTCAATTCACAAATATAAGCTTATTAACAAACATTTCTAATTTTTCCTAAAACATTAATTTATTGAAGTGAAACCATCTTTTGGCAGACCTTGTCCAATATTTCTGGTGAGAACACATTTACGATTTCACGTGGGTATTTTTATGAATTAGAGGAAATTTTTATGAATTAGTATATTTCATCTACTATAATATTTTTAATTAAATAAATTTCATTAAATTAGTATTATTTTAACTAAATTTCACTTGTTTTTTAATTTTTTATTTTAAAAATTTCCCCTTGTATTAATTTCCCACACATACTAATTTTTTTCTACCATAAGAGACGCTTTGTGACATATGAGAGAAGATGAGTGAGCTTAACCTGAGATATATGATTTTTTTTTAAATTTAATACAGAATATCACTCAGAATGAAGGTTACCGGTGAGTTCAACATTTTATTCGAATCTTTGGAACTAACGACTGGCTGTTTCATGACAGAGCGCACTTTCATGCATTGTTATGTGTATATTGGTTGTTGCTTCGTTGCAAACGGAAATAATCTGTTAAGAGCATTCTTTTTACTCGCAGAAGCACGATTGTTAACTGAACAGAAGATCTAACCGTGCTCTTTACATACTACGGTATGTAAAGATATTCGAAAACATTTTGTAACAATCGAAAAATTAAATTACTGAAAAGAGTTCATTTGGTGTCAATCTAATATATACATGCTGCATTCACTTTCACAGACTCTAACACCAATAGCAAAATTTGAGTATTTTATTGAAAAATCTCGGCGTGTTATTGATTTTTTATTCAAGTATTATTTTTTGTTCTTATTATTATAATATTACTAATTCCTGTTGTAACTTTACTTCTGGGAACTGCTTCACTGTAGTGGTAACGGAAAATAAGACCATGAAAATACAGAAAGGTTCAAAAGTTTTCCCGAGAACATATCAAAATCATACATAATTTATTAGAAATTATATATTTTTGGACCGTATTTAGTTACAATATTGCAGTATATAAAACCTAGCAGATTAAAAAAAATTAATGAAATTAAATTATTGTTCCCTTTTTTCATCACAAAAAGGTTATGTAGTTGCAATTTTATTTTTTTATCAATATTTAATGTTAAAGAAAATAATTAATTCTTTTAGCAATAGAACTAAGTTTCATTACAGAGAATAAAAAATGTTTCATTGTGCTCATGAAATTGCGAAATATATTTTTCAAAAGACAGGTTTAACCCATTGCAGCCATCGCTAACAAGATGTCCGCGCATACTGTACTCATGTAATTTTGCTGTCATTATCAAACATGTAAAATATGGCACGAGTATTAATAATATTTATCATATTTCAGGCGGTCGGAAAAAAATCACATTCACATAAGAATGAAATACGTGAAAATGTTGGCGGCGATCACAATCGTGTGATGAAAAATCTATGCACACGCACGCTTTTGTCGGATATTTGCCAGGTGTCGTAATAATTTCATATAGTTGATATCGATTTTCATCTTAACTGTTACATCTAGCAATTTTTCTGGAAGTAATTTATCATTTTTATTAAGGTATTAATTATATTAGCCATAAATAGGGCTGCTCTGTTATCACTACATATAAAAGTGCACGTGGTAAACGATAGATTATTTAGACCAAAATTTACTTTGGTCAATAGTTTGGCATTATTTTTGTGATAAACTTTAAAGCATAATTCATCTGTTGATATCGGCGTTGTCTTAGGGTTTTCTAAAGCATAAATTCTAATTGTAATAATAAGAAACTGCCATAGGCATTACGTAATCTGCATATTATCTGCATATACCATAATCCTTCAAGGTGAAATGGGTAGCATCGGCAGTGTCATCCGAAATTACGGGTACAAATACTGTATCATGAAGAAGCTAGTAACAGCAAGGTTTATATGCTAGGTACATTAAAAATCTAAAGCAATAACGATGTAATGGTTATTGCTTTAGATTTAGATGTAATTCTTCAGTTCAGAGTCGATTCAATTGGCCTTTAATTGCATATTTCCCTTAGTGGTTTGGTAACATGCCCATTCTTCTAAAGCGTATGGAAAATTTACGTCCACAAAACAAAATATTTTCTACTTGAAGCTAATGTAATTTTGGACCAAAAGTAGATATTTTCCAAACGAACTTCGTGTTGAGAGTCAATAAGCAAGGAAATATATTTCTAAAATACATATGAATGGAATGGTTGAAAATATCAAAATAACTTTTATAGTTTTAATCCAAAAAATCGAAATCTTTTACACTAACGTTTATTTATTTCTTACTCGGTCCATTTGCAACTAGTTGAAGTTTATTTTTTCATATTATTTAAGGGCCTAAATATACATTAATTGACTTTTAGATTTATTTAATCAAGGATGATTAAATGTTTTGTTAATAGTGATTTCATCCGCAGTTGTATTCCAAGTAGCTATCTGAATTTGTTGAAGGAAGAAAACCAGTACCGAGTTTTCCATTGAACATTCTTTCCATCTTTAGTGTATTCTAATAATTTTAATATAATTAAATTTGCCAATAACCAGATGACATAAATGAGCGGAATGGGGCAGAGAGCCAATTTCAAATATAATGCTGACGTCGACAGCTGGATGTTGTGCCCATTGTGTAGTGGTATTTATGATCGCAGGTTTAGGGAAATCTGGGTAATTATCCAATGCGGGGCGCGAATGAAGCACGTAGGAAGACGTAATTTAATTACCCTTTTTGGGATCATAAAACGTCACAAAGATTTGTCTATAGTTACACAGTAATAACAGTAAACTTGTTTTGGTTAAAATCATTGATCTGCTTTTCAACACTTTCAATTTGTTACCATACTCAAAATTGAAAAAAAAACTTTTTTGAGCCGTGCTCGATTTTCTCGGCAATAACTAAATTTTAAGTCCTTGTTGTTGTGTTGATGGGAATAAAAAATTCTAGACTCTAACCCGAACTCTAAATATACTTTCCTTTAAAATCTATACTATTTATATTCAATAAAAGTTATAACCTAACCTACTTCACCTTGCTAAAAGCAAAGTTTAAGCTGGTAACTATGCGTGTGTTTTATATATTTAAAGAAAAGTTTTATATATTTTTTAGAAATAGTAAGGTAGTGTATAGGTAATATATTTTCATCAAAAATCATTTAAAAATCTTTAGAAATTAAATGGAGGTTTCATTTATCATTTTCTTTTACATTTTAAACCTCGTTTGTGAAATACAGAACTTTAAATGACGTTCGATTTTATCCCTCCCTCGACCGTAATTGTTCAACTGCTAATTTGAAAATAATCATTTCAGTAGGTGCAAATATTAAAGCAATCGTACTTTACATGTGTACTGATCCGCAATTTTTCAGGTGTATGTTTAACATGGGTTATTGAGACCTACGTAAAAACAGATTAATACTTATAGTTTGCTTCCAAAATTTTTGAAGTTATATTTCTTTAGGCGCGTTATGAAAAAATGATGAGAGTGAAATTTTAAGATTCGTCACAGAAAAGTTACAGTATGAAGTTGCAGCGGTTGCAGTCTCGAAACAAAAGCTATTGGCACCATCGTCGCCTCTGTTCACTGTTTTCATATTCATAGTATTTATCCACATGTTTCTAGTGTCTTTACACACACGTGTTTTAGTTTCATATAAGTGCGATTTATATATGTGCTGATAAATTATATTCAGTAGTGATTTAAATTCAATATTTTGATTAATATATTTACTATTCGTAAATATTAGTGAAAAAATTGTGTTTATAGACTTTTTCCAGTTCTCCAATATAATTGAGGTTATCTATCCGTATGTATTATTTAATGATGCCAAAGAAGTATAACGTCTCACGCGCGTACATAAGTACACGCACCCATTTTTTTCGAGTATTTACTGTATTTTTTTTCATATTTTGTATTCAGTAGTTGTTAATATTCCATACATTACACCGTATTTCTTTCATATTTCGTATTCGGTATTTGATAAAGAATTTTTTTTGTATGTTGTATTCAGTAGTTGGTACTATATTTTTATTCCTATTTAGTATTCGATATCAAACGAAATAAGAAAAATTGTGCATATTTCTCGTTTCGTATTTTATACCAAGATAAAAATCCTGACCAAAATTGCCCGGATTTTTATCTTGATTATCGTTATAGCTGATCTAATGTACGTTTTAATAATAAACACACGGCCTATCAAGAAAGTAAGGCTAATCACAGCAGTGCTTACAAAATGTATTTATTTACATTTTAAAGTTAAGTATCTACCAAAATTACTGTTGATGTTCTATACACTACTAGAATTATAGTTTCTACTATTATTAGCGGAGATAAAAGCTTGGTAATATCAACAGATGATAAAATAGGAAAAATGCTACATGAAGCGAAATTCAATTTGATATTAAGTTATTAAGGTTGTAATAAAACAAAATTTGGTCGAATAAAATTTGATTAAATTAGCAATTACGAAAGAGATTAAATGTTAAAAATGGTAAAATTATAAAAAATATTGGTGCTGGTGAGACAACGTTTTGCATTTAACTTCTTAGATGTAAATTATAGTAATATTCAAAGTAAATAGAAGTAAACTGACAACCACAATAATTAACTAAAATTCGTCACCACTACTTGCATTTCGGGCCCCGCCCATTAATTTATTCTTAAAACCGCTTGAAATTGTGCAACGCACCACACACAACGACGACGCACACCACAGTGATTTACATTGCTCCCGG
Organism: Druceiella hillmani; assembly: GCA_039881145.1. Lineage (NCBI taxonomy): Eukaryota > Metazoa > Arthropoda > Insecta > Lepidoptera > Hepialidae > Druceiella > Druceiella hillmani. The sequence continues at coordinate 32,853,031 of JAYKKI010000018.1, read as the reverse complement.
ATTGCACGCTGGACTTTATATTATCAACATTTGAATATATATATATATATATATATATATATATATATATATATATATATATATATATATATATATATATATATATATATATTTATATAAATATATATTTATAGTATTAGTGATTGGATGGGAGTCAAATAGTTTACAGCTAAGTTTTAGAGTGTATATCCGATTCACATTCCGACTTGTTTCATTTATAATTATGAGCCAAGGATGTACAGGATATAGGCGTTACAGAATTATATTGCATATAAATATTTCTTTGTATATTTATCGCAGCAAATTGCCATGTTATAAACGTCAAACCAAAATTATTTTGCTGATTAAAACTTAGGCACATTAACAGACGCATCTAGATTTTGTTGCCTTGAGTGATATCAAAATCGAACGCTATTATAACGGGAATAATAAGAGTTCACAGAAAAGAAATTGAACTTCACATTCGGTTGATCACAAATCAATAGCGATTATTTTGGCAGTGTCACTCTACTTTCTGACGGAGAAAAAGACAGGAAACAACTATATATTTTATCATGTACATTGTGGTTATGCAGTAATAACCATAAAATGAAGGTTTGAAATTTCATTGTGTAAAAAAAATACTAAAATGAAAAGTTTTCGACAAAAAAAAACGAACAAGGTGCGCAATGAAAAGTATGAAATAATGGAAATTCGAGTATAAGGTTGGAAATTTTGCGGTTTAATATCGTTTCCAAACACAATTCAATTTACAAAATCCTGCTACGGTTCGAGATTTTTGCATCGATACAAAGTCAACGCTCATAAATGAGATTTTGTGAAAATGTAACACTGGTTACATCTCAATTATTGAAATTGGAACAGACGCCTGCGATGTTTAATGAACCTAAGTAGATATATGAACACACACACACACACGTACACGTGTTCATGTGCGTATGCATGTGTGTGTGTGTGTGTGTGTGTGTGTACGTATGTGTGTGTGTACGCGTGTGTAATAATATAACAATATGGCGGATATTGTCACGAGTTGGTCAAACAGGAATTCGACAGTATAATCCAGCAGGGCTTACGCAGTTCAAGTAAAAGCCCCTGGTTATCACTACTCATGTGATACTAAAAAAATGGCAGCCTACGAACCAGTGATGACTACGGAAGTCTCAACGTCATAACTAAATCGGATTGTTACCCGATACAGATACTCAGCAATACAGCAGCTATGACCATGAACTTTCAGCGATATACATGGTGACTAAACATCTTAGGAGGTTGTTTGAAGAGTACGAACTCATTGTTTTCACCGATCACAAACCGCTCACCTACGCCTTCAACAAGCCACCATCGCCCACCAAAACGTCACAGAGAATGAGACAGCTGCTTTTCATCTACAAATTCACTACCGAAGTAAGCGTCATCAGCAGGCAAGGTAACATCGTCTCCTTTACTTTCATCAATATCAAACGCATCGACACTCGATTCCAAATAGAACAATGTAATTGTACGTCCAGCAAAGCAATTTACCTCTCAACCAATTTGACCTACCAAAAATCGAGTGCAAATTATATCACGAAGTGTCGAGTACATTCATTGATACATACAAGAGAGGCATTAATACGCACACTTCCAATCCGTGCATATAAGCCACCTCAGTATTCGAATAATGCTTAGGACGGTGACACAGAAATTTTTTGGCCGTCAATGAACACTGAAGTAAGCAAAATGTACTAAAGAATGTATACCCCGCCTAAAAACGAAATATACCGCAACACTATAAATGCCATTTTAAGTTTTCTACCAGTGGATCGATGCCAATATATCCATATAGATATCTCGGGTCACAACCTACTAGAGAGTGCAGTGAATAATTTTTGGTCAAAATTATCGATCGAGTTGTTAGACCCGGTCCGAAGCCGTACCTAAGAACAATGTTACTACCGAATCGGTAGCGCAGATATTTTACAAAAATTAGATATCAAGATTTTGATATCCTGCAACTATAGCCAGGAACAAAGATGCCAGTTTGCGTGCCAAATGTTTGTTAACCTCACAACTGCTTGCAAAAGCCTGCCGCAGTGCAATGAACACATTGGACGTTGGCATCGTTCTATCGTAACTGCATTATGTAATGCTTAAGCAGCCAAACATCACGGGCACACGGAGTAGCTACCGCGTTCCTCGCCTTATGAGCCGCATTACGTAAGAACAACGGAGTGAGCGTCGCCGATCCATCTTACAGCTATAATCTAAGACTACCAGGCCAAATACTGATTGCAGCTGCCAATAAACATCCGACTTAGTCTACAACTACGTACTATAACTACGTAACGCGATCAATGTACTCAAGTCATCCACACCTGCACAGCAACGCTCGAATCATCTACCTATATTCGTCCATCAAGAACTCTTGACTTTTGAATATCTATTCGTATGCAACGACACAGTCAAGAGGCACTAACAACCACCATACCCGACCTCTACAAAGTGATAAAACGAGATAGGAAAACATTAACAGTGCAACTTCTAGATTAACGATCAATCATCTTAATCGATCACACGAAACCCGCTTACACATTCAGCGAGAAGGACGAACAACCATCACCGAATACTCCTCCACCGCATAAAAACAAATACAACTGCCGTACAAGTTATCTGCCGCACCATTTCTTTCAGCACTCAAGACAACGTGCTTCTGGCGTATAATTAGGCTGCCGGTTTGATGTGCTCGTGTGAGAGTACTGTAACTGTACTCATTTATCAAACAGAAATAACCTAATAATAGTAAAATACAAGACTAAAGCGGTGAAGATAATCAAACAATTAAACTCTACAGTCTCATTTAACAATTAAACACACAACAATTTCCTTTAAAAACAATCAAATGATAAAAATCGATATACTTTCTGTAAGGCGAAGTCTGCAGACATTAAACGATGGCTGCCTTCGCGTTATACAACACATCAGCCGAACGTTACGCATGAGTGGCGAAGTTATGGTACGCCATCATCCATCGCGGCGTGCGTTTACATTCTACGGCCGTTGACAGAAAAATAAGACTTTTGCGAAGGCTTTCCCGGCGTACTCTGCCTCGCTCGTCGATTGTTCTGATTGATTGTGTTGTCAAACAAAAGACTAGGTTTTATGAAAAGTTTTTCTCTGTCTCATCTGTAAAACTTTGGTATCTTCCTGACACCAGTTACTTGCTCTCTAGAAATTTTTGAAAGAAAGAATTTTCTTCTAGAAATTTCCGTGCTGTCGTATTTACAATAAAACTATTTAGGGGTATTTAACAAATGTCAAAAATTATGTTTATGTGTTTCTTTAAACCCGTATTACGTTAATCTCTCTTAGTCAATACGGATACAGTTTGAAGAAAAACATGGGGGTTGGCTTGAAGTAATATTTCGATTTCATTTCATAAGAATTATTATTCAAATTTAAAATGGCCAAAGTTGAAATTAGAGTGGGGTGACAATTTCTCCCATCCCACTCTACCGCTACTTACGTCTGCTGCATGGGTTAAATATATATTATTATAGCAGTAAACAAACTTACTTGCTGGTGAAAAGAACCTCCGGTTTCTTAAATTCGGTCGTTATTTTCCCCGATAATATCAAATTTTCTGTATATAAGATCCTATCACCTCGATCTTCTTACGATTTCTAGATCCTCGACCTTTTTATTTATATTTCTTTCTTGCGTTTCTTAAAAAGGAAGGGAGTTTAATTTAAACTTTTTTTATATTTACCGTCACTATTCAGCATCCTTTATATGTATAAACTGTAACCATTTTGAATGATGAAGGAGTAAATAAATAGATATTTAATAGTTATGAGGATTAGCTTCTATACATGGATGGATTTTTCTTAAAATATGTAGAGTTCCTTTGTCCGATTTTTTCAGACAATCGTCGTTATAAGTTCTCTAATTGAAAACAATCTTTAGTAAAGTTGATATATTTACCTCGATGATGTCTTGTAAACTTTATGTGGCCATTGCACAGGAGATCGTTTTTTTCATAACTACATTTGTTCTTGAAGACTATGCGAATATTATCGAAATATTTGGTCATACCAAATTAACGTTATTTATCTTAAGGCTTAAGAACAGAAATGTATTTTAAGTTATATAGCTAAAGCTTCAAACGTTGCATTTTAGGGATGTTGATAACATGAAGATTTTTTTAAAATATAAGTATTTATAATCATATTGGTTTGTGACTTACAAGACGTTTAAGAGCAATGTTGGCGCTTAAAAGCCATGACTTGAAACACATGTCGTTATTAGTTTATCTGACGGCGGTATTCTGCACACGATTTCCTTAAGATAACGATAACGAAAGTTCACGTCGAACAGTGGAAATAAATTTAAAAAAAATACGAACGTGTGTCATACTTGAATGAACAACAACATAAGATGATTTGAGGTAATTCCGGGTACTATTTTCAGAAAAGACAAGTTAGACTACAGCTTCACTGTAGTCGTATAGAAACACGGCCCCACTTAACGAAATTGATTCTTTAGTAAATTGAAAACAGGCACTGTACATCACTTCATTCAAAGTTTATGACTAAATTCAATTACCAATAAACTGACTACAATACACGTGTTAGTGCTAAAAGCCATTAACCGATAAATAAATTGTTTTTTTTTAGTTTACTGCTGACTAATGTTCTCATAAATAAGACATACTTGGGTCACACATACGGCGCTGCGTAATAGGTACCGTGGTCTATCATTACAGGACTTACTTCTTTTTACTTTTTATACGAGTTTGTATTGGAATGATATAAATAAGTTCAACTATAAGTATAAATGGTCATTACTGGTTGCTACTTATCAACGGTTTTAAAACCTTCATTCGTTTTAAAAATGAATTTTGCAATTTAAAAGGAAATGTTAATTTTATGATTTTTTATTAAAAGTTAGTTTGTTAAATTAAAATCTTAATTGTGTATATCGATGATACTTATAAACTCTCACTATTACTGACAGGAACTATGATACATATAAAATAATATATATGTGTGTGTTTGTGTGTGTGTACACACACACCGACACGAGCACTCACGCACGCACCTACACCTACATACACACACACACACACACACACACACACATATATATATATATATATATATATATATATATATATATATATATACCGAACAATTACGGAAAACAAAATCCGTGTATCCACAACATTAATCACTCTCCAAAACGATCATTAAACAAAGATTCGTCCGCAAAGTGAACCTTGCTTGACTGAGTACTCTTTGCAGTTTTGACAGTTGCGTGGGAATTTTGGACAATGAATGTTTCAAATTGAAATAACTCTTTCACGGAAAACAATTTATATGTTCGTCTGTAACTTCGAAATGCCGCAGAGAGAGGAAGGGTCGAAAGGATGATTAGTCGTTTTGTTTAGTATGACCGTATGAAACTTTTCAATGAGTGTTGGTAGATGGGCAACGGTTTTGCATTTCTAGCAAAATAAAAATAAAACTTTTGATACTGTGGCTTCATGTTTATCTTATTGGTATAAAATGTAAACATCGCTAACAGATATTTAATTATAGAATACAGTCAGTCAATGTTCCTTTTTTTATCCATTTCCATTTTCGCGGTTTTAGTATTCGTAACAAAATCTCATTATTCACGGATGTAAAATTTTTCATGTAGTAAATTTATTATGCAAAGAAAGTCATAAATGATTGTCAAGCTATTTCGAAATCCTTGCATTGTAACATAATAAAATAGAATGTTTTTCTTAAATATTTCACAGGTACCGCGCGCCGTCCTCTACCTGATTTATGTCACCATGCATTTCGCGCTATTTTCTTCTCGAAGTGAAAAATTTTATTTTACCAAAGGTTGGTAAAATAAGGGAGTTCTCTTAACATAAAATTTGCCATAATTTGCAAAAATGGATAAAAAAAAAATAATAATTCGAATGTCTAAAAAAACGTATCATCACTTAATTCTAATAAAAAACAGTTTTATTTATTAAGAAACTAGAAGTCGTAACTTCGTTAATAAAAAAAAAGAGAACTGCCTTAACTATATGGATTAAAGATCATAAATAGAGAAGATTCCTTTTAACTCGTGTAATAACATTGGGGTAAACGAAGTGCTTCTACGTAAATATTACGCGATTTAATGGTGATTTAACCCATTCTGAATTCAATATTTTAGATACATGAGAACTTCATCAAATACTTTAGTTATTTGGATTTGAGGTAAAATGACCACTTCACAACATAAAGATAGAAATTGAGATAAGACGATCACATCAAAACACTCCGGTAACAGGACACGTGAAACTTTAAAATCGGAATAGTGATAACGCGTATTAACCTCCTTAATACTTGAATAGGTAACACTCAAAATATTTATGTAGAAATTTGAGAGAAAATTGTTTTATCACATGGGAAAGTGCGATTTAAGTTCCTGAGTGATTACACAATAGAAACTGTTTTGCTTAAAAACTTTCCGAAATAATAAACATCTCTAAAAGTATATTACTTAATATTTTTCAGAAAAAAAATTGATGAAATAAAGAAAATTGAGTACCTACTTTAGTTACCTCTTTCAAAATTTCCATGTACTATAATATTTTTATTTTTAGAATATGTTTTTTTAATTGATCGCTCAATTTAAATGGATGGAAGTTGGTATTCTACGAAATCTATATATTCTTTGGCTCCTTTATATTATTTTGAACAATCCAAATTATTTAACACACTTTAGAAGCATATTTGGTGACTTTATTGATTACAGTCTAGAGCTGTGCCCTGAAAATTTGCTCAGACACCTTTTTCCCAAACAAACGACCAGTCTTCATGAGAAGTTCTTGTCTGTTGCAAATGCGAAACTTTAGAATTAACTAGATCCTGACATCAGGTCCTCGATCCCTATAAATATTTCAAAGACTACCCTATAATAGTTAGAAAAAATTATTTGTGCATAATAAATATAACAGATATCAAAAATATTGTCTTTGAAATTTTTGTCTGTTTCTCTATTCGTTGCTCTGTTTGTTCGTGTATTTGTTTGAACAAGCACTACGTAAAAGTTACTCACTCAGTACGTGTGAATTTCAGGGTAAAACATAGGGATTTACTTGAAGTAATATTTTATTTTATTTCATCGGATTCTGTGTGCTAAATCAAAAGATAGGCGAATTTAATATTGCCAAAGCGAAGTTGAAGTGGGGAGGGGAGGGGGGTGGAGGTAGTAGGTACTTGAGTAAACAAACTTGAATGCGAGCAGACTCGGACATTTTCCGCACATAAAACTTTTCGATGTTATCTGGATTCCTCTGTTTCCCCATTATGTTAAAAATTTAAATGTGTAAGACGTCATGTCGATTTTTGGAATTAAATTATTTTTGTGGGTTTAATATTGAAGCAACGTAAGAAGAAGTTTGTAAATAAAGCCAAGAGTGCTTTCACGGACACTTTCTTGATAACCATTGAATTTGAAGGCGCGCGTTTGAGGCTTACTTTTAGAGAAAGATTAAGGAAATTTCAAACAAGAATATTAACCGGATATTTTCAATAAAATTTTATTTTGGTTTTTAAAAATGGTAATATAATTTTCAATAGTCGCGACAAGTTTACTACTAATTGGGTTAGAATTGTACGTTTTTTATACCATTAAAATTTATCAACTTTAGAATTGATAAAATTTAAATATCGAGTTAAATTGAAAATTTAGAATTTCGAATTAAATTTATAGAATTATGCCAAATTTTTGGAAACCATTTACATTACAATATATTATTGAAGATGTATTAAGGCGACAATATGACCACGTTGGGTCTTATAAATTAAGCAATATATACTTAGGTTTTATTGCTAAATATTGACGTAGTTGACGAGTATGAATACTTTTATTAAAAAAAATCTCCAAGCCATCGGTATCGCTAAAAAGCGTTTCTGTTTTTTGGCCACAATAAGTGACTAAATCTATAATTATAAGGAGAAGCTGATATGACCTGAAATTTATCCATGCTCAAGAGCCGTGTTGACGCTCAAGAGCCATGACTTGAAACATATGTCGTTCTTTACTTATCTGGCGGAAGGACATCAAAATAATAAGGAGAGTATCCTGTTATAAAGCACAAAATAAAGAATTCTATAAAGAACAAAATGAAGGCCTACGTTAAGCAGTGGAAATAGGTGAAGAAAAGAAGATACGTAACTTGTATCATACTTGAATGGACATCAACATAAGATGAATTTGAGCAATGCCGGATACTATTTTCAGAGATAACGCATTATTTGTTCACTTTTGCTGTATTCGTCTGGAAACACGACCTCAGTTAACGAAATTGAAAACGGAGACTACATTCCTTCATTCTTAACTTCATTGAAAGTTCGCGACTGAATTCTAAACACACCAATAAAGTGACCACAATACACGTAGGTATGCTAAAAGCCATTAACGGGCTAATAAATTGTTTTCTTGCCAAGTTCACTACTGACTAATGCTCTCATGAATAAGACATTCTTAGGGTTATACATACAACGTTGCGTAACGGATACTGTGGTTTCTATTCTCTATTGCTCCCTCGTTTAAAGAATTTACTCATTTTTACTTTCTTCCAATATACGAGTTTGTATACGGATAATATACGTAAATCTGTTTTACAAAGTGATCATCCTCGCTGCTTATTATGGCTTGCCTAACCATCGTTCGAAATATTTTGGAAACGGAAATTTTTCACACAAAAAAAAAAAAGTAATATATTGTCCAGCAAATGTTCACAAATTTGCATTTTAATCCCAAATTTGCAATCTAAAAATAAATTATAATTTTATGATTTCAAATCAAGAGCTACTTTATCAAAATAAAATCTTAATTGTGTGTGCCGATAATGCTTATAATAAACTCTATAGTTTTCGCAATTACTAAGAAGAATTATGATACACATAAATAGAATCACTGTTAGTGTTAGCTAATTTCTAGTGCTTTATTCATAAATCGTATATATGTATATATATATATATATATATATATATATATACTTAATCATTATGGAAAACTTAATTTTATGCATCCCCAGCATGTCATTATTGACCAAATGATAATTACATAAAGACTCGTCCGCAAAGTAAACATAGCTTGAATACTCTTTGTAGTTTGCCAGTGGCGTGAGAATTTTAGAATTTGGCGCAATGAACGTTTTAAAATTAAACTAATGCAATTTCTATGTTCCAAGTTTTTTGTTGGGTAGTAAATGAAATATTTGGCTAAAAGTATTTTTCACGTTCTTGGGCGGGCAGAATTTATTAATTTTTAGTTTGTGACAAAAACTGTAAAAAATTTTATGATTTACAAAGGCCTTATTGATGTTTTAACCAATGAATTGGTTTGAAAAATTATTGGAAAGAAATACGTTTTAGCAAAGCCCGGCAAATAGGAAAATTATTTAAGACAAGGTCCAATATTATTTTCTCAAATTACTGACCCAAATAACAATCAATCTTATTTAAATATGCATTATGAATATATTTTGGGATCGATTCGAAAAGTCGCGAAGAAAATCTTATTCCATTTAATGTATATTAACTTTTGAATGTTTAGACATTTGCAAAACATCGGAATCTTTGTTAATCGCCCAAATGAAGATGTTGTAATACAACGAAACATAGGTTGTCACGTAGTTTTTAATTTTTTTCTTTTAAAAATTTTAATTTTTTAGAATTTCTACAAAATTAACGACAAATATACTCAAAACATTTTTTATTTAAAATGATAGTTTACGTTTTCCCCAGTACACATAGAAGATCGCGTTATTATGTTTTATATTAAAAAGATTTGAAAAGTGGTTAATTTCTCATTCATGTTATTGGTTTCATATCGACCAAGTAAGAAAAACGAGGAATACAAAAAATGGCCATGAGAGTAATTTATTTTTCCAGCATTAGGAATAACTTTACGTCGTATATTTACCGTAACTTTTGGAATTGTATTATGGAGAAGTATATTTCCACATGCTTAAATGTGTGCTCACATTTGTCGTGTCATTAGTGTAATCTAAATTATAAAGCTCTTAATAGCAAAATCTCATATCACAAAACGCTGCCTCTACACCTATACGAGTGGGGGTTTCAGAGATGTTGCAGGGTTCGTAGAGAATGAACGACGAAATGTCCAGTTTAGAGAGTGGCGAGACAAATTTATCTCACAGGGGCGCGTTACAAAATCAAATGGGTTTGACTTTGATATCGTGTCTTCATCTAACTCTAATCGATACTCTTGCAACAAAAATTAGCTTTAGCTTTTTGAGAATACTTCTGTATATGAATTATATTGACATTCCAGCATTCCTAAAAAAGATAACATTCATTACTCGGAAGTATACTGTAGTTATTTAAACCTATTATTAAAGAATTAAAGTTCCAAATATTAAAGTTTTAAAGATCTTTAATATTTTTTGTTATCGTTATTATTATTGTTATAGATATTATTGTAATTTGCTCTTATCATAGTTAGAATAGCTAATGACATGTTCGTTGCAATCACTTATATTTCTGTGCATGGAAATATGTACCGATTACATATGAAATAGTTTTGTATTATTTTTTTATATTTTGCAAAACTTTTATTTCAATAATGTTGGTTTTGAAATAAATGAGACATTAAAAAATAGGCTTTCCATGTTACACTTACACTATATATTTATTACAAAACTATACACTTATCGGATAGCTACCTAATGCTATCAATACTTTACTCTTCTGAAGATATATTAGATTACTAAAAAATAGGATTTTTAATGGTATGAGTAACTCAGTCATAATAGCATCGTAGTGTTACAAAGTATGACTAAAATTTTAATTTCGTATAAATAATTTATATATATGTATATATATATATATATATATATATATATATATATATATATAAATTAAGATTAGCCGAAATAATTTATAATTAGGGAAAATAATTTCTCCACGTCCAAATACCGGAATAGAATTAGGGGCTCTTTTGTGAGGCTTTACCAACCGCACTACGAATCGGATCAAATTATCCCTTCGAATATAATAAGAGTAATGCGTCATCTATATATTTGTTTGTTTTTTTCACTTTTAAACGGCCTAACGGATTTCAGAAAGTTATATTGTCATTAACTTAAATGGTATATTAAGATGCTCAGTAAAATTGTTATCCTGCTTGACCATAGGATGCTGTTTTTGCCATGTTTTAGTGAACATTAAGGTGTGTAACAAACTATATTAAATACGAATCAGATTATGACCTCTAAGCTTTGTGTTACGAGTTTGTGTATAGCATAAAGAAATGGCTATTATTATGTTAATGTAAATATAATAATAGTTATATAAATATGGTAAAACAATATAAACATTAAATTATAACGCTGAATAGCAAAATGCAATCAATAAATTACAAAGAAATTATATTTTTTCTACAAATTGTATATCATCAATCATGTTGTTGGTAAATCTTCATTAACTTAAAATTATGGGACACTTTTCTTAAAATTAATATGTTGAGGTCGCCGTTCATAACAAGCTTGAGTCGAAAGGGATACGATGCGTACCGTTGCCGGATAAGCATTTTGGAGGACACAACCGAAGTCTAAACACCTTGCCGAGAATATAATCCTGGACCCTTGTGAGGCTTTACTGACTGAACTATGGACCGGACTATATTATTCCTACTAATGTACTAAGAGCAAAATGCGGTCTGCATATTTTTTTGGATTTTTTTTTCATATTTAAACGGCCTAACGGATTTTAATGAAATTTGCATGTATATATATATATATATATATATATATATATATATATATATATATATATATATATATATATAATAAATATTCCAAATTAAAAGATTGGCTATTAATAATTATCATGTTCACTGTGTAGAAACGGTGTCTGTTTATTTATTTATTTGTATTTCTTTCATGTTTATACGGCTTAACAAATTTCAATATAATTTTGCATATAAATATTAAACATTCTGGATTAAAGTATAGACTGTATACAATTATCATTTACAGCAGCAGAGTAATAAATATTAACGCTAAAAAATATTAAACTTATTAACTATTTAATTTTCAAAAGTAGATAAAAATGTTCCATTTAATATTCCAAATACGCGGGTTTATTAGAGCAAGGCTTTTTAGTAGAGGATAATATCTCATTAAAACGCGCGTCGTACCGCACTGTACCACAGAAAATATTAAATGTTGGCTTGGTAATTATATTCTAAATAATATTTACCTCCTAACTATTACCTGGTCTAATTGAACTTATCTATGTCTTAAAAAAGCTATTATATTTTAAACAAAGCTATTACACTAAAAGCACGCGAGAAAAACCGCGGGTAAAAGTTAGTTCTGTAGATGTTAGTCCATTATATTGTAATAGACAATGCTGAGTACATTGTTGTAGGGACGTTTCGATTTAAAATTTAATACTTTATTGTTTCACAAGATTCACCTTGTAAGTGACAGTACAACGCGAATACAAAGAATACTATCATTTGTCACTGCATTTCGGCATTTTTGGTCGATTTAGACGACGTCATGAAAGGAAATATGATGTTAAACATTTTGAAAATAAAAGTGTTAGCATGAGTATAGTTAACATTATGAGAGCTCCGTTCGTACTTATATATTTAAGGCTTATATAGTATTTCGACTAAACTTTATACTATTAATATTTTTGTGAACATTTTCATTAATATCCTTGAAACGATCTTATCTAAACTTCTAAAAATCTCTGGCACTATTTTAAATAAATTTATATCTCGGTATCAGAAAAATTTAACCTTTTTGAATTATATCCCACACAACAAAAGAATAAATCAAATATTCTTTCAAGTGCTTTATTTGTTTCCTTAAAAGTTTTCACATGAATGTTTTTGAGCTTTTATCGTTAAAGTATTTGCGGGTTAGTATGCTCTGCCACTATATTCAGCTTCGACGTTAAACAATTTTTGGGAAAAACGACTGCCGCAGACGGACGAATACACAAGTGATCTTATAAGGATTCGTTTATTTGCTTTTGATGCATGGAATTTTAATTATGATTACTGATTCATGGCTACATGTACATCAAGAGAGAAATAATTTCATAGCCGTAACGATATACCATTATTGGTGAATAATAGATAATTTAAAGTTTCACTTATACCTTTGTTTACGTAAAAATTTGTATTAGGAAGACGTAACCTATCTGAATATCTGCTTTAAAACGGAGTATACGGTTCGTTTTCAACTTCAGATTATATTTTAGGGTTGAAACTCGTCAAAGCATATTCTTATTTTTGTTTAACCTTGTCAGCAATCGTCGTACTGTGTCATAATTTTAAACAAGATTTCAATACTTTTCAGCACTTGACTTTGAATAGCATTAAAAAGAACACTTTTTCTGATTTTAACAAAATTGGTGAGTTCTTTGTAATCCACTTAAGTATATTCTGGAATAAACTAAATTTAAATAACCTAGCAAACGTACACACTTTCTGTGGGATTGGTCTAAAATTGTATTATTTTTCAAGACCTGGCAACTGATATCACTTCAATCAGTTATTATTTTCTTACTCCACATTTAAGCACAATTTTCGAATTTTTCTTTGTAAAAGTTTTTCTGTAGGTAAATATACAAAATTTAATTTGGTGCTTGGGAATTATTGATGAAACACTATTATTTTATAATGGTCATTGGGACTTTGAATCAGCGGTTATCAACAAAATAGTCCTTTCTTATCACCAATTGAATTTACTTCAAATTTACGTTTCAAACCTTACTAAATTATCTATTTTATAAACCTTACTAAATTATCTATAAACTATTTTTGGTTTTTCTCCAGACTGCTTATTATTTTGAAGACATGTACGAGGATAATAAAATTCGATGAGATTAAGGTTAATGTCATTGTCTTTGTTTCTTTATTAACACAGTTTTGGTGAGTGGCGATTTAATTAGTCAGATAAATATGACACGATACGCATTAACAGATATATATATATATATATATATATATGTATATATATATATATACATACATATATATATATATATACATATATATATATATATATATATATATATATATATATTACTATATTAGTTAAAAATATACAAATTCAAATGAAAACATTTAATTTATGCACACCTAGGGTGTGTAAGGATAATTTAATATGACGGTGTGTCCTTTAAATATTATGACAAATATCTGTAAAGTAAGACATACCTAAGCTCTCAATATCGATTCGGTAAAAATTATTTGATTTTTTTTTCCTAGCGCATTATTAAAATGCTCTTAAAACGAGAAACGGCATTCTAACAATTTTCCTTAAATTCGCGAGAGGCGGACTGTAAAGCGAATTATTTTTTTTCCTTCAAATATTTTTCCTTTCACACTTGATATTTATTTTTTCGAACGTGAACAAAACCAGTGATAAGTACGCTTTTGTGTGTTCATGAATAATAACAGTCATAAAATCTAGTGATTCTAGTGTAGTTGGTATGTAATGGTCTATTGGTTAAATTATTAGTGATGTGCACACTGATTAAAACAGGTGGGAGCTAGTAGAATAAGATTAAACCGTTTCGTGGTAATCGTTTTCGCGGAAATCTTTAATGCTGAAAAGTGACTATCTCCATAGAAAACTCAATTATTTTTAATTATGTAATTCCAGCGATTCCTATTTTCCATGATCTACATGAGATCGTGGATTTTGGCATCGAAAGTGGTGCAGATCTGGTCTCAATAACTTTTGTTTTTGTGTGTTCTCCTCAAGAGGTGGTGCAAAGCTTATTATCACTAACAATAGCCAGTGATCAGAGCTTTACACCACCTCTTCAGTTATTTCGCTGATGTATTATGGAATCATTCGAAGACAAACAATTTTGAATTGTGATGATTTTCAATTCTTAAAGAATTATTATACTGGTTACAGGCTTGATAATTTTATAGTCTATATCTTAGGCATTATAAAGAAAAATGAAATACGTCAATGCGCACAAATGAAACCTTTTTTCAGTCTTCCGCTTTTCCCTATGCCTCCCCAAAACTTTCTTCTTTTTATTTATGGTTGTTTATTAACATTACGACATTATTATAAAATGAAATTCCATAAAAGATACTTATATTCTCTGTTCACTAATAAATTTGCTCTAAAATGAAAAAAAAAAAATTTTCACACTTTAAGCAAATAGTTAAGATGCTTCTTATAAATTGAGATTAATATTTACTCTTAAATTGCATATTTCCTTTCTACATCTTACAATAAAAATCACGCCATAAATTTACCTTGAAATTCCGCCGACACATATATTATCACAATAAAATATGCTACCTCTACTCTACTTAAACGAAAGCTGAAATAAAGGTATTTATAAATTACCACCGTAAGTACAGAAGGAGTTACGATGGCAAAAGCCATACATTGTGTATAATGTCTTGTTCAGCCCTACATTAAGGCAGGTGAATGTGAAATTTTGTATTCAGTATTGGAAATTAAGTGGATGTCATTAAATATTTACTTTCAAGTCGTTGTGTTATGATGTAATTTAGTGTATTCTGTAACTCTGTTTTGAAGGGTATTACGCAAGTTGCAAATTGCATTTTCTCCAGTAAAATCGTTTAAATATTATAATGTAGGTACTCTTGATTTTATAACTTAGTTAAGATATCGCTGAAGAGAATTTACATATGGTATAAGTAATTATGAATCTTCGGAAAACTTACTCAATATGAGTAAAACTTTCTCTATGAGGTTTGTCTATGTACTTTTTCATATATGAAGTTTAAACGTTGACATGCTTATTTTATTTAAACTTTTTATAAATATTGGTACTATTTTTCGAAATTCTTAGTTTACATTTCTTTATTTATATATATATATATATATGTATATATATATATATATATATATATATATATACATATATATATATACATATATATATATATATATATATATATATATATATATATATATATATATCTCACAGGCGAAGAATTTTCCTTAATATTACAAAAATTATAATAACTGAAATAAGAACAACAAATTTTCGGGAAATTTTACCTTAACTTCCAGTAACTTTGTTTCATTATAATGTTAATTTTAGTTATTTCAGTTGTAGATAAAGAGGGAGTAGGTTTTTGTTTATGCTGAATTCTTAAAATTGATCATTTCAATGCATCCGTTGAAGTTGGACCGAATCCAAAAACTAATATTTTTTTTACATCACGATCGTCCCTTTCACTGAAGATATACTATATCTAAAATCAATTCACAACCTTTTAACTAAACCTTTCCCTATAAACGTGTTTTTGTTCAATTTCTGTATAAAGATGTTTAGTGTTAGCAGGTGCGGGATGCGAGTTAATATGCCTTATTATTATTAACCGCTTTCTGAGAAAAATGGCTGTGTCAGGAAGACAGATAGACACGTGAATAATTTTTTTAAAATTCCATTTTCTTATTTTGAGTATGGAATCCAAAAAAAGAATCGGTTGTATTTCTAAATAAAGTCAACGTGAATGGATCATGATCATGCATACTTTCAAACTACAACTTAACTACGCTGATAATACCAGTGTCTTAGGTTTACCGATACTTTTAATTATGAAGATGAAGTCAATAGTTTATTTTGTTTATTTAAAGCTTGTATCCGAAAGGGTGCTTCTCAATCTTTATATTTTATTTAAAAAATCTCACGACTTATGAATAATGTTTATTTCAATTTGTTTAATCAGTGTATATCGTATCCATTACAGTGAAATGTATTTTTGGTATTTCATACGTCTAAAATTTCATGTCAACTTGGAAGTTGGATTATGATATTTTGGTAAATTAAATAAATAAATAAATGTAATAAAAAGTAACAAACATTTTTTCAAATAGATGTGTTCAAGTCTTCACTCAACTCAATGACGACTGTGCGATAACTTTATCTTTTGATATGATTTGTTTCAGACATGCTACTATTCAAACGTTTCTTAAATATCTACGTTCAATTTATTGCTGGGATCTAACACTACATACACGAAATAACCTCATAGTATATTGAGTAACGTTTACTTGCTTACTTTTAAGAGGTTTACACGTATTTCTTAAGAGTGAAGTTACCCCGGACATGGAAATATGATACAAAACTTAAAAAAAAGATTTGAGGATACGTGGCGAAACTGAGACCAAACGTAGACTAAAATGATGTATGAAGTTCAGATATGTAGTGTTGTAATGTGGCGAAATATCGTATTATATAGAACAAACAGTAGGAGAAAAAAACTGCGAAAAACATGGTTTGCTATATAAATTTGTTATGTAAAGCGATAAAACCTCCCATTAGATGACGAGTTTGGATTTCTATTAGATGGCTTTTAAATTAAATGTAGTTAATTGGATTTAAATTTGAAATACATTGCTGATTTTAATAACATACTACAATATTAATTTGCTAATTTATTATGCATTCACATATTTGGCGACAAAATTATTCGGGATAAGCTTTCTGAGTGTACACGAACGTTTTTGTTACAAAGTTTCGAGCAAAGAAACAAATAAACAGACAAGATAATATATTAAACGAAAATCCAAAACCGCTAAGCCGAATATGGTAATTTTATTTCAAGATTATACCTGCATTTTGTCCCATCTGGATACTTAAAGAATAATGAATTGGTGGATAAAAGGTAGCTATTGAAATAAAAAAAAATTGTTTTGCGTTAAATTTAGTAGGCGGGTTACGACCTGTATACACGTGGCGGATCTGATTAAGACGGATCTGCTCTGTGGGAAAAAGTGCTCATCAGAAATAGATACTCTATGTTTGACGATAACAAACTTAATTTATAATTCGTTTGTTACTGCTAGGAAAATGTAGTAGAATTATAAATTAAGCACCAACATGTTTCCCGCGGCATAGAAAGGAGCGGCAGATCTCATAACGGTGATTGTCACCCGGCCATAGTGTATTGGTAGCATACTACGAGTATGTAGACGACGACTGTGTGCGTGTCTGTTTATTTCGTAATACTTTATTTGTGGATTTGTTCATGGATAGATGCGCCGAGTTGGATAATTTCATTCTGAACCATGATAATCCCTTTTTAATTTCATAGGTCACATATTAAGTTATTATTAATTAGATGAAAAACATTATTTTTGTGTTTCATTAGGAGGTAGTGATCAATATGGATATAATAATTTATTGAAGATTCATTATTCAGGCACCGATGCAAGTAATTTAATAATACTTCATTCGCGTTTGGTGCAAAAAATCAATCCTTTAATTCTATAATTAAACAAAAATAATAATCGGTATATGATTAGTGAATGTATTTACTTTTCTTTGATAAATTCAAACATAAGTGAAAAGTTCTAAAAACATTTGCTTGTAAGTATTCAATTTATAACTTTTTTATGTAACTAAATCTGTAAATCAATCTGGCAAGCTAATTTTTACTTACTAATGTTCTGCACTGAACTGTGATTCTAATGAAACCCGATAATATGAAGCCAACTAGGGTCGTTATGAGACTTTTAAATGACTAACAATAAACCTATCGAGTTTATGCTCTTTTGATTTGTCTCAATAATTCTTTTAGATATATATTTTAAATAGCATGATATTATGCTCATTTGATTTGTCTCGATAAGTCTTTTAGGTATACATAATAAATAAGAGGATATTGTGCTTGTTTGATTTTTTCAACAAGTCTTTAAGGTATACATAATAAAAAGAAGAGTACCATGATAAAAAGGAAGGGTACAATGGGAACTTCCCAATGGTTAGCAGTAAACCCATCAAATTTAAGTTCATGTAACTCGTTTCAATGAATCCGTTAATTATATATTGTAATTAGGAAGGCCACATGATTGAGAAGGGAGATGGTAATAGAGCCTTCCCAATGATTAACAGTAAACTCTTTTAGTTAGCGTTCATTTGACTTGTTTCAATCAGTTTTTTAGCTATATACTGTAAATAGGGGAGGCCTGATGATGAAAGAATAAGGTTTTAATGGGAACTTATCAATTATTGAAACTAGACCCATCTACTTTTCGTTCGTTTGACTTGTTTCAGTGAGTTCTTTGGTTATATATTAAAACTGGCAGGATTTGATGATAAAGTAGAAAGAGATTTTCAAAGGACAAAATTGTTTCAATGTGTTGCATTAAGTTCTCGATAGTTGATGGGTTTGTAGTGTAATAACCGGTATAAATAAATTACGAAGTTTTTACTTATAAAACAAGAATATTTAAGGGAATTATTGTGATTTCAAATATTCGTCGTTTTAGTTTTTATACTTAATTTCGCATGTAGTTTTTTTTGACGTGGCAAAACATTTTTTGATTGATATGGAAAGTATTTAGTAAACTTTTTTAATAATTGTTACTAGTAGTAACAAAACTAATTCCATAAATCTCCATCTATGGCGTAGCGGCAGAATCTTTCATTTTAAAAGTTTTCTCGATATAATTCCATAAGGAGTACAATATGTGGTGCAGTAGCAAAACCCTTTATTAATTTCGATTTTTTTTCAAAAAATTATTCAAAAAAACCAAAAGCGCATACGGATGAAGTCGTTGGACAGCTAGTATTGAATACGGAAATAAAAGTACCCAAAGAAGTTTATTTTTATTGCCGCCTATTTTGTCTCAATGTATTCTGTTTGTCTCTTTTATTATCATAAATTGGCCATTGATTCATATTTTTATTCCATTAAATCTCACGACCGCTCCTGTGCCTAAATGTAGACACAAATCATAACTTAGACCAGTAATAGAATGTCGCTCGTATATTTTTGAAGAAGCCCTTCAGAACCAGTAAGATTTTTTGGGAAATATTCAATGATGAACAATAAAACTGACGAAAAATAGACAGTGTCATTATTTAATCTTTTCATTCGGTACTACGAATATCACTTTATAAAGATATTGCTGATCTCAGTACCATAAGTTACAAATTATCACGTTTGAGTTTATTTTATTAGTCAAGTCTGTTTCCTCTTTTCATCATATTTTTACATATTTCCAGGTACATACTGGATAGTTTTGACAATTTTAATCTCAACATTTCCTTCCGTGTATTTAGCGTTTGAGATGATTTTAGTTTTTGTGAGAAATGTCACCATTGTGAGAAATGTCACATCTCATTAGAATTTTAAACTCTGTACGAAATAAGGGTATAGTATAACTGATATTAGAAGGTTTGTTTCCATCGCATTATGTTTATATGACGTAACCTCACCTTCCAAATAAAATGGTAAAAGTGTATCTACCTCAGTATGCCGAAAGACAATTCCTAATAATGTTTCAAATAATAGTGGTAACGCAGTATATTCAAGGTCGAAAGGCTTAAAATTTAGATAAATAAATTAACGGAGAAGAAGTTTGAAAATTTCCTGAAAAAATCTCTTATCCAACCAGAAATATTAATATAGTGTTTATATTCAGTTCGCATAAGGAAGAGAAAGTGATTACAGTGTTTAACAAATCATTTCGAAAGATCATGTGAATAACAAGTTGTTTAAATATGTTAAACAATTTAAAAACAAATGTTTATTCACATTTTTATATTTTTTTACTTTATCAGAATAGTTACTATAAATAGTTATTAAAAACTTCTTTGTAAATGTAATTTTTAACTATTTAAATTGTAACGTTTTATATCCGAGTTTATATCGATTTTATTAATTTCAGAAAAAATTTCAGATGTTAATATTATTAAGTAACTACATTTAATAAAATTATTTCGCATCTAGTTAAGATAACTTTTAAAGACATCAGAAACAAAACTTCCACAAATATTTTTAAACAAAAAACAAACTAATCACTGTCAAAATTTGATATTCGTGAAGTTAACGCGGAAATTTAATATAATGCAGTATACAATTTATTTCCACACAAAATTGAAATAAACGTCCGCTGAGACTTAGAGCTTCGGAACAAAGATTGGAGAAATCGTACAACTTGTTATTGAATCGATGATGGAATTGTGAACTTTGTTGTGGAAGTTCGAAAAGTGATTTGCATTTCATCAAGAAAACATTTTGATCGACTAACTTTTTTACAATTTATTAAATGTAAAGGTTTTTTTATTGCATTACTTTTAAAAAACTATAGTGCTTCTCATATTTGTTTCTATATCCTTATTTAAATTTATTTAAACACATGAAAATACAATAAATAATACGACAAGCACCATAGTTTCGTAAAAGCGATACAATAAAATAAACGTCTTACTTTACTTAATAGAAATTTGGGTACCGGAAGTTATTGCAAAAATTATAAACTCATTAACATACGAAGTACGTTTATTAAGTGATGAATCTAATCAAATAACCTACCTTATTTGTACACATCGCAACTTTACTACTTGTCCCCTTCAATACACTACTTTTTTTGCACTATTACATTGTTTTCACTTTTCCTTTGTTCGAAGACATGGAAGAAATCAGTTTCCGCCAGCTGTGTCAATAAATCCGTTATTTTTATTCCTTACAGCATCAACTAACCCGAAAGCTTAAAAGAATAAGTACTTATTTAACTTTTGAGAAAAGACATAATTAGCATGGTGTTATCGGGCGGATATGGAGGATGAAATTGGGCGAATATGGAGGATGTTCAAGTGTGGTATATAATGAGCCTGTGGATCAAAAACTGCTATACAGGTAGTGCTATGTGGCTACGTACCAGGATCATTATCTTAGTACGGCCGTTTTTTCTTGACTTTTTCTCTCAGCTTTATAAAGTTTTCCTTTTAATTATGCTTGTTAAATACTGGTCAAAATTACACACTTGATACGAAAAATACAATGAGTATGCTATTAAGTTTTGAATTGTTTTGGTGAGCTTTTTCATTTTTCGTAACGAACCATCGTTACCAATATTACAGTTCAATGACTGTCTTTTGGTTTCAGAATGATTTTGAAAGAACCAGATTTCATAAAAAATTATTGAGTTTCTAAAACGTTGCGTCAGGTTGCTGCAGAATGTCACGTTTCTCAATTTTTTTAGCTTAACATTTTTTAGACCCACCACGGAAAAACTATTCTAGAATACATTTATGTAATAAAACTCATTTTCTTTATATTTACGATGTTTGTTAAGATTTTTTGACATTTAACTTACTTATTCTCTTTTGTTTGTGTTCGTATTTGTGTCTAAATTAAACTACGATATTATTAAATTTTACGTAAGGCACATGGTCATAACATTAACTGTTGGTCTTTATAAAAATCGATTAAATTCGAATTAATCCTTGCATGGTATGTATATCGTACCAAATTATGCAATTATGGATTTTGGGCGTTATTAAAACAATTAAACTTTTACTAGAAAACTTATGTGCACGCGTGAGGCACGTATCAGCTGCAGGTTATGAGTGCGCAACATTTAGCGTGTGCACGTGTGGCAAAATAATTTTTGATGTATTTTAATATGAGGAATTTACATCAAGTGCCCGTTCGTCACATCCACTTTTCTCAAACACCGCTTAAGGTAAAAACTTAAAAATTTCACGAAGTATTATACTATACGTAAACGTAGTAGTATACATTATTCTTTAAAATTAAATGTAAATATAAACCATTCATACTCTAAATTAATGTTATTCGGTTACCCATTTTTGAGTAAATACCTCCTTCGTCATCCTCCAGCGGGGCCAATCGGTCACTCCAGTAAGCGCTCGGACCCTCTCGCAACCTACTGTATCCGTGGGTTACCAGTCACAGCACCCACTTACTCCAGCGTCCATTAGCGACGCGAGCCGCACGTCCCGCCTATCTCGACTGGCGAGCGAGTTTTGTATGTTGGACACTTGCGTTTTTTTATATGTCGGGATTTCCTTTACGATCACTTCTTTTTATACACTATATACTTCTTTCGGTAGCTCTTTGAGATATTTGCATTTCTTGAGAATTATTCGCTCTTTAAATGCCCACCTTTCACATCCATAAGTTTTAATGGGATTTTCGATTCAATAATATGTTTCATGGTCCAGTATTTGATACACAAAGTCTTGATGCCTCTCTCGATCTCTTTTATAGTAGATAGTATTTTTGGCCTAAATTAGTAAATAAGTAATGATGTGTATATTCATTTACGTAGTTCACTATTAGAGACTATATTCACGTAGATATCTTTCCACATTTCTCATCGTGCATATTTTATCTGCATTAATTCCCAATCCACAGTTATTACTTTCCACGCAGAAAGATTCTAGCGTGTAAGACATTTCAGCATGAAATCGCTTACCAACACTATATTATCGATCATCTAAATTATTTACATATCTGCCATTAATTTCAATCCTATCCCAGTTAAACTTGGAAAAATTAAACCCTAAAGTAGTTATAAATAAGTTAGGGTAGCTGAATTGCCTTAACGTACATCTCTTTTTACTTCAATGGTATATCTTATTCGTTTCAGTTCAACCAAAGCTTTACTTTTCTGTAAATCTATTGAATTACTCGCAAGAACTTTGCCTCCATTGTTCGGCCATTTTAGAGCCGCCCATAGCACGGTGCCTGGTATAGGATCGAACAACTTTGAGTAAACAATCGATAAGCAATATGCAAAGCGCCCATTTACATTAATTTTATCGTATTATTATTTGAGTCACTGTAAATAAGTGATCCATTGTGCTGTACTTTTGCCTAAATCCATCTTGTTCTCTTGGTTTCTGGAAGTCTATAGTTGGTTTGTATGTCCCAAGGAATATATTTGCAAACAGTTTATACACACTCTGCAACAATTGTTTACATCGGAGTTAGAGTTCTATAAAAGATTTTATTGTCATTCGAAATTCCACATGACCAGGGGTTTTTGTGTGATTTCAAAGACTGGAGGCTTTCTCTAGTTTCACTTTTTAATAAAGGCTTAATAACCCTTAATATGGTTTATGTACCATTCTTTTGTAGATTTTATAAATAATCGGGCAATGTCTATCGAAAATCATAGTGACTGACATATTTTCATTTCTTTCTTTGCGTCGTTACTTGTGATGGTCCGAGCGAGATAGCATCGTGTATGTTTTCTTAACTCGAAATTCTCACCAGTTTTTTGTGTGACCAGAACGCCATATCGACTAGCTGAATTGTCAACTTCGTTGAATTTATTTCATCATGGAGCGCCCGGATGATGTGAAATATATAAATTTTATAAACTTTCACAAGACCCAAGTAAACCCGGTAAACCGTAGCGCAATTATGGATCTGTATAGCGCTGCCTTTCGCAAAATATTTCCAAATATATTGCGTACTTCAAAATAAATTTATTTAAAAAAATAAGCTTAGCCATATTTATCAACATTTAGAAACCCACAATAACGGCCCGTTGATCCAGGGGTAACTATGATTTTCACTTTAGATTCGAGAGGTTCCGGGTTCAAATCCCGAAGGAACCCAATCGTGTTTATATAATGTTCTTTAACTTTTTAAAGTTTTAAAGCGGTTTAATGAAATACATCGATATAAATGAGCTGGTCGAATTAACTCGGAAAAAGCCGACAATGCAATGAATCTGACCGAATGTCATAGGGCGTCTTAGTATTAGAACATTTTAACTCCCATCCTAACGCGTCAATAGATCACATTAAAATGTAGGGCGGATTTTGATTTCAAGTTAGAGTTGTTTTGAGTATATTAAATTTCAGGCTTCCCATTTTTACAGTTACCTAATCGTTTAATATCAGCTGAATGATTTCTATTTTAAAGCCATTTTCAATTCACCTTATGGTACCCAATTTAAAATTGTTGATCGAAGAATTATTCAGCTAAGTTTTAAAGCACAAGAAGATATATGTTTATAATTGAAGATTCAATAAAGATTTACATTAATTATTATTATTAATATATAATTTGTTTTATATACCATCTCATTTAAGATATAAGCATCTATTTTAATAACTAAATCTGAACATGTATGCATTTATTTATAGGAGACCAAAGAAGAAAACCTCACTTTTAAAATAAAAAAATATTTCAGATATAAAAAATACCAGTAATTGATATAGCAAATTGAACATAGTAGGTATCAATACGCCCGTTGGCATTGTGTAATAAACGTAGTCTAATTTGGAATCGGTTTAGGTTTAAATAAAGGTTTCGGTAAGTTTAAACAAGGTTTAAGCTTAAATGTTTTAACAATAATATTTACTCATAAATATGTAACCATTATATTAAGCCATATCCCTAAATATTTTACTCTGCCTTTTGGTTACGGTTGTTACGCAGTTATATGTCATCTGCTTCTGGTATTTTAAATCTGTGAAATTTTGTTAACAATGTATGTCTCTAAGTTATCCTCAAATGTTTATATGTATATTCCAGTACATTGCAGTGGTTTTACTAATTGTAATTAAATTGATATCACGTGTAAAATTGATATTGATTATACGTCACTAGTATTTCTATTTATACTAACAAATAATATTTTTTTTCCGGAATATAATCGAGTTGATCAGTAGACGACAACTTTAATGTGATAACCTGTCATATGGAAGATGTCATCTAGAAACTTTATTCCGCAAGGTGAATCTGATTTTATTTTTCAGTATGTAACGTTTTATCTTCGAATATTAGGCTTCACGAACATTTATACTGCACATTTGAGTTTATGGCACTGAATCGAAAAACTTGTGTACTATATATAAATTATTTTTAAATATATGTCATTTCAAACATATTACATTCTATGACTTAAAAATAATTCTCAAGAATATGTTATTCGAAAAATATTTTATATTACTATTTGTTGTTCCTGAATTCAAAGGAATTAAAAAATATTATTAATACAACTGAAGTATAGTGAAACAAAATTCTTGAGTTGAAAAACATCAGAAAGACGTTGATTGTTGTTAATTAAAACGTAAATTAAGTTTTAATACATTAATATATATATATATATATATATATATATATATATATATATATATATATATATATATATATACATATATATATATATATATGAATTTGGATTTCAATTATATCAGTGACTCACTGAGTAAAGCGACGAAATAACGTCGAAGAAAATTATGGTTACTATAAACTTTAAAACTTTATAATTTACTGCAGTGTTTAGGTAGAAAACTGATAATTTTTTTAATATCTGTAGCTCAACCACTATCCATAAGTCAAAGTTTCGAATTCTTAGCTCAACTAGAAGTGTTCAAATAATGCGATAGAATAATTGCGTCAAACGTCCCCATAAATGTTTTCAAGGTATTGCAGCTTTATTTACATTTCAGTGTCTATTGGAGTCCTGCTTGCAATATATTTTATTCTTCTTTGCCAAAAGTTATTTTTTCATTTATTTTTATTTACTTTCTTTATCTTTATATTAGCAAAGGACTCTTGAAGAAAAGATTTATTTGGCTTGAATAAAAATGATTTTAAAATATTTTTTCTAATTTTGACAAGAAAGTAAAGTTGAACAAATACGAAAAGGGGTAATAATCATGAAAGCTTGATTAAATTTGCCTGTGGACATATATTTTAATAGTTAATATAATATTATTCTGGTACTAGTAGGCCCGGGTCATTTTATATAAAATAAATGAACAGATCGAATTGGAAAAGGTTACACCTTGTTTTCACTGCCTCCCACATACTCTCTTCCATTATTTTCTTCTATTAATCTAGTCATCATAAAATGTCTACGTAAATAGATTCCAAGCTATATAAATATTATTGAAGTCCGTAGGTGAAATGCTACGTAGTCCTTTTGTATTTTCCTTGCTATTAACACGGAACTAGAGGATGCTCAAAGGTAATATTCCATTATATTTTTAATACGAAATTACATCAAATAAAGTGGGCATGAGAAGGCAAATAACGAGAAAACATTGATAGTTTATTGAAATTATTTGAAAAGGTAAATTATATAAAAACGTGATTATTTACGGGGACGGTACGTGGAAGAAGAGTTAGTGGCTCTGTGATTAAATTTTCGCTTTTCCTTTTAAATTCTTTACGAAAAAATATATTATTTTTCAATGTTTGATATTCTTGTTATATTATAACTGTTTATTTACTTGTGTTAACTAAGAAGTTATAAAAACTAAAATACATTAAAAAAAATAAACTCATTTGATAGGAAGTCGACCCGCTGGTGTACTCTTTATGAAGCGGCGGTAACACAATCAACCATTTAGAAACTGAAATACGACGCTGAAAAAGATACTTAGTGCACTAGTAAATTCTTAAGGAAAGTAAAATATCGAGGAATAGCGAAATTACTTTTAAATTCTATAAATGTTTGAGAACATTTAAATGAAAAACTACAAAGAAATGAAAATTATCAAGGGAAATCTCAAATGAAGTAAATGAAAATTTTAATATTTATCACTGTTACATATTTCTGGAAATTATAAAGATTTAACTACACTAAATTATATTATTAGCGCAAAAGAAAAACCGCTGAGAAGGTTTAAAAATTCTATACTATTATGCATAAATATTATACGACCTGTCGGCTGCGTGTTCAACTTCGTAGCTTTTTGCGCGAAATGGCGTGAATAATCCCTTGCCTAAAGTGGCTATTGTAATATCTCTCTGTAAAAAATATTAATGTTTGGCCGATTTATTGCAAACGTTACGCCATCTATTGACATGTGTTAGTAGTGAATTTTCAATTATTGATTAAAAATACCTATTTTCATACTACAGTTACCAAAAGGAAAAATACTATTTTAGGACTAAAAAACCTAATGCTGTGAACTATACCTAATATGACATGAAAATATGTATTAGACTTTTACGTGAATATTCCCAGCAATTTTGGTACGAGTGAGTGAATAAACATTCAAACTTTCGCGGAATAATGGGAAATTTACATTAATTTAGGTCCACTTACGTGCTAGTAAATCGCACGTAATAATTTTCAAGCATAACGCGGGCAAGGAGGAGTGCGAAATTTGGCATTTAACTATGGCAAATCTCCTCCTCCACTGTTTACATAAAGAAGGAGTGCAGAAAGCTAAAATTTATTTGTAATATGTCTATAAATTAACATGTGAAAAAAAATGTCG